>JAGIQG010000016.1:18893130-19479074 GCA_024679065.1 Sphyrna mokarran | reverse complement strand
TAGAACAATACAGCACAGAACAGGCCCTTCGGCCTTCGATGTTGTGCCGACCAAAATAAAAAGCAATGCCCCTCCAAACTAAACCATTCCCTTCTCTTCCATATACTTATCAATTAACCTCTTAAACGCCACCAAACTTGGCGCATCTACAACAGCTGCAGGCAGGGCATTCCACTCCCTAATCACTCTTTGAGTAAAGAACCTACCTCTGATATCCGTCCTATAACTCATACCCCTTAATTTAAAGCTGTGTCCCCTCGTGCTAGCTTTCTCCATCCTAGGAAAAAGGCTATCACTGTCCACCCTATCTAAACCTCTAATCATCTTATATGCTTCAATAAGATCCCCTCTTAGCCGCCTCCTTTCTAACGAAAACAACCTCAAATCCTTCAACTCTCTTCATAGGACCTGCCCTCCATACCAGGCAACATCCTGGTAAACCTCCTCTGTACCCTCTCCAATGCCTCCACATCTTTCTTATAATGTGGGGACCAGAACTGCACACAATACTCCAAGTGCGGCCGCACTAGAGTTTTGTACAGTTGCAACATGATGCTGCGGCTCCTAAATTCAATCCCCCTACCAATAAAAGCTAAGACTCCATATGCCTTCTTAACAACTTTATCCACTTGACTGCCTACTTTCAGGGATCTATTGACACATACACCAAGATCCTTCTGTTCCTCAACACTATTAAGAGCCCTACCATTAGCCCTATACTCTACACATTTATTGTTCCTGCCAAAGTGCATTACCTCACACTTTTCCACATTAAACTCCATTTGCCACCTCTCAGCCCAGCTCTGCAACTTGTCCAAGTCTCTCTGTAAACTATAACACCCCTCTTCACTATCTACCACTCCACCGACTTTAGTGTCATCTGCAAATTTACTAATCCATCCTTCAATACCCTCATCCAGATCATTTATAAAAATTACAAACAGCAGGGGCCCCAAAACAGACCCCTGAGGTACACCACTTGTCACCGAACTCCACGATGAATATCTCCCATCAACCACCACCCTCTGTCTTCTATCTGCTAGCCAATTCCTAATCCAATTAGCTAAATCACCCTCTATCCCATACATCTGCATTTTCTGCAGAAGTCTTCCATGGGCCACCTTATCAAACGCCTTACTAAAGTCCATATATACCACATCAACCGCCTTACCCCCATCCACCTCTTTGGTCACTTTTTCAAAAAACTCAATGAGGTTAGTAAGGCACGACCTACCCTTCACAAAACCATGCTGACTATCCCCAATCAATTCATTTCTCTCTAAATAACTATAAATCCTATCCCTAATAATTCTCTCCAATACTTTGCCCACAACAGAAGTAAGACTCACTGGCCTATAATTCCCTGGAAGGTCTCTCTTCCCCTTCTTGAACAATGGGACCACATTCGCTATCCTCCAGTCCTCCGGAACCACACCCGTAACCAACGACGACCTGAAGATCAGAGCCAGAGGCTCTGCAATCTCCTCTCTTGCCTCCCAGAGAATCCTAGGGTAAATCCCGTCCGGCCCAGGGGACTTATCCAACTTCAAACCCTCGAGAATTTCTAACACATCCTCCCTATCTACTACAATACTTCCCAATTTGCAACCCTGTACCTCAGTGTTCTCCATAGCTACATTTCCAGCACTCTGCGTGAATACCGAAGAGAAATATTTATTCAGTGCCTCACCAATCTCTTCAGGCTCCACGCACAACTTCCCACTGCTGTCTATGACTGGCCCTAATCTTGCCCTAACCAATCTTCTATTCTTAACATATCGAAAGAAAGCTTTAGGATTCTCCTTAATCCTATCAGCCAACATCTTCTCGTGATATGGTAGGTCCATTCAAATGTCTGATGGTAGCTGTTGAGTTGGTTGGTACTCAATCTCAGATTTTTGTACAAAAATGAAACCTGTGATTTCATTTCATTTTTGAATGGGGACAGCAAACTTTGTTTGTATATCTGCATTTAATGTGGTTTTATAGCTCCTGAATTGGAGAGCTGTGTTATCAAGGGGTGAGTGGCTTTGGGAAGTAAAAAAAAAGTTGAGGAACAACTTTGCTGTTATCTTGCAACAAAGATCTAGCGAGAGGAACCCACAGAAACAGAATAAGTTTTTAGTTCAGTTGATGATTATGCTGTAAGACAAAAGGAGTGGTTGAAGCCTCTCTCTAGCAGGTCACTGAGAAAAACAAGTCTAAGAATCTTATATGAGTTACTTTAAAGTTATAGTAAATGTTGAGTGAATTCTGGATTTTGAGAGAGAGAGATACCAAGTTGTCAGCAGCCTACTGGGAGGTGAAACTGCAGACAGCAGGTTCTAAAGGAACAGGAGAAGGTCTCCAAGGAGGCTTTAAGTTAAGTCAAAGAAAAGTAACAGGAATCTGGAAAAAGTCCTGTTAGGGGAAATCAAGACTGATTTCAGAGAAAGGTTCCAAGTTTAAAATGAGAAAGCTGCAGGAAGCAGACAAAATAAAATGGGTCTGCGAAGAACAAAGCTTGAATGCATGTGGTAATCTAGAGGAGAGGAACATTGAGAGACTGAAACTCTAGAGGTGGATCCTTGTGAAGATATCCAACCGAAAGCATAGTTTGGGAGGACATTCCAAGGCATATTTGAGAGTGGAGATTGGAAATCCAAATTAAAAGACAAATTACAAGGGAGGAAATGTTAGGTGTTTTAGGAAGCATTAAGGTAGACAAATCCCCAGGGCCAGATGGCATCTGTCCTAGATTACTGAAAAAGACAAGAGATGAAATTGCTGGGCCTCTAACAGAAATCTTTGTTTCTTCAACACAAGTGAGGTCCAGAAGACTGGAGGATAGCAAATGTGGTCCCATTATTTAAGAAGGGTAGCAAGGATCACCTCGGTAATTTTAGAACTGAATTGAGAACTGAATAATCTTATTTGCAATAGACAACATGGTTTTGTACAAGAGAGGTCATGCCTCATAAACTTGGTTGAGTTTTTTGAGATGGTGAGAAAATGATTGATGAGGGAAGAGTCATGGATGTCATCTACATGGATTTTTGTAAAGCATTTGACAAGATCCCACATGGCAGGCTGGTGCAAAAGGTTAAATCTCATGGGATCAAAGGTGAACTAGCTAGATGGCTACAGAACTGGCTTGACCGTAGAAGACAGAGAGTAGCAATGGAGGGGTTTTCTCTGGTTGGAGATCTGTGGCTAGTGGTGTTCCGCAGGTCTCTGTACTGAGACCTCTGCTGTTTGTGATATATATAAATGATTTGGAAGAAGATGTAGCTGGTGTGATCAGTAAGTTTGCAGATGACACAAAGATTGCTGGAGTTGCGTATAGTACAACAAGATATAGATAGGCTGGTAAATTGGGCAGAGAAATGGTAGATGGAATTTAATCCAGATAAATGCGAAGTGATGCATTTTGGTATATCAAATATAGGAGGGGAGCTATACAATAAATGGCAGAACCATCAGGAGTATAGACACACAGAGGGATCTGAGTGTGCAAGTCCACAGATCCTTAAAGGTTGCAGCACAGGTGGAAAAGATGATGAAGAAGGCATACGGCATGCTTGCCTTTACTGGATAGGGCATAGAGTATAAAAATTGGCATATGTTGTTGTAGTTATATCGAATGTTGGTTAGGCCACTTCTGGAATACTGCACCCAGTTCTGGTTGCCACACTACTGGAAAGCTGTGGAGGCTTTGGAGAGAGTGCAGAAAAGGTTTACCAGGGTATTACCTGTTATGGAAAGTATTAGCTATGAGATGAGATTGAGTAAACTAGGGTTGTTCTCCTTGGAAAGACGGAGGTTGAGAGGCAATGGAAGTTTATAAAATTATAAAGGGCATAGATAGGGTGAACTGTTGGAAGCTTTTCTGTTTTGTTCTTTTTCCCAGGTCAGAAATGACAAACACAAGGGATAACAAGTTCAAGGTAAGGGAGGGTGTGGGGGAGTGGGGGGGGGGTGTGGGCAAGGTTCAATATGGATATGCGGAGGATGTATTTTACACAGAGAGTGGTTGAGGCAGACATGCTAGAATCATTTAAGACTTATTGAGATAGCTACATGAACAGACTGGGAATGAAGAGATACAAACGGACAGTCTAGTTAGGAACATGGAGAGGATCCTCAGGGACAGGATGTACGAGCATCTGGAGCGCTGCGATCAGATCAGGGATACGCAGCATGGCTTCGTTAAGGGGAGGTCGTGCCTTACGAATCTAGTGGAATTTTTTGAAGAGGTGACAAAAACGGTTGATGAAGGACAAGCCGTTGATGTCGTCTACATGGATTTCAGTAAGGCGTTTGACAAGGTTCCCCATGATAGGCTGATAAAAAAGGTGAAGACGCATGGGATACAGGGCCAGGTATGTAGATGAGTTGAGAACTGGCTTGGGAGGAGGAGACAGCGGGTAGTAGTGGAAGGCTCTTTTTCCAACTGGAGGTCAGTCACTAGTGGTGTGCCACAGGGCTCAGTACTAGGACCTCTTCTATTTGTGATTTATATAAATGACTTGGAAGAGGGGGTAGGTGGTGTGATCAGCAAATTTGCTGATGACACTAAGATGCTTGGATTGGCAGGGACTGAGGAGCAGTGCCAGGCAATACAACAGGACATAGATAGGCTGGTAGACTGGGCAGATAGATGGCAAATGGAATTTAATCCGGATAAATGCGAGGTGATGCATTTTGGCCGGAAAAATGTAGAAGAGAGTTATAGGATAAAAGGTAAAACTATCCGGAGTATAGAGACGCAGAGAGACCTGGGGGTGCAGGTTCACAAGTCTCTGAAGGTGTCAGCACAGGTGGAGAAGGTGATAAAGAAAGCGTATAGTATGTTAGCCTTCATAGAAAAGGGTATAGAATACAAGAGTAGGAGTTTGATGTTACAATTGTATAGAACGTTGGTTAGGCCTCACTTGGAATACTGCGTCCAGTTCTGGTCGCCGTACTACCGGAAGGATGTGGAGTCCCTGGAGAGAGTGCAGAGGAGATTTACCAGGATGCTGCCTTGTATGGAAGGGCTGTCTTACGAGGAAAGATTGAACACACTGGGGTTGTTTTCCCTTGAAAGACATCGGCTGAGAGGGGATCTATTAGAGGTATATAAGATTATGAGGGGTATAGATAGAGTAAATGGTGGTAAGCTTTTTCCACCATTAGAATTGGATAGAACGAGGGGTCACGGCCTTAGGGTGAGGGGGGGCTATGTATAAGACGAATATTAGAGGGCATTTTTTCACACAAAGGGTAGTGGGGGTGTGGAATGCGCTACCGAGTAAGGTGGTGGGAGCAGGCACGCTAGGGTTGTTTAAGGGTCTCTTGGACAGCCACATGAGCGGTCTGCAGATAGAGGGATATAGGAGGACTGTTTAAATACTTTATTTGTTTCCACAGGCTATTCGGTCCACCTTGTTGACCAACAAGGTGCATGCATTCGGCAGGTCGTGCGAGGGTTGCTCTTGGATGTTACTTCAGGAGTGGCCTAGTGCTTCACGTCGTTAGTGTATGCTTAAACTGGACCATCAGATGGGCAACATGACAGCTCAGAGACTATCGCTGTTGCTGTGCAGACACATGGATTTTGGCCTGTGTCTGCGGGAGTTTGCGCGTTCTCCCCATGGTTGCGTGGGTTTTCTCCGGGTGCTCCGGTTTCCTCCCACATCCCAAAAATGTGCTCTTAGACTGATTGGGTAACAAATTGTCCCTATATTGGTCTCTATATGTCATTAAGACGTTAGGACGGCGGCGTGGGCTCATTGGGCCGAAGGGCCTGTTTCCCGTGCTGTGTTGTTCTTTGTTCTTTGTTCTTTGTTCTTAACATATGATTGGTGCAGGCTTGGAGGGCTGAAGGGTCTGTTCCTGTGTGTATTGTTCTTTGTTCTTCTTTGTTCACATTAACTTCATTGCAGTGTTAATGTAAGCTACTTATGATTAATAAACTTTAACAAACAAACTTTACTTTTTGATTGTGAGTTTGGAATATGCTGCCTAAGGCAAGGCCATTGATTGTTAAGGGCAATGATTAAATTTTCCCTTATTGAAGATTATCATTGCCGGTAATTGTGAGGTGTGAATGTTACTTGCCATTATCAACCCAAGCCTGGACATTGTCCAGATCTTGCTGCATTTGGATAATTTCTTGGACAGTGCTTCAGTATCTGAGGAGTCATGAATAGTATTGAACATTGTGCAGTCATCAGTGAACATCCCCACTTCTGACCTTATGGAAGGAAGGTCATTGAGGAAGCAGGCTCTGCCATTCAATAGGATCATAGCTGATCCAACATCCTTAAAATCACTACAGTGCAGAAGGAGGCCATTCAGCCCATCAGGTCTGTATTGACTGTCTGACAGAGTATTTTACACAAGCTCTCTCCCCTATCCTTTCATAACCCATTTACCATGGCTAATCCATCTAACTGACACATCTTTGGACACCAAGGGGAATTTAACATGACCAATCCATCTAACCTGCACATTTTTGTATGCAGAACCTGGAGGAAACCTACACAGAGACAGGAAAAATTCTTCACATGCAGTTTCCTGCACTTTCTCCATAACCTTTAGTTCCCTCATTGATCAAAAGTCTATTTCAGCATTAAATATACATGAGAACTTTATCCACACAGCTCCTTGTAGCAAGGAGTTCTAAAGACTCAAACCCCTCAAAGGATAAATTCCTCTTTGTCTCAGTCTTAAATTGGTGCTCCTTTATTCTGAAACTATGTCCTCTGGTCCTACACTCTCCCGCGAGGGGAAACATCATATCACCAATTATCCAGTCAATCTCCTTAAGAATCCTCTATATTTCAATGAGATCACCTCTCATTCTCCTAAATTCCAATGAGCAGAGTCGCAACTTGTTTAACCTTTCCACATAAGACAGTTCCTCCGTACTGGAGATCATCCTCATGAACCTTCTCTGAACTGCTTCCAATAAATCATATATCTCTTAAATAAGGGGACAAAAACTGCTCCGCATACTCTCGACGTGGTCTCTCCAGTACCTTGTATAGTTGCAGCAAGACTTTCCGATGCTTATATGCCATATTTATATGCCCTTGCAATAAGGGTCACATTCCATTAAACTTCCTGATTAACTGTAATACTTGTGTGTTAGCTTTCTGAGCTTTGTGTACAAGTATCTCCAAATTCCCTTTGTGTTGCAGCTTTCTGCTGTTTTTCTCCATTTAAATAATAACGTCATTAATTTATTCTTCCTTCAAAATGAAGAACTTCAATTATACTCTGTATTATACTCCAATTGTCAATTTAATTAACCTATCAGTATCTTTTTGTAAATTGTTTGTGTCCCTCTTTCAACTTGCCTTTCATTCTATTTTTGTGTTGTCTGCATATTCGGCTACAGTACATTTGCTTCCTGCTTTCAAGTCATTAATATATATTGTGAACAGTTGTGGTCCCAGCACTGATCCTTGTGGAGTCCCACTGGTTACAGGTTGCCAATTTGAAAAATAACACCTCATCCCCATTCATTGTTTCATGCCCATTAGCCAATTCTCTAACCAATATACTACCCCCAACACCATGGACTCTTACCTTATAACTTAACCTTTTGTGAGATACCTTGTTGAATGCCTTGTGGAAGTCCAAATAAAACACATCCATTGGTTCCCCTCTACCCACTCTGCTTGCGACTTCCTCGAAACTCTAATAACTTAGTCACGATTTCTCTTTCATGAAGTTATGTTGACTCCCAAAACCGCAATCATCTTCCTTTGTGCTAGATACAAATCCAACTAAACAAGAGTTTCCCCACAATTCTCAGTTTTAAAGAAGCTGGAAATCTCTTGACCCTGGAAGACTGTTAACAATAGGGTCATATGGTATTTATGGCTTTAGAAAAGAGCCATGCCTGGAAACCAGTTTAAAAAGCTGGCCAGGTGTTTTTGCTTGGGGGAAGTATTAACTGCTCAGGTAAAGGCAACAACCTGAGAGTATGTGGAGGCAGATTGAACCCAATCCAAAAATCACGTGTTGCTCCAAAATTGCTTTATGTTCTGAAATCAATTATTCATTAAAGTCTGCCCAGAAAGTAGTGCGAGAATCATCAAATGTTTTGAAGAACAGTGTTGAGATCAACCGTATTGCATAGATATTCTCCACCATTTTTCCTTGAACCATTGACTTTTGACAGAATTCTTTTTTAAAAATTATTTATGTGTGTAGGTGAATGAGTTAGAGTACTTAGGGTACAAGAGTAATTGAAAGCATATGGTATGAAATATGAAAGTAAAATAAGCTTTGCCTTTCTCCTTGACATGTCTGGTTTTATAATATGTGGTTGTTTATTGGAAAATTCTGGGCAGTGAATGGTCATACTGATTCATAGATAAAACAGCCTTAGCTTGCTGGAAAAATCACGACCCATGGAGTAGTGAAACCAGAGACAGAGAGCACACTCCTCCCATCTTGGCCGTAATACAAGGCCTGCATTTGTTGTTCATTCTAATTGCCCTTGAACTGAGTGACTTGTGAGGCCATTTCAGAGGGTATGGCCTGGAATCACATAGACCAGACCAGGTAAGGACAGAAGATTTTCTTCGTTCAAGTACAAGCTCAAGTCAACCAGATGGATTTGACAATTGACAACAGCTTCATAGCTTTTAATTCTACATTAATTGAAATTAAATTCCACCAGCTGCCTTGGTGGGATGAGAACCCACCTCCCGAGAACATTAACCTAGGCCTCTGGACTACTAGTCAGGTGAGATTATCACTATGCCACTGTCTTCCTCCAAATTTACTGACTGCCACTTCCCCACCTTCCCCCTGTAGCCCTGCACCTTCTTCCTCCTCACAGAATAATCCAATTCTTTCTCAAAACACTCAGTTGAAAGTGCCTCCACACTCTCAGGCAGATCCTAACTATGTTCTACACGTAGAAATCTTTTCCTTGTGCCGTCATTGCCAAGTATCTTAAATCTTTTTTTTAATCCTTTACCAATGGGAACCATTTCTCCCCAACTACTCTGTACAGAGATCTCATTCTTTTGAGCAAATCAGCCAAATCTATCCTCAGCCTTCTCTTTACGAATATTTTTCTTGCTCCAGCATTCATCCAATTTCCTGCTGCCAAATGGCACCACTGAATCTGCTTCCAGTACTTACAAATATAAATTGTGGCAGTCAATCACTTAACCAGGGGAATTAGTGTGACATGGGGACTGAGATAGGGAATGAGCAAACATTTTCTCCTGGGTCTCATTCACCAGGTTTGCTGTGGGAGGTATTAGAAGCTTCTTGCATCACACAGAATATGGCCTTGGTTTTGTGGCCTCTGGGTGCAGACATATTGCATTTGCTGCCCTCTCTAGGCCAACAATGGTTAAGAACAAGACTGATAAATATGTTTTTTCCCCATATGTGACAGGAAATACCGAGATGGGCTGATTGAGATGAATTACTTGTTCCTGGATTTCTATTTAAGAGATCATCTAGCTTCATAGGAACATGCATTATCATGAGTTTTTGAATGTCTCAACCCACTCCTTGCAGAAATCTTGTCCCTCATTGCTGTCACCTCAACAACAGCCACTGAAGTACATACATAGAAATATAAATAAAAAATAGGAGTACATCATTCAACCCTTCGAGCTTGCTCTACCATTCATTATAATTATGGCTGATCCTCAAACTCAAAACCCTGATACCACCTCCCCACCCTCCATATCTCTTGATCCTTTTAGCTCCTAGAGCTATATTTAATTCCTTCTTGAAATCACAAATGTTGGCTTCAAATACTTTGTGGTAGTGAATTCCACAGAATCACCACTCTTGGTGAAGAGATTTTTCTTCACCTTAGTCCTACAATGTTTACCCCTTATCCTCTAACTATGACCCCTGGTTCTGGACTCCCCCCACCACTGGGAGCATTCTTTCTGAATCGACCCTGCCTAACCCTGTCAGAATTTTAAGTTTTATCAGATCCCCTCTCACTCACCTAAACTCCAATAAATGTCATAACTGGCTCTTCTCATGTGACAGACCTGTCATCCCAGGAATCAGCTTGGTAAATCTTCGCTGTACTCCCTCGAGAGCAAGAACACACTTCCTCTGAAAAGGACACAGTACTCCAGGTGTAATCTCACCAACCCCCTACACAAATTCAGTAAAACATTCCTATTCCAATTCCAAACCTCTTGAGGACCAACATACATTTGCCTTCTTTACTGCCTGATGGACTTGAGACCATAAGACCATACTCAGACCCATCAAGTCTGCTCCACCATTTAATCATAGCTGATATTTTTCTCATCCCCATTCTCCTGCCTGATCCCCTTATTAATCAAGAATTTACCTATCTTTCTCTGCCTTAAAAGACACTTAATGGTCTGCCCTCCAGAGCCTTCTGCAGTTGTGCCTTCTGATTCTAGTTTTTCCTACTAGTGGAAACATCTTCTTCATTTCCACTCAATATAGGCATTGCACCGTGCAAGTTTTAATAAGATCCCCCCTCAGCCTTCTAAACTCCAATGAGTACAGACCTGGAGTCCTCAACCATTCCTCATACAAGCTCTTCATTCCACAGATAGAACAAAGAAACAGCACAGTACAGGCCCTTTGGCCCACAATGTTGTGCCAACCTGTGAAACCAATCTAAAGCCTCTCTAACTTATACCATTCCAATATCATCCATAAGCTTATCCAATGACCTTTAAATGCCCTTAATGGTGACGAGTCCACTACTATTGCAAGAAGGGTATTCCACGTCTTTACTATTCTCTGAGTAAAGAACCTACCTCTGACATCCTATATCTATCACCCCTCAATTTAAAGCTATGTCCCCTTGTACCAGCCATCCAAGGAAAAAGGTTCACACTATCCACCCTATCCTCTTGAGGTTTGTGGAAGAACTCCTGCCTCATTCATCTGATGAATTCCTGTGTCTGCAGTGAGGCTAATGGGGTCTATTTTGGTGGTGGGGCAGAAATTGAGCCCTCAGCTGAGAACTTAAAGGAAGGATGTGGAAGCTATTGAGAGGGTGCAGAGGAGATTTACAAGGATGTTGCCTGGATTGGGGGGTATGCCTTATGAAGATAGGTTGAGAGAGCTAGGTCTCCTCCCTGGAGAGATGAAGGTTGAGAGGCGACCTGATAGATGTTTTTAAGATGTTGAGAGGAATAGATAGGGTGGATTCACGGAGGCTACATCCCAGGGCTGAAATGATCACTACGAGAGGACACAGGTTTAAGGTGCTGGGGGACAAGTACAGAGGGGATGTTAGAGGTACGTTTTTCACTCAGAGGGTGGTGAGTGAATGGAATCGGCTGCCGTCAGTGGTGGTAGAGGCGAACTCGCTGGGGTCTTTTAAGAGACTTCTGGATGAATATATAGGATGTAATGGGATTGGGAGTTACAGATAGGTCTATGGCCTGGTAAGTATAGATATGATCGGCACAACTTGTGGGCCGAAGGGCCTGTTTGTGCTGTAGTGTTCTATGTTTAACTTCGATTACATCTGGTTGAAGTGTGCAGTCTGACAAATTGACAACGGACTTCCCTGCAGTGGCACAGTTTTCTACTGTGGTATCAGGGGAGGCTTGGTGAGTTTCTCAAGCTTTCTGTTCTTGGTGTGCATGTAGATGGTGTAGTTCCTTTGTCTCATCTGCTTGGCAGAGTTTCGCAGCTGATCTGTGTCCTGAGCGCAAGTTGAGAATATGGACTCCATCTTGGTTTCCAGGATGCTGATGTACAACTTGCCTGGGCTTGCAAAATCTCACTAAATGACCCGGCTAGAGACAATACACAACTCTTTAACCTGTGCTTAACCCTCTCTCCACTCACATTGTCTGTACCTTTAAGTCTTGATTACCTGTGAAGACTCACATTCCAATCATTATTTTGTAAATTGAGTTTGAGTCTTTATATGCCCTGTTTGTGAACTGAAATCCCATTCACCTGACGAAGGAGCAGCGAGTGCTCTGAAAGCTAGTGACTTTTGCTACCAAATAAACCTGTTGGACTTGAATCTGGTGTTGAGACTTCTTACTGCGTTTACCCTCCCTGCCTCCAGTGATGCCTGAAAGATCACCACCAACGTCACAACCATGTCTTTTAAAACCCTAAGGTGTAGTCCATCCAGTCCGAGTGATTTATCCACCTTCAGGCCTTTCAGTTTTTCCAGAACTTTCTCCTTAGTGACGGCCACTATACCCACCGTACCCCAAACTCTCCTGAGCTCTGGCATCTCACTGGTGTCTTTCACCAGTGCGCACTTACTTTCACTGATTAATACACAAAGACACCAAGGCCTCACTAAGTATCCTCCTCCTCTCAATTTACATCTATTCAAGTAACTATCTACCTTCCTATTTTTGCTACCTCACATTTATCCACATTATATTGCATCTGCCATGCACGTGCCCACATACTAAGCCTGTCCAAAACATGCTGAAGCATGTCTGCATCCTTCTCGCAGTCCACCCTCCCACCAAACTTTGTATCGTCTGCAGATTCGGAGATAATATATGTGGTTTCTTCATCCAGATCATTAAAATATAACAAACAGTTGGGCCCTAGCAGGGATCCCTGTGGTATACCACTAGTCAATGTTTGCCAATTGAAAAAAGACTTGATTTATTCCAATTCTTTGCTTCCTATCCATCTCAGGACACCATCTGCAATCCCACGTGCTTTAACTTTACATACTAGTCTGTTGTAAAAGACCTTATTGGAAGTCTCCTGAAAAATCAAAATAAACTACATCCACCATTCTCCCTGGTCAATGCTACTAGTTACAGCCTTAAAGAATTCCAGTAGATTTGTCAAGCATGAATTTTCTCAAATTCATGTTGACTGTTAATTATACCACTACTTTCCAAATGCTGAGCTGTGAAATCCTTGATAATGGACTCTAGCAACTATTGACGTTAGGTTCACTGGTCTATCGTTTCCTGGCTTCTCTCTACCTCCCTTTTTGAACAGTGGGCTTACATCAGCTAACCTCCAAACTTAAGAACCATTCCAGTGTCCAAAGAATTTTGGAAAATGACCACCAGAAGTAGTCAATAAACTATTCTGCCATAATTATGAGCGGGAAGACACATGCACAACACACACACAACACACACGTACGTTGGTTAGACCTCATTTGGAATACTGCGTCCAGTTCTGGTCGCCTTACTACCGGAAGAACGTGGAGACTCTGGAGAGAGTGCAGAGGAGGTTTACCAGGATGCTGCCTGGTATGGAAGGTCTGAGTTACGAGGAGAGATTAGGCAAATTGGGACTGTTTTCCTTAGAAAGACGTAGACTTAGAGGAGATCTAACAGAGGTGTACAAGACTATGAGGGGTATAGATAAACAGGGTTAAGCTTTTCCCTAGGATGGACTCAAATAGCACGAGGGGTCACGGGCTTAGGGTGAGGGGGGTAAGGTATAATTTGGATGCTAGAGGGAGTTTTTTCACACAGAGGGTGGTGTGGGTATGGAATGCACTGCCAAGTAAAGTGGTGGAGGCAGGCACTCTGGAGTTATTTAAGAAATACTTAGATGGGCACATGAACAGAATGGGAATGGAGGGGTTTAGAAAACTGATTCAAAATAGGGATCATGAACCTTGGGAGTTCCTGGGAAGTGTGTAAATAGATGATGATACTGATGTACTTGTTTTTATCCTACAGGTGCTTTGGTCCAACAAGGGGCATACACGCGATGGGTCGTGAGAGGGCTGTTCTTGGATTTTTTCGAGAGTATCCTAATGCTTCATGTCGTTAGTGTACGCTTGACCTGGACCATTTGATGGGCAACACGACAGCTCAGTGACTATCGCTGTGCAGTGCAGATACATGTATTTGGGCCTGTGTCTGTGGGAGTTTGCGCATTCTCCCTGTGCTTGTGTGGGTTTTCTCCGGGTGCTCCGGTTTCCTCCCACATCCCAAAGATGGGCTCTTAGGCTGATTGGCAAAACAAATTCTCCCTAAATTGTCTCAAATTTGGTTTTTAATCCATAGATCTATAAACATAGACAGATCACGGGTAGAGGTGGGAACATTGGGGTGGCGGCGTGGGCTTGTTGGGCCAAAGGGCCTGTTTCCCGTGCTGTTTTGTTCTTTTTGTTCTTTGTACACACACACACCCTCCCCATCCCGATCCAGAAGCACACATGCTCGAGCAAACACCTGTGCGTATGTACACACACACACGCCCACATGCATAAGTGCACATGCATGTACAGACAGCCATGCGCATGCACACTTCAAAGAGAATGCAAGGGTCAGACAACTTTTGAACAATACTTTTAATTGATAACAAGAAAGCAATAAAGATCCAATTCTCAAAGTTCAAGAGTTACATTCACAGGCATGGCAGGACGGCATGGGGAAATGTCCATAAATGTCCAAGTTTGCTGTGCTTAAGCTTACACAACTTAAGAAGTCACAAAGCTAAGAGCTACTCAGTACTCCTTCCCACCTGGGAAATGGTGCAGTTAACTGTAACATTAACACAGGTAATGTCATTTTCAATCATATCATATCATCCCCAAAAACTTTAACAGTTTTTTCCCCAAGAAATAATCTATCTTAGGAAAATCTGTGTAAAGGGCCATTTTGTATCGTTAAAATCAGAGGAAATTGATTTTCCTTGGGTTGGCAGGCCTAGAATTAATGTCTGTATTTCTATCTTATACAATGAAGCATCCACTTTGATAAGTCACAATAAGTCCCTTCTGCTCTAAAGCTGACTCAATTTCATCGCATCACATCCGAAGAACGAGCAACAGCTAATGTATTTATCAAGAATGGATATATCAGAATGAATTACATCCATTTACATTAAAAACATCATCAAGCTGGACAGACTTTGTATAAAGCAGAATGGGACAATGGGAGGCTAAAATGAAGAAGAAGTTAAGCACTAGGCAAGAGACAAAGAGCTATGGGCAAGTGAAAAGGGGCGTGCAGGCGTGAGGCGGAGACAGAGGTGAGAAGGAAGAGGGTGAGTGGGCAGGGGATGGAGGGAGGGGAAGGCGAGCGAGCAGGGGATTGGAGAGAGAGTAGAGGTGGGGGAGAGAGGTGGGAGGTGAGGTGGGAGGTGGGGTGGGAGAGGAAGTGGGGCTGGGTGGGAGAGAGAAAGAGTGGGAGCTGAGAGAGGGAGAATGGTGTTGGAAAAGTGTGTGTATGGAAGATTCCATCCAGGCCCAGACTCATTTAAAACCTAAAAGCACATCTCAGATTTACACATCACAGGAACCGGGGCACTTTCACACAATATTACAATGAACAAGTCAGTCGTCGTAAGTATTTCATTCTCATTGGCAGTTCATCAGTCAAGCTTCATGCTTCACAACATGGCTAATTACACCTTCAGGCACTTAGCCAATCCCCACAATAAAAGTTTCAATTCCCTGTATCCAATCCCAACCCAGATCAGCCCAAATTCCTATTCCTTCTCCGTCCGTACAGCCATCATGTATTTCTGCATCTTCTCCAGGATCCAGTGGGGAACAACAAAGGGTCGGAGTTCATCCAATCTCAACTCAGGAGAATCCCTGCAACATAGCATGACAAGTGGATTGTGACATGCGCAGATGGCCGCACAGAGAGACAGACACCCAGAGACACATGCGCCCACACACAGATGCACTACAGATCCACAGACATGCGCGCACATATACACTCCCACACCGCCCAGAAACTGTGCGCGTGCGCACATACTCCCACACCACAAATTGCATGCACACACACACACAGTATATATAGAGTGTCTATCTAAACAGAAAGTTCATAGAACATAGAACGTTGCAGCGCAGAACAGGCCCTTCGGCCTTCGATGTTGCACCGACCAATTAGGAAAAAGCAGTGACCCTCTAACCTAAACCATTCCCTTTTCATCCATAAACGTATCTACTAACCTCTTAAACGCCACCAAACTTGGCGCATCTACAACTGCAGCAGGCAGGGCATTCCATACCCTTACCACCCTCTGGGTAAAGAACCTACCTCTGACATCTGTCCTAAAACCACCACCCCTTAATTTAAAGCTTATGTCCCCTCGTGCTAGCTTTCTCCATTCTAGGAAAAAGGCTATCACTGTTCACCCTATCTAAACGTCTAATCATCTTATATGTTTCAATAAGGTCTCCTCTTAGCCGCCTTCTTTCTAACAAAAACAACCTCAAATCCCTCAGCCTCTCTTCATAAGACCTGCCCTCCATACCAGGCAACATCCTGGTAAACCTCCTCTGTACCCTCTTCAATGCCTCCACATCTTTCTTATAATGTGGGGACCAGAACTGCACACAATACTCCAAGTGCAGCTGCACTAGAGTTTTGTACAGTTGCAACATGACATTGCGGCTCCGAAATTCAATCCCCCTACCAATAAAAGCGAAGACTCCATATGCCTTCTTAACAACCTTATCGAATTGACTGCTTACTTTCAGGGATCTATGCACAAATACACCAAGATCCCTCAGTTCATCAACACTATTAAGAATCCTACCATTAGCCCTATACTCTACACATTTATTATTTCTGCCAAAGTGCATTACCTCACACTTTTCCACATTAAACTCCATTTGCCACCTCTCGGCCCAGCTCTGCAACTTGTCCAAGTCTCTCTGCAAACTATAACACCCCTATTCACTATCTACCACTCCACCGACTTTAGTGTCATCTGCAAATTTACTAATCCATCCTTCAATACCCTCATCCAGATCATTTATAAAAATTACAAACAGCAGGGGCCCCAAAACAGACCCTGAGGTACACCACTTGTCACCGAACTCCAAGATGAATATCTCCCATCAACCACCACCATCTGTCTTCTATCTGCTAGCCAATTCCTAACCCAATTAGCTAAATCACCCTCTATCCCATACATCTGCATTTTCTGCAGAAGCCTTCCATGGGGAACCTTATCGAACGCCTTACTAAAGTCCATATATAACACATCAACTGCCTTACCCCCATCCACCTCTTTGGTCACTTTTTCAAAAACTCAATAAGGTTAGTAAGGCACGACCTACCCTTCACAAAACCATGCTGACTATCCCCAATCAATTCATTTCTCTCTAAGTAACTATAAATCCTATCCCTAATTATTCTCTCCAATACTTTGCCCACAACAGAAGTAAGACTCACTGGCCTATAATTCCCTGGAAAGTCTCTCTTCCTCTTCTTGAACAATGGGACCACATTCGCTATCCTCCAGTCTTCCAGCACTATACCCGTAACCAACGACGACCTGAAGATCAGAGCCAGAGGCTCTGCAATCGCCTCTCTCACCTCCCAGAGAATCCTAGAGTAAATCCCGTCCGGCCCAGGGGACCTATCTAACTTCAAACCCTCAAGAATATCTAGCACATCCTCCTTATCTACTTCAATACTTTCCAGTTTGCAACCCTGTATCCCAGTGTTCTCCACAACTACATTTACATCTCCCTGTGTGAATACCGAAGAGAAATATTTGTTCAGTGCCTCTCCAATCTCTTCAGGCTCCAGGCACAACTTCCCACTGCTGTCCGTGACTGGCCCTAATCTTGCCCTAACCAATCTTCTATTCTTAACATATAGAAAGAAAGCTTTAGGATTCTCCTTGATCCTATCAGCCAAAGTTTTCTCGTGTCCCCTTTTAGCTCTCCTCAACTCTTTAGCTCCCTCCTGGCTAATCTATAGCTATCCAGTGCACTAACTGAGCCTTCAAGCCTCATCCTGTCATAAGCCTCCTTTTTCCTTTTAACCAGCGAATTAACTTTTTTAGTACACCATGGTTCCCTTACTCGACCATTTCCTCCTTGCCTGACAGGGACATACTTATCAAGGACTCGCAGCAGCTGCTCCTTGAATAAGCTCAACATTCCAGATGTTCCCAGTCCCTGTAGTTTCCTAGTCCAATCTATGCACCCTAATTCTCTCCTGATGGCCTCATAATTACCCTTCCCCGAGCTATAACTACTGCCCCCAGCGTCATGCCTATCCCTGTCCATCACTAAGTGAACGTAACCGAATTGTGGTCACTATCACCAAAATGTTCACTAACTTCCAAGCCTAACACCTGGTCTGGCTCATTGCCCATCACCAAATCCAATGTAGCCTCACCTCTAGTTGGCCTATCTACATACTGAGTCAAAAAACCTTCCTGCACACTTTGTACAAAAACTGACCCTCTAACGAGCTAGAGCTATAGCTATTCCAATCAATATTAGTAAAGTTAAAGTCCCCCATAACAATTACCCTATTACTTTCACTCCTGTCTAGGATTGACTTTGCAATCCTTTCCTCTACCTCTCTAGAACTTTTAGGAGGTCGATAAAAGACTCCCAACAGGGTGACCTCTCCTCTCCTGTTTCTAATCTCAGCCCATACTACCTCAACAGACAAGTCCTTATCAAACTTCCTTTCTGTCACTGTGATACAGTCTTTGACTAATAATGCCACTCCTCCCCCTCTTCTACCTCCTTCTCTACTCCGACTGAAGCATTTGAACCCTGGAACCTGCAACAACCATTCCTGTCCCTGCTCTATCCATGTCTCTGAAATGGCCACAATATCGAAGTTCCAGGTACTGGTCCAAGCTGCAAGTTCCTCCACCTTATTGCAAATACTTTCTTGCATTAAAGTATACGCATTTCAAACCATGCCCTACTCCACCCGTACGCTGCTGTGTTTTACAGTTCTCATCTATGACCCCGCTATTCTCGTCCCTCTTAACATCCAAACTACTCAGGATCCCACCCCGCCTCTGAATCAGTTTAAAGCCCCCTGCATAGCCTTTGCAAATTTTCCCCCCAAGATATTGGTTCCCCTCTGGTTCAGGTGTAGATCATCTCTCTTGTAGAGGTCCCACCTACCCCAGAATGAGCCCCAATTGTTCAAGAACCTGAACCCCTCCCTCCTGCACCATCCCCGCAGCCACGAGTTCAAACATTCCCTCTCTCTGTTCTTCTCTAAACTATCCTGTGGCACAGGCAAGAGCCCAGAGATAACCACTCTGTCTGTTTTGGCCCTAAGCTTCCACCTCAACTCCATAAATTTCTGTTTAATATCCCCTTCCCTTGTCCTACCTACATCATGTGTCCCTACATGAACTATGACTTGGGGCTGACTCCCCTCTCCCTTAAGAATCTTAAAAACCCGCTCTGAGACATCCTGGACCCCGGCCCCTGGGAGGCAACACACCAGCCCTGAGTCCTGTTTATTACTATTTACTCTCCTATCTGTCCCCCTAACTATGGAGTCTCCAATTACCAGGCCCAATCTCCTATTCCCCCTACCCACCTGAGCATTCCCAGCAGGCTCACCCCCAGAGACCTGCTCCCTTTGGCCATCTCCAGTTGATTCCTCCTCAACTGTAGCCTCCAGGACAGAAAACTTGTTTTGGAGGGGAACAGCCCTAGGGGATTGTCTCCCCGATTGCTTCTTACCCCTCTTCCTAATAGTTACCCAAGAATCACTTTTAGGAGCGACTATCTCTTTGTAACTCCTGTCAATATCCGCCTCAACCTCCCGAATTATCCTGAGTTCTTCTAATTCCAGCTCCAGCTCCTTAACACAATCCTCAAGGAGCTGCAAATGGGCACACTTCCTGCAGGTATAATCAGCAGGAACACTACTGGTGTCCCTCACCTTGTACATACTGCAGGAGGTGCAACGTACTGCCTGTACTGCCATCCCTGATACTTTAATTTCTAGGAGAGAAAAAAAAACTTCCCACACACTTTTATTATTAGGTTAGAGAAGGGGGGAGGATGGGATACTCCACCTGTGTAGAATATCGGGTTTCCTCTCTGTACCAATTTATAGAGTCAGAGAGAAAAACTACAACTACTGGCAAGCCTCCTAATGACGACTTCCGGTTTCCAGTTAGTTTAAAAAAAACGGCAAAAAACTACCACCGCTCACTACTTTAACTGAAAAGAAAAATTACTTAACACTCGAATTTTACACTCGCCCAAATCGCTGCCTCTCCGTGCTGCTCCATAGGAACAATGGGGCCGATACCCAGAGGTTAGTACTTATATAGCTTAAAAACTACAACTACCGGCAAGCCTCCTAATGACGACTTCCGGTTTCCAGTTAGTTTAAAAAAAGGGCAAAAAACTACCACCGCTCGCTACTTTAACCAAAAAGAAAATGTTAAAAATGTTTAAAAGAAAATGTTCCTGCATAGAAAGAGAGCTCTTCTTGATAGAGACACAGAGCTCCCTTGGAATAGGCACAGATCTGTTGTAGAGAGAAACAGATACACACAGATTCGAACAAGAGTGAGACAGAAAGAGACTCATACACACAAGGAGTTCCTGTAGAAAGACAGGAACACATAGCTCCTATGGAAAGAGATTTGGTAAGAAGTCTCACAACACCAGGTTAAAGTCCAACAGGTTTATTTGGTAACAAAAACCACTAGCTTTCGAAGCACTGCTCCTTCGTCAGGTAAGTGGGAGTTCTGTTCACAAACAGAGCATATAAAGATACAAACTCAATTTATAAAAGATTGGAATATGAGTCTTTACAGGTAATCAAGTTTTAAAATTACAAACAATGTGAGTGGAGAGAGCATTAAACACAAGTTAAAGAAATGAGTATTATCTCCATTCAGGACAGTTAGTGAGATTTTGCAAGCCCAGACAAGTCGTGGGGGTTACAGATATATGTGACATGGATCCAAGACCCTCGTTGAGGCTGTCCTCGTGTGCGGAACTTGGCGCTCAGTCTCTGCTCGCTGAGACAGAGTTCATGTCACATTATCTGTAAACCGCAATTTGGGGATAGGAACCTGGATTGTAGGTCTAGCATACAGGAGATTGAGAGTAGTGAGGTCATGAATAAGGTATCATGGGCATAGGAGTGTATAGGTAGGCAGGAAGGTGGCTTGAAATGTGTCTACTTTAACATCAGGAAAATCCGGAATAAGGTCAGTGAACTTGCAGCATGGGTTGGTACCTGGGACTTCAGTGTAGTGGCCATTTCAGAGATATGGATGGAGCATGGACAGGAATGGTTACTGTAGGTTCTGGGGTTTAGATGTTTCAATGTCAGGGAAGGTGGTAAAAGAGGAGGAGGTGTGGCATTGTTATCAAGGACAGTATTATGGTGGCAGAAAGGACGTTTGATGAGAACTTGTCTACTAAAGTAGTAATGGCTAAAAACAGGAAAGGAGAGGGAGTTTTCCATAGGCCTCCAAAAAATTCCAGAGATGTAGAGGAAAGGATTGCATAGATGATTCTGGATAGAAGTTAAAGTAACAGGGTAGTTGTTATGGGGGACTGTAACTTTATAAATGTTGAAAGGAAAAACTATAGTTCGACTACTTTAGATGGGTCAGTTTTTGTCCAACGCACGCAGCAGGGTTTCCTGACAGTATGTAGACAGACCAACAAGAGGCGAGACCACATTGGATTTGGTACTGGGTAATGAACTAGACTAGGTGTTAGATTTGGAAGTAGGTGAACATTGTGGTGATATTGACCACAATTCAGTTATGTTTACTTTAGTGATGGAAAGAGATAGGTATATATCGCAGGGCAAGAGAACTGGGGGAAAGGAAATTATGATGCGATTAGGCAAGATTTAGAATGCATAGGGATGTGGAAGGAAACTGCAGGGGATGGGCAAAATTAAATGTGGAGCATGTTCAAGGAACAGACATTGCGTGTCCTTAATAAGTCTGTACCTGTCAGGCAGGGAGGAAGTGGTTGAGTGAGGGAACTGTGATTTACTAAAGAAGTTGAATCTCTTGTGAAGAGGAAGAAGGAGAATTGTGTAAAGATGAGACGTAACTCTCAAGTGCCCTAACTGAGCCTTCACAAGTTAGGCAGGAAGGACCTAACGAGAGAGTTAAGAAGAGCCAGGAGGGGCCATGACAAGTCTTTGGCAGGTAGGATCAAGGAAAACCCTTTCTATAGGAATAAAAGAATGACTAGGGTAAGATTAAGGCCAGTCAAGGACAGTAGTGAGAAGTTGTGCATGGCATCCAAAGAGATAAGAGAGGCGATATATCTATATTTTTCATCAATATTCACACAGGAAAAAGACAATGTTGTTGAGGACAAAACTGAGATACAGGCTATTAGAGTAGACGGGATTGAGGTTCATAAGGAGGAGGTGTTAGCAATTCTGGAAAGTGTGAAAATAGATAAGTCCCCTGGACTGGATGGGATTTATCCTAGGGTTCTTTGGAAGGCTAGGGAGGAGATTTTTAGGTCATCATTGTCTACAGGAATGGTGCCAGAAGACTACAGGATAGCAAATGTTGCCCCCTTGTTCAAGAAGGAGAATAGAGACAACCCTGGTAATTATAGACAAGTGAGCCTTACTTCTGTTGTGGGCAAAGTTTTGGAAAGGATTATAAAAGATAGGATTTATAATCATTTAGAAAGGAATAATTTGATTAGGGATAGTCAACACAGTTTTGTGAAAGGTAAGTCGTGCCTCACAAACTTTGAGTTCTTTGAAAAGGTGACCATAGAGGTGGATAAGGATGAAGCAGTTGATGTGAGACGTATGAATTTCAATAAAGCATTTGATAAGGTTCCCCATGGTAAGCTATTGCAGAAGATATAGAGGCATGGGATTGAGGGTGATTTAGTGGTTTGGATCAGAAATTGGCTAGCTGTAAGAAGACAGAGGATGGTGGTTGATGGGTTAAACCCAACTTAGCATTATCCATTCGGATTATCATCCTATTCATAATGTGTACAATCTGCCTCCTTATTGTTTTATCAGCCTTCTCCTGACCAAGTCAATTCTGCTCCTCTCTGCTGTACAACAATGCCTGACTAAAGACTTTCATCCTTAAATAGGCTGATCATTCTATCAACTCTTTACCTCACACACCAATCAACTTCCTGCATTATTTAGTCTTCACATTGGTGGAAAAATGCTTGATCATAATTTACAGTTATGCACAGCACCATGCTCATCTGTAACATCCCAGTCCCTCAGTGCCTCTCCTTCCCTATTAGGACTAGCTTGAAATGATTAGATTTCTCACCTGTAGTCATCACTGGCTGCTAGTTCTCGAATGTCATCTTCGATTAGTAGGTAAGCCTTAAACATAAATACATTATAGTCAGAAAGCAGCTTGTACTGGACTTCACCACCACCATTTACACTTCATGGAAGAATCACTCTGCTTGTACATGAGTATGTCTGTTTCTTAGAAACTCAGACTGCAGACTATGTTTCCTCTCCAGAGAACTAGACAGTATAATATATGAAAGGATAAGACAACATAACAGTCTAGTGTCCAAGTGACTAAATATGTACTATTCACATGTATAATAAATTAATCTATTAAATGATTGAAGATTGGTGAAAAATAAATTGAAGTCAGTCAGTCTAAGGACATGCATAAGTTTATTTCCTGTCCTTCGATTCCTGATTAAGTAATACATTTAAAAGGTTAAGGGCAAGTTGCTGGCTAAGTGACTCATGAAGACCAGAAAACAAGTATTTGTGCCTTATTTTACACAGTTTTTGAAATAGCCAGTTAAAATGCAAGTTTGAGTTAAATCTGAAGCTATCATTTGTCAGTAAAATTTACAAATCGTTAAAACTGGTAAACAGCAGACCCAAATGATCAATCCATCCACGATCAATGGGACAATTCTCGGGATGTCAACAGGAAAACAAATAGCCTGACTTAGAAACAAACTGAGCAGGCAGCTATGACGTTAATCAATATGCAGTGGCAGATTGTGGTGTAGATACCAAATGATATAAGTTTGCTACAAGTATTAAACCACATACAAGGGAATGTGAGGAAGCAGCAGCTGCTTGGTTTTAATGCCTCACAATATAAAAAACTTCTTCAGTTCTCAGAAGGTTTACTTACTTATTTCAAAAGAACTCGAAATATTTTTTCTGTAAGTTTATAGAAAATCTTCCAGAAACAGCAATCTGTTCAGCACATTACAACTTCTAATGGATTTTTTTTTAAAAAACAGGTCTTTGATTGCAAACCCATACAAAATGATGATTGGAAACACAACAATAAACTTTGGGTTGATTTTGAATCATTGGTGCTGGGTAATTCTTTCATTTTTGCCAATTTATTTATTTGAACCATTTTATTGTATTTGCCCCAGCAACTTTCAGAAATAACATTCAAAAGGTGAATGCAGTTCCTTGGTTAAACAAAGCATTGTTGTGGCCAGCCAACCAAATTTAAACACTCATCTGCAAGGGCAAATGTGACAGCTCCAATATATAAATTTTTATAAAGACAATAAATATAGGGTGTGTGTGTTATACACATACTTAAGGGGAATGTTACAAAATTCAGCTTCATGCTTCCGGTAGTCAGTATGTCTGACTGGCATGCAGTTTAGACTTTGGGAGGATAGGCTAATAACTGATTGTTGCCTTGCAAGAGATTATGGTAAGTAGAGTTAACGGACTTTTGACTACTTAAGCTCCCGAGATTTCAGATTAAAATGATTGACAGGGTCAGGTGATGATTGTTTTGCAAAGAGAAATGACTTCGGCAACAACGCAGCTTAGTTTGCAACTTGAGCCTAGTTGAAGTTAAAAGGATTTTGTAGGCTTCTGAAATGCACTTTTTTAAAGTTTCAAGACTGCAACCATTCGTTATAGCAAGTTTTATGTATGGTTGCTAACTATATTTAAAGTTGTATTTATGTCTTAAGGGGAACGTTGCTTATTTGGAACTATGGTTCAACTATTTAATGTTGCAGTTGTATAAAACGTTGGTTAGACCTCATTTGGAATACTGCGTCCAGTTCTGGTCGCCTTACTACTGGAAGGACGTGGAGACTCTGGAGAGAGTGCAGAGAAGGTTTACCAGGATGCTGCCTGGTATGGAAGGTCTGAGTTACGAGGAGAGGTTAGGCAAATTGGGGCTGTTTTCTTTAGAAAAACGTAGACTTAGAGGAGATCTAATAGAGGTGTACAAGATTATGAGGGGTATAGATAGAGTAAACAGGGTTAAGCTTTTTCCTAGAATGGACTCAAATAGCACGAGGAGTCACGGGCTTAGGGTAAGGGGATCAAGGTATAATTTGGATGCTAGAGGGAGATTTTTCACACAGAGGGTGGTGGGGATATGGAATGCGCTGCCAAGTAAAGTGGTGGAGGCAGGCACTCTGGAGTTATTAAAGAAATACTTAGATGGGCACATGAACAGAATGGGAATGGAGGGGTATAGAAAACTGATTTAAAATAGGGATCATGAGCCTTGGGAGTTCCTGGGAAGTGTGTAAATAGATGATGATATTGATGTACTTGTTTTTATCCTACAGGTGCTTTGGCTTACTTTGTTGTCTAACAAGGGGCATACACGCGATGGGTCGTGAGAGGGCTGCTCTTGGATTTTTGAGAGTATCATGTTATTCATGACAATGTTCATGATATTGATGTACTTGTTTTTATCCTACAGGTGCTTTGGTCCACCTTGTTGTCTAACGAGGGGCATACACGCGATGGGTCGTGAGAGGACTGCTCTTGGATCTTTTTCGAGAGTATCCTCGTGCTTCACTTCGTTAGTGTTCGCTTGATCTGGACCATTTGATGGGCAACACGACAGCTCAGTGACTATCTCTGTGCTGTGCAGATACATGGATTTGGGCCTGTGTCTGTGGGAGTTTGCACATTCTCCCTGTGCTTGCATGGGTTTTCTCCGGGCGCTCCGGTTTTCTCCCACATCCCAAAGATGGGCTCTTAGGCTAATTGGCAAAACAAATTCTCCCTAAATTGTCTCAAATTTGGTTTTTAATCCATAGATGTACAAAAATTACCCAGCACCAATGATTCAAAATCAACCCAAAGTTTATTGTTGTGTTTCCAATCATCATTTTGTATGGGTTTGCAATCAAAGACCTGTTTTTTAAAAAAAATCCATTAGAAGTTGTAATGTGCTGAACAGATTGCTGTTTCTGGAAGATTTTCTATAAACTTACAGAAAAAATATTTCGAGTTCTTTTGAAATAAGTAAGTAAACCTTCTGAGAACTGAAGAAGTTTTTTATATTGTGAGGCATTAAAACCAAGCAGCTGCTGCTTCCTCACATTCCCTTGTATGTGGTTTAATACTTGTAGCAAACTTATATCATTTGGTATCTACATCACAATCTGCCACTGCATATTGATTAACGTCATAGCTGCCTGCTCAGTTTGTTTCTAAGTCAGGCTATTTGTTTTCCTGTTGACATCCCGAGAAGAGCCTCTGGCTCTGATCTTCAGGTCCTCGTTGGTTACGGGTGTGGTTCCGGAGGACTGGAGGATGGCGAATGTGGTCCCATTGTTTAAGAAGGGGAAGAGAGACCTTCCTGGGAATTATAGGCCAGTGAGTCTTACTTCTGTGGTGGGCAAGGTATTGGAGAGAATTATTAGGGATAGGATTTATAGTTATTTAGAGAGAAATGAATTGATTGGGGATAGTCAGCATGGTTTCGTGAAGGGTAGGTCATGCCTTACTAACCTCATTGAGTTTTTTGAGAAAGTGACCAGAGAGGTGGATGGGGGTAAGGCGGTTGATGTAGTATATATGGACTTTAGTAAGGCTTTTGATAAGGTGGCCCATGGAAGACTTCTACAGAAAATGCAGATGTGTGGAATAGAGGGTGATTTAGCTAATTGGATTAGAAATTGGCTGGCAGATAGAAGACAGAGGGTGGTGGTTGATGGGAGATATTCATCGTGGAGTTCGGTGACGAGTGGTGTGCCTCAGGGGTCTGTTTTGGGGCCCCTGCTGTTTGTAATTTTTATAAATGATCTGGATGAGGGTATTGAGGGATGGATCAGTAAATTTGCAGATGATACTAAAGTTGGTGGTGTGGTAGATAGTGAAGAGGGGTGTTTTAGTTTACAGAGTGACTTGGACAAGTTGCAGAGCTGGGCCGAGAGGTGGCAAATGGAGTTTAATGTGGAAAAGTGTGAGGTAATGCACTTTGGCAGGAACAATAAATGTGTAGAGTATAGGGCTAATGGTAGGGCTCTTAATAGTGTTGAGGAACAGAAGGATCTTGGTGTATGTGTCAATAGATCCCTGAAAGTAGGCAGTCAAGTGGATAAAGTTGTTAAGAAGGCATATGGAGTCTTAGCTTTTATTGGTAGGGGATTGAATTTAGGAGCCGCAGCATCATGTTGCAACTGTACAAAACTCTAGTGCGGCCGCACTTGGAGTATTGTGTGCAGTTCTGGTCGCCACATTATAAGAAAGATGTGGAGGCATTGGAGAGGGTACAGAGGAGGTTTACCAGGATGTTGCCTGGTATGGAGGGCAGGTCCTATGAAGAGAGGTTGAAGGATTTGAGGTTGTTTTCGTTAGAAAGGAGGCGGCTAAGGGGGGATCTTATTGAAACATATAAGATGATTAGAGGTTTGGATAGGGTGGACAGTGATAGCCTTTTTCCTAGGATGGAAAAAGCTAGCACGAGGGGACACAACTTTAAATTAAGGGGTATGAGTTATAGGACGGATATCAGAGGTAGGTTCTTTACTCAAAGAGTGATTAGGGAGTGGAATGCCCTGCCTGCAGCTGTTGTAGATGCGCCAAGTTTGGTGGCGTTTAAGAGGTTAGTTGATAAGTATATGGATGAGAAGGGAATGGTTTAGTTAGGAGGGGCATTGCTTTTTATTTTGGTCGGCACAACATCGAAGGCCGAAGGGCCTGTTCTGTGCTGTATTGTTCTATGTTCTATGTTCTATGTAATTGTCCCATTGATCGTGGATGGATTGATCATTTGGGTCTGCTGTTTACCAGTTTTAACGATTTGTAAATTTTTGTACATCTATGGATTGCGGGTAGAGGTGGAAACATCGGGGGGGCAGTGCGGGCTCGTTGGGCCGAGGGGCCTGATTCCTGTGCTGTTTTGTTCTTTGTTCTTAGTATCCTAGTGCTTCACATCGTTAGTGTACACTTGACCTGGACCATTTGATGGGCAACACGACAGCTCAGTGACTATCGCTGTGCTGTGCAGATACATGGATTTGGGCCTGTGTCTGTGGGAGTTTGCGCATTCTCCCCGTGCTTGCGTGGGTTTTCTCCGGGTGCTCCGGTTTCCTCCCACATCCCAAAGATGTGCTCTTAGGCTAATTGGCAAAACAAATTCTCCCTAAATTGTCTCAAATTTGGTTTTTAATCCATAGATCTATAAACATAGACAGGGATCACGGGTAGAGATGGGAACATCAGGGTGGCGACGTGGGCTCGTTGGGGCTGAAGGGCCTGTTTCCCGTGCTGTTTTTTTTCTTTGTTCTTTGTATTAATAGTTAAGTTGCTTCATTTGTTAGAGTTATACTTAAACTGTGTTATCAAATGTGATTATGAAAGATTCCTACTTTGTCAGTGGAATAATTTTTGGATAGAAGCATCCTTTCCTCACATTTATGCCAAAATAGAAAAGAGTTGGGCTCAAGTCTGGTTTCACTGGGGTTCTGTTCTGGGACACTAATATCTGAAAAAATAATTATGCTATTATTGTGTAGTTTCAGTTTATTATAGTGCATTATGTCTTCAGTGTATTATTTAAATTGTAAAAGCCTAAACAAGTTGATTGTTGTTTATAAGTCGTTTTAAACATAGCAGGATTTTTCTATCTTACAATGGCAGGGAGGAGGACATGGTGATCATGTTATATGTTCACCAGTGACTGACGCACATTCTCACTGTAAGGTACAAGAAACCCAATACCTAGTCAGCAGAGTCATCAGCCTCCTAACAACCTATGCACAGCAATGTAGGAGAAGCAGCCACTTTGTTCGCCCATGGACGGATAACAAAGCAAGGGGAAACTGAGTGTATTCGACCACTCACAAACATATACACAGACACCCAGAGAGATATTTGCGTGCAGATTGAACCCAAGATACATACACACTAATCTCCTGAGAGATTCACACACACAGACAGACTCAGACGTGCCCTAAACATATGAACACATACACCTGCACACAGGTACCTAGAAACATAGAACATAGAACATAACAGCACAGAACAGGCCCTTCGGCCATCGATGTTGCGCCGACCAATATAAAAAGCAATGCCCCTCCAAACTAAACCATTCCCTTCTCTTCCATATACTTATCAACTAACCTCTTAAACGCCACCAAACTTGGCGCATCCACAACTGCTGCAGGCAGGGCATTCCACTCCCGAACCACCCTTTGGGTAAAGAACCTACCTCTGATATCCGTCCTATAACTATCACCCCTTAATTTAAAGCTGTGTCCCCTCGTGCTAGCTTTCTCCATCCTAGGAAAAAGGCTATCACTGTCCACCCTATCTAAACCTCTAATCATCTTATATGTTTCGATTAGGTCCCCTCTTAGCCGCCTCCTTTCTAACGAAAACAACCTCAAATCCCTCAGCCTCTCTTCATAAGACCTGCCCTCCATACCAGGCAACATCCTGGTAAACCTCCTCTGTACCCTCTCCAATGCCTCCACATCTTTCTTATAATGTGGGGACCAGAACTGCACACAATACTCCAAGTGCGGCCGCACTAGAGTTTTGTACAGTTGCAACATGACGTTGCGGCTCCGAAATTCAATCCCCCTACCAATAAAAGCTAAGACTCCATATGCCTTCTTAACAACCTTCTCGACTTGACTGCCTACTTTCAGGGATCTATGCACATACACACCAAGATCCCTCTGTTCATCTAGACTACTAAGAATCCTACCATTTGCCCTATACTCTACACATTTATTATTTCTGCCATAGTGCATTACCTCACACTTTTCCACATTAAACTCCATTTGCCACCTCTCGGCCCAGCTCTGCAACTTGTCCAAGTCCCTCTGCAAACTATAACACCCCTCTTCACTATCTACCACTCCACCGACTTTAGTGTCATCTGCAAATTTACTAATCCATCCTTCAATACCCTCATCCAGATCATTTATAAAAATTACAAACAGCAGGGGCCCCAAAACAGACCCCTGAGATACACCACTTGTCACCGAACTCCACGATGAATATCTCCCATCAACCACCACCCTCTGTCTTCTATCTGCTAGCCAATTCCTAACCCAATTAGCTAAATCACCCTCTATCCCATACATCTGCATTTTCTGCAGAAGTCTTCCATGGGCCACCTTATCAAACGCCTTACTAAAGTCCATATATACCACATCAACCGCCTTACCCCCATCCACCTCTTTGGTCACTTTTTTAAAAAACTCAATGAGGTTACTAAGGCACGACCTACCCTTCACAAAACCGACACACTATGCCGAGACACTGACATCTGTGCACAATCACAGTCAAAAACTGTGCTCTTGAAGTGAAGTCAAGCATGATGAATTGCTTGTACTGCTTTGATCATCAACACTCACCATCTTGCCCCCTGTGGCTGGCATGTGATGCTTCTCCCCAAGCCAGTGTTTGTCCTGCGAGTCAGCAGAGTACTGGAAAACAGGCAAGCAAAGATAAGGATGTGCACCACTTGAACACTGGTACAAACCACAAGTAAAACACATCACTGACTTTCACTAAACACAACGTGCGGCGCAGCACTGACCCACGCTGAATGCTGCGTCAAACACTGCAGTGACCCACACTGAATGCTGTGGGAGAAAACTGGAACACCAGGAGGAAACCCCTGCAAACATGGGGAGAACATGCAAAAACTCCATACAGTTAGTTACCTGAGGCCAGAATTGAATACAGGCCCATGGTGCTATGAAGCAGCAATGCTAACCACTGTTCCACCTTACTGTCCGTAATTGGCGTTGGAAGGAGTGGATATTTGTGCACGTGGCACCAATCAGGAGGGCTGCTTTGTCTTGGATGGTGTCAAGCTTCTTCAGTATTGTTGGAACTGCACTCATCCAAGCAAGTGGAGAATATTCTATTATACTCCATACTTGTGCCTTGTCGATGATGAACAGGCTTTGGTGAGTAGGTGGTGAGTTACTCACCGCAGGATTCCTAGCCTCCTGTTGAAGCCAGTGGGCGGAATTCTCTGGCCTTCCTGCAGCATGGTTCTCAGGCAGTGCACCATTGGCCGGCAGGATCTTCTGGTCCCACTGCTGTTAATGGGATTTCTCGTTGACTCCATTCCTCGCTGCCGGGAAACATTTAGGTGGGATGCACCATCAACAGAACAGAGATTCTGCCAGTGTGAACTGCCGGTAAGTTCTATACATGGTTCATGAAAGTTCTATACTGGGACCCTTGCTGTTTGTCATTTTCATAAATTACCTGGATGAGTAAGTGGAGGGATAGGTTAGTAAGTTTGCCGACGAAACAAAGGTCGGTGGTGTTGTGGATGGTCTGGAGGGATGTCAAAAGTTGCAGCAGGACATAGGATGCAAGACTGGGCAGAGAAGTGGCAGATGGACTTCAACACAGATAAATGTGTAGTGGTCCATTTTGGCAAGAATAATGGGATGAAGGAGTACAATATCAAGGGTAGGAGTATTAGCTGTGTTGTAGAGCAGAAAGATCTTGGTTTCTGGGTCCATAGGACTTTTAAATCAGCCTTGCAAATGGAGGAAGTGGTCAAGAAGGCATACGGTGTACTGGCCTTCATTAATCGAGGAATTGAGTTTAGGAGTCAGGAGGTAATGATGCAGCTTTATAAGACCCTTGTCAGACCCCACTTGGAGTACTGTGCGCAGTTCTGGTTGCCTCACTATAGGAAGGATGTGGAAGCTATTGAAAGAGTGCACAGGAGATTTACAAGGATGCTCCCTGGATTGGAAGGCATGCGTTATGAAGATAGGTTGAGGGAGCTGGGACTCTTCTCCCTGGAGAGACGTAGGTTGAGAGGCGACCTGGTAGAGGTTTATAAAATGTTGAGAGGAATAGATGGGGTGGATTCTCAGAGACTATTTCCCCGAGCTGAAATGGTCAATACGAGAGGACACAGATTTAAGGTGCAGGGAAACAAATACAGAGGGGATGTTAGGGGTAAGTTTTTCACTCAGAGCGTGGAGAGTGAATGGAATCGACTGCCGTCGGGGGTGGAAGAGGCGAACTCGCTGGGGTCTTTTAAGAGACTTCTGGATGAGTATATGGGAACTAATGGGACGGGGGTTATAGATAGGTCTGTGGCTTGGTAGGTATAGATGTGATCGGCGCAACTCGTGGGCCGAAGAGCCTGTTTGTGCTGTAGTGTTCTATGGTATTTAAATAGTTGGTCCAGTTTAGCTTCTGGTCAATGGCAACACCCAGAATGCTGATAGTGGGGTATTCTGGGATGGTAATGCTACTGAATATCATGGGGAGCTAGACAGATTCTCTCTTGCTGAAAATGCTTAGCACCTGATACTTGTGAGATGATCACTACTTGTAATGTTGACACGCTTCATTTCAATCTGCCATTAGGCAATGAGCATGATTACTTAAATTATACCTGCCAGCACAAAGAACAAAAAAAAACACAGGACGGGAAACAGGCCTTTCGGCCCAATGAGCCCGTGCCGCCATTTTAACATTCCCACTTCCACCCATGACTCTTGTCTATGTTTATGGAAATCTGCATTGGAACCAAATTGGGGAGACAATTTAGGGACAATTTGTTTCACCAATCAGCCTAACGCCACATCTTTGGCATGTGGGAGGAAACCGGAGCACCCGGGGAAAACCCACGCAAGCACAGGGAGAATGCGCAAACTCCCACAGATACCGGCCCAAATCCCTGTATCTGCACAGCAACAGTGATAGTCACTGAGCAAAAAGCTTTTCAGTGTAGATGTTGAGTGTGATGGTTCAGTTGTTTTTACCTTGAATAGTTCAGGATGCTTGATATAGATTCTTCCACGAGTGCCACCCATTCCTAGGGCTCTGTAAAAGGAAGGGCATCAAAAGCTGACACACAAACACCACCATTTTGAAATGGTTTATATTAATCATGTCAACCTTGATACATTAGGAATCTATCTTTATGGAGCTCTGGGTTGCACAAGCAACAATAGAGAAAAGTTACTGTTATAAAACCAAAGTTGATTCCACACCCACCCCACTGAGAACCAACACCAAAACACCCAAAGAGGAGTACCTCACCCTATAATTTGTAAAACTGGGTGTGAAGTGCTGTGACCTACTCTTCATTAACTTTTGTGGTTAAATAAAAATAAATCCTTCCCTGTAAAATTAACAATTTATTTATCTAACTGAGCAAATTAACTAAACTATTAACAAACCTTCTAACTATTAACTATTTCCAAATAAAACAAGATTCCAATGGTACGCTGATCAAATAAATACAATTCCCACTCATTAACAAAATAGAATTTAGTCACTAAATTACAGCCAGGTTTTTGTCTCTTCCAGGATATTCTAGGTCTTCTGTTAATTCTTCTATCTAGAACTTCTTTCATCTTTGGTACCTTTGCTCTCTCTAAGAGATAGACGAAGCTATGAGATCTAGCGATTCTCTCTCAAAAGAGAGCCAAGAGCTGTTAGCTCTGGCAAATGGCAGTTGCTCCTTTCCTTTGTCCCATTTCCTCCTCCTTTTAAAATGGTGATGACATCAATATTTCCCATTAGTTCTAGATTGTCAAAAACATCAGCAGTAAATGTAATAGTTTTTTGGTATCTAAATGCCTGATTCAAATTGATTAGCTGAATTCAAAAAGTTCAAAAGTCTTGGTAAAATTGCTGCTGAGTCTTTTGATACAAATGTTTGAGTTCTTTATGTACTTTTTTAAATCTAATCTAATAAGCACAGAAAAAACACCACCTTTTAACATATAATTTTACAAACACCAAATTCTAACTTCCTACCTCCCAATCTACAATTACTCTACCCAACTTTGCAACAGTTATAAAAATCCACAATTCTTCAGATTCTAGTTTAATGTCTATATCAAAATAATAAGAGAGTGGCAAGCAGTGGATTTATCTCCTGCTCCTATTACACACAACTTTCCCTGCACTAGCATCCAGTTTAGACATGCACATCAGCACTTATCACAGAGTTTGCCAATTCAGGGCAGGTTTCTGCTACTCCCCTATTTAAAAGGCTATGACAGTCATTTCACAGCTGTAGTTTTGTGCTACTCTTTTGACAAGGTTAACAGTGAGGCAGAGCCCCACGTATGAAATGGCTGTTCCAAGAAAGCTGCTCCACACAAAGAGAACACTATCTTTGTATCTCAGAGGTCAATCAAACTCTTATCAATTCTTGCATCGCACTCATCGACTATCCCTGATTTCGACATCAGAATAAAGCAGTACTGTATGATCTAATTCATTAATTATAACACCAATTCTGGAGTTATGTTGCCATGTCTTAGCACATGGAGTATTACTCTGAATTAAACCTATGCTATACCCGCCTTGCAACAGTTTCATGAGGAGAGTGTAGTGCTTTATATCAGAACTCATGCTTGAGAATGATTGATGTGAACAGTGAAAAGAGATTGTTACTCTGTACCTAACCTTTGCTGTACCTGACATGGGTGTATTTGATAGGGTAAGTGTAGACAGAGCTTTATTCTGTTTATAAGTCCATGCTGTATCTATTATGGAAAAGTTTGGTGGGGCAGTGTAGAGGAAGCTTTAATCTATATCTAACCCTGTGCTATACCTGCCCTAGGAGTGTTTGATGGGGACAGTGTAAAGGGACCTTTACTCTGTATCTGCCACAGGAGTGTTTGATTGGGACATCATTTAAATAAAAGATATTCCACTCTCCAATAACGATATTCTCAGTTTGAGGACACAAACGTAGCCTCAAACAGTAATGTATTCTGCAATGCATTTACATGTTCCAAGAAACTGCACTGAGGGCTGCTGGACCTCAGCGTATTGCAACAACCATTTCAAGGGAAAGAGTTTCTAAGTTCTTCATTTCAATTTGGATTTTACTGTCCTGCACAACAGGTGAATGTCGAGACACAGCTGATGTGAGAAAGACAGTGGTCACTGACTGAGGATATGCAAAATATGCAAACCAATAGCTTACTTGTTAGCACGTGATCCAAGCACAAATGTGGTTAAAGCAGTCAGCCTGGATGGATCCCACTGTGTAAATCGAGAATATAAAAACAATTAGAATAGCACTTTCATCTGTTATTCCCTTAGGTCTCCCAATAGCCCATTTTCACTGGCAAAACAGTTCAGTGCAGTGTTGTGTCAGGCCTCCAACACGGTCGAAGCATGGGGAAATGAGCCAGGGGCTCCTACTCCAACATGTACAGCTACACATCTCCTGTGTTACCTTTGATCCCAACAGGGTGTCAAGTCAGTGCCAGTTCCCATCTATGAGAATGCTGAGCTACCAGGGCAGACTCAAATGGGTTATCTATGGCTTTCTGCAGAGTTTACACTCTAAGTAGTACTCGTATATGGAGAAGCCAGCGTTGGACTTGGGTAAACACAGTAAAAAGTCTCACAACACCAAGTTAAAGTCCAACAGGTTTATTTGGTAGCAATAGCCACGAGCTTTCGAAGCACTGCTCCTTCATTGGGTGAGTGATGAAGTGATAACACAGTGGTACCACAGGAAGTTTGAAGCACTTTTTATCTCTTTCCTAGTCTAAAAAGAGAAATCAGGATGAAGAGACTGCCCAATGTTGCATTGAGCCATCATAGATAAACAGCTCTTTGCATCAATTCCCTCATTATTCAGCCAGCAATAAGCTGCAGTGTTGTGTCAGGCCTCTAATGCTGTCGAGCATGGGGAAATGAGCCAGGGGCTCCTACCCTAGATATGCATTCTGGGAAACAAAGATACAGACATCAGCTGAGGACTAAACTGGACACTACAATGATGCCCTCCACTGTCAGTATCATTCACCACTTATGCTCACAACAGAGATGATATCCAAGACCCCAACTAGAATTGACAACTTTGGCAAAAGGAATTGGAGACTTCTGTTTTAACAAAAAGTAATTTTTCAAAATCCAGTGATAAGACAGAGTGGCACAAATTGAAATCTTTACCTTTGGTCCTTCCCGTTTGATTGGCTCGGTGTATTTCATCTTTGAGCTGAGAGAAGGGTGAACAAGTTACGGCCTTTCTGATAAGAGTGCTATGGTGTTTTTAATACATATATATAGCATTTTTGCAACAACACTGTCTCTGTCTCTCTCTCTCTCACGCTAACCTTCATCTAGGTTTATCCCTGGACTAGGTATTGCTGAGATGTTCTCCAGAATCAAACAGAGTGCTATTAAACAAAACTTGACATAGAGACCTATATTAGAACGAGTGACCAAAGTTTGGTAAAAGATGATTTCAAGGAGTCACTTAAAGGGAGAAAGAAATCGAAGTGGAGATGGTTACCAACAAAATTGAGAGATCAAAGCCTAGGAACCTGGAGGATATATGGTACTGGAGACTGGCAAGAAAATTCAAATTTTGTTCTGAGAAGGCATGTTGTGTGATACCAGCTGTGTTTGAAATACTTGGAGTGGTTGGTTATAGGAGGCTGCTACTGGCATCACCCAGCTCCAAACACAAGGTCTGAACATGGCTGCCGATGAAAGGTTATCTCCAACCTTGGCAGCATACTAATACAGAATGTTTCTGTAACAGTTACAATACTTCACCTATTAAAGGCTTCATTAGCCCTGAAAATATGGTTCTCTAACCATGGCCCACACTTGCCCTGACCATAGGGCACTCCAACCCCTATACCTTTCAGGTCTACTCTTGTGGAGCCAAGTAGTTGCTATCCAAAGAGTGAGAGGAAAAGAGATTTACAAAATTAACCTGCTGGAATAACAGTCAGCTGGAGGACAACAGTTTAATCAAGTCCGGTTCAGCATTAATAATGTTACTGGAGGTGATGGATTCAAATTCCTCCATGACAGATGGTGGAATCTAAATTCAATAAACAATATCTGGAATTAAAAATCTACTGATGACCATGAAACCATTGTCAATTGTCAGAAAAATCCATCAGGTTTACTAATCCCTCTGAAATGGCCAATAGAGACACTCAATTCATGGGCAACAAATTCTGGCCAGCCAGCGGAGCCCATGTCCCATTAATTAATAAAAAAAGACTACACGCTCCAGTAGAGCTGTACTCACACAGCAGTACTTGGGGTCGTCCGGTCAAATGAAATCAGATGTCCAGGAGGCCGTCCTTTTCTCTGCAAAAGTACAATTTCATTAAAACTTTACACATTGTTTCCGCACCTGGAAATGTATCCAGCTCTCTGTTGTCACATTAATAATATGTCCTTCACCCATTAGTGAGTTCTTGGAAATCCGAGAGCACAATGCCCTGAAGCATGTGAACTGTAGTTTGTCCACGTTTGAGGACACTCTGTTTGAAATTGTCTTGACAAACACACCAATTACTGAGGCAGTGACAGACCGTGGTCAGTTACACATTGTTCTTGGGATATGGATAACACAGACAAGGCAGCATTTACTGACCAATGACAAAGTTTCAGTTACACAGTATGGGATGGGAATTACAAGCAAATCACTCTGGTTAGTTATGACATGCTCCTTCCCCAGAAGGGCATTGTTGAACTACTCACTGTGTGAAAAGTTCTCTTACATTACATTTATTTTTCTTCAGCAAATCACTTTAAATCTGAACCCGCTCATTCTTGATCATTTATGAGGGACAATAGCTACTCTGTTCATGCCCCTCATGATTTTGAGCATCTCTACCAAATCTTCTCTTTGCCTTCTTCTCTCCAATGGGAACAACATGTCCCATCTATCCTGAAGTTTCTCATCCCTCGAACCATTCTTGTAAACCTTCTCTGCACTCTCTCCATTGTATTCACATTTCTCCTAGTGTGGTGCCCAGAACTGTACACAAGGTCTAACTCAAGTGTCTTGTATAATTCCACTATAACCTTCTTGCTCATGTACCTTATTAATAAATTACAGGATATTATATGCTTTACTAACCTGCTCTCCTCAACTTTCCTGCCACCTTCAATCGTCAAGTTCCACTGCTCCTACACCCATTTAAAAATTTATCTCTCCACTTTCTACTCATCAAATGCATCACCTTACACTTCTCACATTGAACTTAGTCTGCCATCTTGACAGCGTCTTTTTGAAGTTCTACACTGTCCTCTTCACTGTTTATGATGTTTCCAAGTTTTGTGTCATCTACAAGCTTTGAAATTGTCTCCTGCAAATCAAGAGCTAGATCATTAACTTAGATCAGAATGTCCCCATTTTAGTTCCTGGGCTGGGATTGAGTTACATGGTGTAATCTGGATTAGTAGTTGGGGGCCTATCACTTGCCCCAGTGACAATGATTTTGACAATCCAATAGCTATACATTATTATAAACAGTAACTTTTTTAAAAAACAGATTTATTTCAGTTATCGAATAAATTTCCAGCTGCCATGGTGAGATTTGAAGTCCAGATTTTTAGTTCAGGCCTCTGATTATTCATCCCACAACACAGCCATTAAGATGCCATCCTAAGTAAGGGTTGGAGACAATGTCTTTGGAAAAGACAGGTATAAACCCTGAAAGAGCAATTTTAATACCTTGCCCAGCCGGGACTATCACATTTCTAAATTGCCTCAAACTTCAAATCACTGGATTTTTCCTTAACTCAGCTTTCCATGCCCAACATTACTCCTGCTGACCTTCTTTGGGATTGGACTCCCTCTCTGGCTCAGGTCATCCTCCATTTGTCGTGAACGCTGCAATAAGACACGTTTTATGTTAAAATATCACACTGGTAGTTTTCAAGCTTAAAATGAAAGAGAGTAAGATAAAGTAACTTGTATCGACATGGCATTTTCCATTATCTCAGAGCAAACACTTTATGGACAATGAAGCAATTTTGAAGTGTACTCACTGTTGTCATGTAGCAAATGGGCAGTCAATTTGCATGTAGCAAAAGCCCATAATCAGATAAATTGCTCAATCTTTTACAGTTTTCAAAGTCCCCTCGGAGCACAGGCCCAAAGCCCTTTTATTCAAGACATATCACTCCCTTCAGTTGCCCAGACTGCAGACTTCAATCTGTGCCTACCTTTATGGCAGAAACCTCTCCAATGGATTTGGTAATCATCTTCCCTCCATCTGAATACATCATCTTAGCCTAAAACAGGGAGAGAAATAAGACAATGAGGGACTGGCTCAATTACAAGTACACACAGAAAGGACAAACAAATCCTTATCTAAGTAATTTGCCAGCAGCAAGAACAACATCAAGCATTATTGCAGAACAGGTAGTCTCTTGGCCCATCCTGTTTGCGTATCCACTGGAATTCTTCACTCTGACCATATTTTCCTGACTGCTTATCAAACTTCCCCAAACATCATAATGGGGAATCACAGTGGCAGGCAGAAACTGTCTCACAGCTCCAGGGACTCATGGTCAATTCTGGATTGGGTGACCATCTGTGTGGAGTTATCACATTCCCACCATGTCTGCGTTTTCACCGCAAAGATATGTGGATTAGTTGCGGAGATGTGTGGGTTTACGGGAATAGGGCAGGGTAGAAGGCCTGGGAAAGATACTCTGTCACAATCGATAGACTCAATGGCCGAATGGCTTCTTCTGAACTGTAGTGATTCTATGAATCTATAATATTTATTAATCAATGTGAAAAAGTGGTTAAATTCTTAAATACTAACTTCTAGCTTTTGCACATTAATTTTTCAGTAGAAGGCTAGAGGTTTCCATCTCTATAGTCCTGAAATGGAAAGCAAAAACAGGGCAGAAGGCTAAAACCATCAGCATTCACTCAGTTTTGAGAGCTACCAGAGGACGCCCAGCATTGAGGTAGGTCACAGAATCATGGTTTAAACCTCAACTTCTCCAAGAGGATTGTTCGGGGATTTGATTAAGGGCCTCTGAAGTAATCCTTTAATAATATCTGAACCTACACTACGGCAAAAGAGTTAGACTAAAAACTTCAGAACTTGCCAAGACTTGACCACAAAGATGATTTCTCTGGTACACTGAATTGTTAACGTGAACCTCAGTGTGCCATTACTGCTAGGAATGGTTATCATATATTCAATTCCAAGAAAGCAAATAAAGAAGTTTGCATCTAGCACCTAGTTTTTTCAAAATCTATACTTAACTTAGGAAAGATTCTGACCTCTCAGGATCAAGTATTAGAACAAAAATTATTTTCCTTTTACTGGCTGTTTCTAATTCACTCCTATAAACTGACAAGATTCAGATGTATACCAGATAGTGTCTGCACTGTAAAATACAATTAGCAAGTGAAGGTCTCCATGGAACAAGTGGCTCTCTCCTCCTCTCATGTCCCTACCTGTTCCAAACAGTTTTTACAGGTCTCCTGCACCAGTTGTTCAGGATCGACATCTTCTCCAATATTCTCCTTCACATTCCATGCAGCTTTCTGGAAAAACTGAAAATAGCATCATAGAGGTTTACAATACAGAAAGAGGCCCATTAGCCCATTGTGTCCACGTTAGCCATCAAGCGCTTACCTATTCAATCAGCACCAGAAGAAGCAAACAGACTTCAGGGAGTATTCAGCACCTAAACAGCAGCACTTTAACCCAGTGAGAACATAGGTTATATCCACTCACCAAGAAAACAGGACACACAGACTCTACACAACTTAACCCACAGACCCAATGGAACACAATATTAAAATAACAAAAGCTGCAGGAGTGACAAAAAAGAAGCCATTTAAGTTAAAACATGTGAGAAAGGTAACATCTAGGCAGAAGGATAGGTTAGGGATTAGACTTAAGTCTTAAAACTTAGAGTTTTGTATACTAAGGCATAGACAGTAAGATAAAAAAATCAAGTAATTTGAGACTCAAATATAGCTTTGAAGGTATGACACAGCAGCCATCAATCACTGAGACATGGGAGAAAGCTGGTCAGGATTAGAACGGCAAAAAGGCACGTCAGGAGCAGTCCTGATATCAAATACTGCTGAAGTCAATGGATACTGCAAAAGTTATGAACCCTGACAACACTGACAGAATCGTTAAGTGCAGAAGGCAGCCATTCAGCCCATAGAGTCTGCACTGACCACAATCCCACCAAAGCCCTAAACTCGTAACCCCACATACTTACTCCGCAAATCCCCTGACATTAGGGTCAATTGAGCACAGCCAATCAATCTAATCTGCACACCTTTGAATTGCGGGAAGAAGCTGGAGCACCTGAAGAAATTCACGCAGACCCAGGGAGAACATGCAAACTCTACACAGACAGTGACCTGAGGCAGGAATTGAACCCGGGTCCCTGATGCTGTGAGGCTGCCCATTGAGCGTAAGTCCTCAATCCATTGGATTGAGGACTTGTGCTCCAGAACTTACTCTGCCCATAGCCAAGCTGCTCCAATACAGTTACAAGACTGGCATCTATCCAGGATAAATCCAACTCAGCCAATTACAAACATATAACTAATAGTTTTCTTAGTACCCTTTCCATGAGGATTGCAATTATTTTAAGTTCCTACCCACCTTGCACCTCTTGATTTCCAAGTGTATGTGGGCTGTTATTTGTGTCTTCTACCATGAGGACATATACAACTCACGGCTTCCACCATTTCCTTATTTTTCATTAATTTCCCATTCTCACTCTCCAGAGAACTATTGCTGACTGTAGTTATTTTTTCTCTTTTTAAATAATTGTAGAAAGATAAAAATACGAGTTCCCATCAGTCTCCACTCGATCATCAGCAAATTGATAAAAGGGTTTATCGATACTGCCACCAAGCAGCACTTACACTGCAACAGTCTGCTCTCTGATGCAAGGCTTAGACACCACAAGGACCACTTGGCTCCTGACCTCCTTACAATGTTGGCATGGACAAAAGAATTTAATTCCAAAAAGTAGGTGACAGCAACTGACCGTGATAAAGACAGCATGTGATTGAATGCAACATCTAATTAGTGAGAAACAAGCCATTGTATACTTAGTGAATATCCTAACAGTCAGGGAACATTTATCTAAAAACCATTATAAAGATCAAATTCAATGTTAAATCTTTAACAGTTATTAACATTTTAGATTTTGGGAAGCAACCTTTAGTGAGATGAGACTAAAATAATAGCAATAATAGCAAACAACAGAAAAGCAATGCGCATATCCAGAAAAATAGTTAAATATGGGCGCAATACATATCCCTAAATATAAGATTGATAAACGGCATTTAATCCAGAATGAGTAGTATTGATAGCGTTTTACCCACACATTGTAACGTAAGAACACTGTGAACTGGAGGGCTTACCTTGGTGTACTTGTTGATCACAGCACGAATATCCTCATTGATGTGAGGCTGCAGAACAGCTCGCAACAGATCCATGGATATGTTTGGATTGGTGAAGCTGGGAAAGGAGACAGTGTGATATTTCATCTTTGTAAACTCTATACAAGTACAATTTTTAACAGATCATCATCTAATACCCTGCAGCCCTTTCAGAACCATGAACCTTTCAGAACCAAGCACGGGGACAATGTGCAAACTCCCACAGACACAGGCCCAAATCCATGTATCTGCACAGCACAGCGATAGTCACTGAGCTGTCGTGTTGCCCATTAAATGGTCCAGGTCAAGCGTACACTAACTACGTGAAGCACTAGGCTGCTCTCGAAAAATCCAGGAGCAGCCCTCTCACGACCCATCGCGTGTATGCCCCTTATTAGACAAGGCGGGCCGAACTACCTATGGGATAAAACAAATACAGCAATATCATTTTACACATTTCCCAGGGAAATCCCAAGGCTCATGATCCCTATTTTGAATCAGTTTTCTATTTCCCTCCATTCCCATTCTGTTCATGTGCCCATCTAAGTATCTCTTAAATAACTCCAGAGTGCCTGCCTCCACCACTTTACTTGGCAGCGCATTCCATACCCCCACCACCCTCTGTGTGAAAAAACTCCCTCCAAATTATACCTTAGCCCGTAACCCCTCGTGCTATTTGAGTCCATCCTAGGAAAAAGTTAACCCTGTTTACTCTATCTATACTCCTCATAATCTTGTACACCTCTATTAGATCTCCTCTAAGTCTACGTCTTTCCAAGGAAAACAACCGCAATTTGCCTAACCTCTCCTCGCAGGCACCTTCCATATCAGGCAGCATCCTGGTAAACCTCCTCTGCACTCTCTCCAGAGTCTCCATATCCTTCCAGTAGTAAGGCGACCAGAACTGGATGCAGTGTTCCAAATGAGGTCTAACTAATGTTTTATACAACTGCAACATTAAAGGCCAGCTCTTGTACTCTATATCCCTTCCTATAAAGGGACCAGATCAGAAATTCCAAAGGGTATTGTGAAGTTTGACCAGACCCCAACTAATTTTTAGACCGCATAGACACAGACCGCTGGTGAGAGAGTGGAGGGTTGGCGAGAGAGTGGGAGAAGGGGAGGTATGGTGACGGAAGTAGGGAAGAAAAGCTGCTGCTCCTTGCAAATCAAGCAAATATATAAGTGTGGAGTCACATCTGGACCATACCAAGCATGGATTATCTTTTAAAAATTTGTGTTACTGGAGCAGTTAGGTTTTTAAGAACAAAACAGTAACTTTATCTAATTGTGCCAGTGAGAGTTGACAGATTTATTGTACTTCTCCACTTAGTAATCTGATGATGTCTGGTCCAGGATCATGAGATCAATGCACTCACGTGTACTGAGTTTAACAAAATACTTCACCTCACTGCCATCTGTGATCTCCGACCCCTTCGAGCAACTTGGCGATGCTTAATCATGATGTTCCAGGGGTTCTACAAAACAGGGGAAATGTTATAAAATCATTTCAACAGAACCATCTCCAGCATCAAGCCTCATCACCAAAAGAACACTGCAGTCATAGTGAGTCAGTCCCAGGCTCAAGACCTGCAGCACACACTCATGGCCTTTACTCTGGAACCTGCGAAGTATCTTCAGCTTCACACCAGGCCCTGTAACGCTCTCTCACCTCCAAATTGGGCCCCATGGAACTTACATAAAAGAAAATAATGTTTCCATATATATAAAACATAAATGATCAAAGGATAGTGAAAAGAAGGATGGAAGATTTAGAGAACAGAAAGGAAATCCCCCATGGAGATAGAGGCACATCCGTGGTACTAAGTAGGCCTTACATCTGTCTTCAACTAGCCTAGTTGGGATGCATCCTAATTTCCTCAGGGAAGTAATAGTGGAGATTGCCGCAATTTTCCCATCAACTTTGACAAGTACCCAAAAAGTGGAGAATTGCAAATATTACACATCCATTTGAAAAAGAAAGAATAAATTGAGCAACTACAGAGCAGTTAGTCCAATTCCAAATACGTCAGATAGAAAAATCTGAGTTAATAAACAGCAACTAGCAAGGATTTAAAAGCAAATCATGTTTGACTCAGTTGATTTGTTTAGATTGAATTGAATAAGAGACAGTGCTACATACAGATTTTCAGAGAGGTCTAATAAAGCAGCGTATAATAAATTTGTGAGCAATATTGAAACCCTTAGGATAAAGGAACAGTAGTAGTGTGGTACAAAATTATCTACAGGAAGCAGAGTAATGGTGTTTTCCAGTCTGCAGGGAAGGATATACAATGGTGTCCCCTAGAGATAAGTGTTGAAAGCACTAATATTTTTGATTATTACTGTTGTGAGCTTGGGTATAGAAATCCTGGGCTTTGTAGGGCATAAAAGACAGCAAGTTATGCTAATCCTATATAAAACATTACCTATTTTGCTAAACTTCAATGAATAAAGGCCCAAATTACTCAACCTAGCTCATACAAAATTCCCTCCATACCCAGGATCAACTTAATGAACTTTGCAGTTCAAGGATGCCTTGAACTGCATCTAATGCCAGTATACTTTCCTTAGATAACTGGAACAAAACTGTTCACAATATTCCAGGTCTAACTAGTACCTTCACGACCCTTGGAGAAATAAATTCTCCTTATCTTTGTCAAAAAAGGCAACTCATTTTTAAATAGTCTTACTATTTAAAGACTTTGCTTCCACTGTCCTTTCAGGAAGAGAGTTGCAAAGAGTCACAATAAGACATAGGATCAGAAGTAGGCCATTTGGCCCATCAAGTCTGCTCTGTCATTCAATTAGATCATGACTGATCTGATATAACCCTCAACTACACTTTCCCACCTTATCCCCATAATGTTTGGTTCCCTTACTGGTTAAAAATCTGTCTATCTCAGCCTTGTAAGAAGTCTCACAACACCAGGTTAAAGTCCAACAGGTTTATTTGGTAGCAAAAGCCACTAGCTTTCAGAGCGCTGTTCCTTCGTCAGGTAAGTGGGAGTTCTCAGCCTTGAACATAGTTAATGACCCAGCCTCTATAGTAAAGAATTCCACAGATTCACTAGCCTGAGTGAGGAGAAATTCCTCCTCATTTGTTTTAAATGGGTGACCCACTTCTCAGATTGTACCCTGTGGTCCTAGATTCTCCCACAAGGAGAAACAACCTCTCAGCGTCTATCCTGTCAAGCCTCCTGATAATTCTATATGCTTCAATAATTTTGCCTCTCATTTTGCTAAACTTCAATGAATAAAGGCCCAAATTACTCAACCTCGCTCATACGAAATTCCCTCCATACCCAGGATCAACCTAGTGAACTTTCTCTGGACTGCATCCAATGCCAGTATACTTTCCTTAGATAACTGGAACAAAACTGTTCACAGTATTCCAGGTCTAACTAGTACCTTCACGACCCTTGGAGAAATAAATTCTCCTTATCTTTGTCAAAATAGGCAACTCATTTTTAAATAGTGTTCCCGAGTTCTAGGTCTTCTCACAAGAGGAAACATCTTCTTCGCACCACCCTATAAAGACCCCTCTGAATCTTTTCTTTCAGACTGTTTACATCTTGCCTTTTCATATTCCAAGGCCATATCCCTTTCAGATGGAACAGTGATTTGCTTGTACTTCTTTCAATTTAGAATACCGTATTCACTGCCCACAATAAAGCCTCCTCTGTAAACACAGACTGGCTGACTGTTTAAAAGAACACCTCCATTCCCCCTAAACGGCCTATGATTTTCTCTATTTTCTCTCATGCTAACTTCTCTGCCCTGCAGTCTCCTGCAGTGTTTCAGCAAACTGCAATATAAACTCAAGGAAAAACATCTCATCTTTCAATTAGATAGGTTACAAATTTCCAGAATCAACAATGAGTTCAATTCTTTCAGATTCTGATCTCTGCCTTCATTATGCTTCCTTTTTATTTGCCAGTTGCAGTTACATCTGTTTTCCAATGGCTGTTTTTGATCATTCTGCCATGCACACCTCTTCTAGACACATCCTTCATTTCTTTAGTTGTCTCATTCTCATTTTTTTTGGCCTTGCACACCAACCCTTTTATCGTTTAATCTTTCCTGTCTTCTCCCCTATTTAAGGAAAGATGCATCATTGAAGGCAGTGCAGAGAATGTTTGCTCAGATAATCCTGCATATAGAGGGACTTGCCATATGAAGAAAGATTAAACAGGCTGGGTCTTTACTCCAAGGAGTTCAGAAGAATGAGATTGTTGGGAAGATGTTTCCACTCATGGGAGAGGGGAGGACTAAAGGGCATTGTCACAAGATAAGGGAGTGCTCATTTAAGATGGACTGGAGGAAGAATTTATTATCTCAAGGAATGATGAATCTTTGGAATTTTTTAAACCCAGGATACTGTGGAGGCCAAGACCATGAATATTTTCAAGGCTGAGATTAATAGGTTTTCATTGAGAAGGGGAATTAATGGCTACATGGATAAGAAAGGCAAGTGGACACAGTATAAAATCACCATCAACTTATTGAATGTTATTGCAGGTATGGAAGGTCTGAGTTACGAGGAGAGATTAGGCAAATTGGGACTGTTTTCTTAGAAAGACGTAGACTCAGGAGATCTGATAGAGGTGTACAAGATTTTGAAGGGGATAGATAGAGTAAACAGGGTTAAGCTTTTTCCTAGGATGGACTCAAACAGCACGAGGGCTTAGGGTGACGGGGGTAAGGTATAATTTGGATGCTAGGAGGAGTTTTTTCACATAGAGGGTGGTGGGGGTATGGAATGCGCTGCCAAGTAAAGTGATGGAGGCAGGCACTCTGAAGTTATTTAAGAAATACTTAGATGGGCACATGAACAGAATGGGAATGGAGGGGTATAGAAAACTGGTTTACAATAGGGATCCTGAGCCTTGGGAGTCCCTGGGAAGTGTGTAAATAGATGATGATATTGATGTACTTGTTTTTATCCCACAGGTGCTTTGGTCCACCTTGTTGTCTAACGAGGGGCATACACGCGATGGGTCGTGAGAGGGCTGCTCTTGGATCTTTTTTGAGAGTATCCTAGTGCTTCACGTCGTTAGTGTACGCTTGACCTGGACCATTTGATGGGCAACACGACAGCTCAGTGACTATCGCTGTGCTGTGCAGATACATGGATTTGGGCCTGTGTCTGTGGGAGTTTGCGCATTCTCCCCGTGCTTGCGTGGGTTTTCTCCGGGCGCTCCGGTTTCCTCCCACATCCCAAAGATGTGCTTTTAGGCTAATTGGCAAAACAAATTCTCCCTAAATTGTCTCAAATTTGGTTTTTAATCCATAGATCTATAAACATGGACAGGGATCGTGGGTAGAGGTGGGAACATCGGGGTGGCGGCACGGGCTCGTTGGGCTGAAGGGCCTGTTTCCCGTGTTGTTTTGTTCTTTGTTTGTTCTTTGTTCTTAATCCTGATTCTGTTTCTTATGGTCTTACAGGTTTTGTCTTCAGTTCTTTTTCACCTTCTCTTCTTTCACCTACTTAAAATCTATTACATTTGCAATCTAAACAAAAATCTGAGATTTTAACTGTTTCTCACTCTGATCTGCTGAATCTTGCCAATACTGTTTTTAACCCTCGTGCTGTTTTTGAAATATCTTATTAACTCTTGCTGCTAATCAATGATTTGTGACCATACCCGCATGATCCCTACACTCATCTTATTTTCAAAAGACACCAGGATCGTCGTCTTCCATTTACCAAAATGTGTCACTTCAGTTACATCTAAACCTAAGGTCCATTTGCCCATTCTGCAAGTTTAATAACAGCTTTCTGTACTTTGCCATTCTTTTGTATTAATGAAATCCCACAAGTTGGAATCTACAAGTTCTGAAATCAAACTTCTGATTCCCAGGGTCCAAGTTGTTATTAAATAATGAATAGCAGTGGCGCCAGCACCAATCCTTCTGAAACAGCAGTTCCACCATTTGCCAATCTGAGTATTTAATCTCTTCACATTTTTGGAGACAGCCTGACTTTCATTGAGACTTCTCCACGATTCCATAGCCCTTGACCTTCATCAAGAGTCTGTTCTGTTCTGTACATTATCAAATGCTTATGAAAATCCAAAGTATTCTGCAATTGTACGACCCTTATCCAACCTGTTCTATCTCAAATAGTTCAATAGGATTTGCTAAGGTATATAAACAATGATGGTAACACTTCAGGAGAACATTGACAGGTTAACGAAAGGAGAAACTCAGGGCTGATGAAATTGAATGGAGAGCAATGTGAAGTGACATATTTTGGCAGAAAGCAAGAAGATAGGCATTTAATAAGAAGTACAATTATAAAACAGATGCAGAAGAGAAACAATGCAGCTGGGAGGAAGTACATAAAGCTTTGGAGGTGGCAGGCAACTTGAGAAGTCTATTAAAAACCACAGGGGAGCCTGAGTTTTATAAACAAAGATATAAAGTGCAAAACTAGGAGTGCTTAGTTAATCTTTATAAATTACTGATTTAAGATCAATTGCAATACCCCCTGCTGGACAGCCCATTTAGGAAGAGGTCAAGGTATGAGTAAGGGTACAGAGGAGATCTGCTAAAAAGATACTTGGTGCAAAGACCTTCAGTTAAGGGGAGGCTGGAGAAGTTTGGATTGTTCTTGTTAGAGCGGAGAAGATTAAGTATAGAATCCCTACAGCGCAGAGATGATTCAGCCATTGAATCTAGGATGTTTGATGAGGATAGTAGAAAGAGAGCTTTCATTCTGTATCCGATCCTGTGTTGTACTTGTCCTGGGGCTTACGTCAGGATGAGGCTTGAAGGCTCAGTTAGTGCAATGGATAGCTATAGATTAGCCAGGAGGGAGCTAAAGAGTGAGTTGAGGAGAGCTAAGAGGGGACACGAGAAGACTTTGGCTGATAGGATTAAGGAGAATCCTAAAGCTTTCTTTAGATATGTTAAGAATAGAAGATTGGTTAGGGCAAGATTAGGGCCAGTCATAGACAGCAGTGGGAAGTTGTGCGTGGAGCCTGAAAAGATTGGAGAGGCACTGAATAAATATTTCTCTTCGGTATTCACGCAGGGAGATGTAAATGTAGTTGTGGAGAACACTGAGGTACAGGGTTGCAAACTGGAAAGTATTGAAGTAGATAGGGAGGATGTGCTAGATATTCTTGCGGGTTTGAAGTTAGATAAGTCCCCTGGGCCGGATGGGATTTACCCTAGGATTCTCTGGGAGGCAAGAGAAGCAATTGCAGAGCATCTGGCTCTGATCTTCAGGTCGTCGTTGGTTACGGATATAGTTCCGGAAGACTGGAGGATAGCGAATGTGGTCCCATTGTTCAAGAAGAGGAAGAGAGACTTTCCAGGGAATTATAGGCCAGTGAGTCTTACTTCTGTTGTGGGCAAAGCATTGGAGAGAATTATTAGGGACAGGGTTTATAGTTATTTAGAGAGAAATGAATTGATTGGGGATACTCAGCATGGTTTTGTGAAGGGTAGGTCATGCCTTACTAACCTTATTGAGTTTTTTGAAGAAGTGACCAAAGAGGTGGATGGGGGTAAGGCAGTTGATGTGGTATATATGGACTTTAGTAAGGCGTTCGATAAGGTGGCCCATGGAAGGCTTCTGCAGAAAATGCAGATGTATGGGATAGAGGGTGATTTAGCTAATTGGATTAGGAATTGGCTAGCAGATAGAAGACAGAGGGTGGTGGTTGATGGGAGATATTCATCGTGGAGTTCGGTTACAAGTAGTGTACCTCAGGGGTCTGTTTTGGGGCCCCTGCTGTTTGTAATTTTTATAAATGATCTGGATGAGGGTATTGAAGGATGGATTAGTAAATTTGCAGATGACACTAAAGTCGGTGGAGTGGTAGATAGTGAACAGGGGTGTTATAGTTTGCAGAGAGACTTGGACAAGTTGCAGAGCTGGGCCGAGAGGTGGCAAATGGAGTTTAATGTGGAAAAGTGTGAGGTAATGCACTTTGGCAGGAATAATAAATGTGTAGAGTATACGGCTAACGGTAGGATTCTTAATAGTGTTGATGAACAGATGGATCTTGCTGTATATGTGCATAGATCCCTGAAAGTAGGCAGTCAAGTCGATAAGGTTGTCAAGAAGGCATATGGAGTCTTAGCTTTTATTGGTAGGGGGACTGAATTTCGGAGCTGCAACATCATGTTGCAACTGTACAAAACTCTAGTGCGGCCGCACTTGGAGTATTGTGTGCAGTTCTGGTCCCCACATTATAAGAAAGATGTGGAGGCATTGGAGAGGGTACAGAGGAGGTTTACCAGGATGTTGCCTGGTATGGAGGGCAGGTCTTATGAAGAGAGGCTGAGGGATTTGAGGTTGTTTTCGTTAGAAAGGAGGCGGCTAAGAGGGGACCTAATCGAAACATATAAGATGATTAGAGTTTTAGATAGGGTGGACAGTGATAGCCTTTTTCCTAGGATGGAGAAAGCTAGCACGAGGGGACACAGCTTTAAATTAAGGGGTGATAGTTATAGGACGGATATCAGAGGTAGGTTCTTTACCCAAAGGGTGGTTCGGGAGTGGAATGCCCTGCCTGCAGCAGTTGTAGATGCGCCAAGTTTGGTGGCGTTTAAGAGGTTAGTTGATAAGTTTATGGAAGAGAAGGGAATGGTTTAGTTTGGAGGGTCATTGCTTTTTTTCATAATTGGTCGGCTCAACATCGAAGGCCGAAGGGCCTGTTCTGCGCTGTAATGTTCTATGGGGCTGTTGAATGAACAGTATAGAGGGAGTTTTGCTACGTATCTAACCTTGTGCTGTTACCTGTCCTGGGAGTGTTTGACACGGAGTGTGGAGCGAACTTTACTATGTATCTAACCCTGTGCTGTTAACTGTTCTGGGAGTGTTTGACGCAGAGTGTTGAGGGAGCTTTACTCTCTATTTAACCCAGTACTGTACCTCTCACTTGAGTGTCTAATGGGACAGTGTAGAGGGAGCTTTACCCTATATGTAACCGCATATTGCATCTGTCCTGAGAGTGTTTGCTTTTATTGTGAAGTCAATGTTTGTAAAATTACAAAAAAAATTGTAAAAATGCTAAGAGTTATAAAAGAGGAGGGAGGGGGGTGGGGGAGGAGGATAGGAGGGGAGAAGCAACAGATCATGAAAAGAGGTACTTCTCTTTGAAAGGTTGAGAGATATTCTCAGAGGAGATCAACCTCCCTTTTGTAATAGATGGAGATTTACTGTGTCTAACCCAGTGCTGGAATGTTTGATGGTGATAGTGTAGAGTGAGCTTTACTTTGTATCTAACCCCCTGCTGTACCTGTCCTGGGAATGTTTGATGGAGACAGCATAGAGAGATATTTACTTTGTATCTAACTACATGCTATGCTTGTCCTGAGGATGTTTGATGGGAACAGTATAACCACATCTGGCATGTGGGAGGCTTTCAAGTCTAAGTTGATAGGAATTCAGGAATTGCACATTCCTGTAAGGATGAAAATATGGCAAGTTTTAGGAACCTTGGATAATGAGAAATATTGAGACCCTGGTCAAAGAGGAAAAGGAAGCATCTGTAAAAGCTAGGAGGCTGGGAACACACGAAGCAGTGTGGAATATAAGGAAAGTAGAAATAAACTTAAACAAGGAATAAGAAGGGCTAAAAGGGGTCATAAAAAATCATTGGCCAGCAGGATTAAGGGAAGCTCCAAGGTGTTTTATACATATATAAAGAACAACAAGGTAGCTAGGATACCCACTCAAGAACAAAGCAAGAACCTATGCTGGAGTCAGAGGAAATGGGAGAGATATTAAGTGAGTATTTTGCATCAGTATTCACCAAACAGAACATAGAACATTACAGCGCAGTACAGGCCCTTTGGCCCTCGACCTATGAAACCAATCTAAAGCCCATCTAACCTACACCATTCCAATATCATCCATATGTTTATCCAATAACCATTTAAATGCCCTTAATGTTGGCGAGTCCACTACTGTTGCAGGTTTACTCTGAGTAAAGAACCTATCTCTGACATCTGGCCAATATAGAAACCATAGAAAATTACAGCCCAGAAACAGGCACTTTGACCATTCTTGTCTGTATTGAACCATTTTTTGGCTAGTCCTATTGACCTGCACTTGGACCATATCCGTCCACACCCCTCTCATTCATGAGCCAATCCAAGCTTTTCTTAAATGTTAAAAATTTACCACTTTATCCTACAGCTCATTCCACACTCCCACCACTCTCTGCATGAAGAATCCCTCCCTAATATTCCCTCTAAACTTTTCTCCTTTCACCCTTAACCCATGCCCTCTGCTTTCTTTCTCCTCTAACCTCAGTGGAAAAAACCTGCTTGCATTCATTCTATCTATACCCATCAAAATCTAATACAGCTCTATCAAATCTCCCCTCATTCTTCTATGCTGCAGGGAATAAAGTCCTAACCTATTCAACCTTTCTCTGTAACTCAGCTTATCAAGTCCCGTCAACATCTAGTGAACCTTCTCAGTACTCTTTCAACCTTATTTACATCTTTCCTATAACTAGGTGACCAAAACTGTACACAATACTCTAAATTCAGCCTCACCAATGCCTGTAATTTCCCGGATTTCTTTTGGAACCCTTTTCAAACAACGTAACATGAGCCACCCTCCAATCATCCAGCACTTCCCCCATGAAGACTCACATTTTAAATATGTCTGCCAGGGCCACTGCAAATTCAACACTAGCCTCCCTCAAGGTCTGTGGGAATACCATGTCCGGTCCTGGGGATTTATCCACTCTGATTTGCCTCAAGACAGCCAGCACCTCTGCCATTGTGATCTGTAAAGGTTCCATGACCTCCCTGCCTGTTTGCCCTATTCCCGTAAACTCCATGTCCATTTCCTCAGTAAATATGGATGCAAAAAACCCATTTAGTATCTCCCCCATCTTTTTTGGTTCAATACACAGTCCACCACTCTGGTCTTCAAGAGGACTGATTTTATCCCTCACTATCCTTTTGCTCCTTACATACCTATAGAAGCTCTTTGGATTTTCTTTCACTCTGTCTGCCAAAGCAACCTCATGTCTTTTAGCTCTGACAGATAGATCTATCACCCCTTAATTTAAAGCTATGCCCCCTCATGCTAGCCATTTCCATCCAAGTAGAAAGGCTCTTATTGTCCACCTTATCTAATCTTCTGATCATCTTATATGCCTCCATTAAGTCACTTCTTAACCTTCTTCTCTCTAATGAAAACAGCCTCAAGTCTCTCAGCCTTTCCTCATAAGATCTTCCCACCATACCAGGCAACATCCTGGTAAATCTCCTCTGCACCCTTTCCAATGCTTCTGTATTCCTCTAATAATGCAGAAACCAAAACTGTACACAATACTCCAAATGCAGCCTCATCAGAGTTTTGTACAGCTGCAACAAGACCTCATGGTTCCAAAACTCAATCCCTCTACCAATGAAAGCTAACACACCGTACGTGTTCTTAACAACCCTATCAACCTAGGTGCCAACTTATAGGGATCTATGCACATGGACATCAAGATCTCTCTGCTCATCCACACTACCAAGTATCTTACCACTAGCCCAGTACTCTGTATTCCTTTTACTCCTTCCAAAGTGAATCACTTTATACTTTTCTGCATTGAACTCCATTTGTCACCTCTCAAATCTGCAGCTTATCTACGTCTCTCTGTAACCTGCAACATCCTTCCACACTGTCCACAACTCCACTGACTTGAGTGTCATCCACAAATTTATTAACCCATCCTTCTATGCCCTCATCCAAGTCATTTATAAAAATAACAAACTGTAGTGGTTCCAAAACAGATCTTTGTGATACACTGCTAGTAATTTAACTCCAGGAAAAACCTGGTGGATGATGAGTCTGGGAGAAGATGTGTAGATAGTTTGAGTCATGGTGAGATCAAAAAGGTGGTGGTATTGGAGTTCTTGAGAAACATTAAGGTAGACAAGTCCCCAGGGCTTGATGGGATATACCCCAGAACACTGAGAGAGGCAAAGGAGGAAATTGCTGGGGCTTTGAGAGAAATCTCTATATCCTCACTGGCTACAAGGAGAAGTCCCAGAGGATTGGAAAATAGCCAATATTGTTGCTTTGTTTAAGAAGGGTAGCAAGAATAATCCAGATAATTACAGACCGCTGAGCCTTACATCAGTGGTAGGGAAATTATTGGAGGGAATTCTTCAAGACAGGATTTATTCCCACTTGGATGTATTAGCGAGAGATAACATGGTTTTGTGAAGAAGAAGTCCTGTCTCACGAACTTGATAGATTTTTTCGAGAAAGTGATGAAGAAAATTGATGAGGATTGGACAGTGGATTTTGTCTACATGCGCTTCAATAAGGTCTTTGACAATGTCCCTCATGGCAGACTGGTGCAGATGGTGAAGTCGCATGGGATCAGAAGTGAGCTAGCAAGATGGACACAAAACTGGTTCAGTCAAAGACAGGGTAGCAGTGGAAGGGTATTTCTGTATGGAGAGCTGTGACAAGTGATACTCCTCAAGGATCAGTGCTGGGACTTTTACTGTTAGTAAAATATATACATATAATATATATATAAATGATTTGGAGGAAATTGTAACTGGATTGATTAGTAAGTTTGCGTACGATACAAAGGTTGGTAGATTTGCAGATAGCAATGAGGACCATCACAGGACATAGCAGGATATAGATTGGTTGAAGACTTGGGTGGAGATGGTAGATGGAGTTTAATCCGGACAAATGTGAGGTAATGCATTCTGGAAAGTCTAATACAGATAGAAAACGTTTAATAAATGGCAGAACTGTTAGGATATTGATAGGCAAAGGGATCTGGAAATACAGGTACACAGGTCACTGAATGTGGCAATGCAGGTGGAGAAGCAGTCAAGAAGGCATACGGCATGCTTGCTTTCATCTGCTGGAACATTGAGTTTAAAAATTGGCAAGTCATGTTGCAGAACCTTAGTTAGGCCACACTTGAAGTATGGTGTTCAATTCTGGTCGCCACACTACCAGAAGGATGTGGAGGCTTTGAAGAGAGTACAGAAAAGATTTACCAGGATGTTGTCTGGCATGGAGGGCATCAGCTATGAGGAGAGATTGGAGAAACTTGGTTTGGTCTCACTGGAGTGACGGAGGTTGAGGGAGACCTGATAGAAGTCTACAAGATTATGAGGGACATGGTCAGAATGGATAGTTAGAAGTTTTTTTGCCAGAATGGAAGAGTCAATTACTAGGAGTCATAGGTTTAAGGTGCGAGGGGCAAAGTTTAAAGGAGATGTATGAGGTAGACTTTTTTTTATATGTAGTGGGTGCCTGGAACTCGTTGTCAAGGAAGGTAGTGGAAGCGGATACGGTAATGATTGTTAAGGGGTGTCTTGACAAATACATGAATAGGATGGGAATAGAGGGACATGGTCCCTGGAAGGGTAGGGTGTTTTAGTTAAGTCAGACAGCATGGTCGGTGGAGGTTTGGAGGGCCGAAGGGCCTGTTCCTGTGCTCCAATTTTCTTCATTCTTTGGGAGCTTTAGTCCATATCTAACCCATGCTGTATCTGTCTTGAGAGTGTTTGATGGTAACGATATAAAGAGCGCTTTACTGTGTAGGGAGTGTTTGATGCTAAATCTGAGTGTCTAAAATGGACTCTCAAAGAAGAACAAAACACATGGGAAACAGGCCCTTCGGCCCAACAAGCCCATGCCGCCACCCCAATGTTCCCACCTCTACCCGCGATCCCTGTCCATGTTTATAGATCTATGGATTAAAAACCAAATTTGAGACAATTTAGGGAGAATTTGTTTTGCCAATTAGCCTAAGAGCACATCTTTGGGACATGGGAGGAAACTGGAGCACCCGGAGAAAACCCACGCAAGCACGGGGAGAATGCAGAAACTCCCACAGACACAGGCCCAAATTCATGTATCTGCACAGCACAGCAATAGTCACTGAGCTGTCGTGTTGCCCATCAAATGGTCCAGGTCCTGCACTGATATCTCTCAATTTGATCAGCAGAACAAAATGTAAAGTGCAAATTTCAGCATGCAAATCTAGACCACTGATATAACTCCTGCAGAGTGGAACAATTCACTCACTGTAGCCCATAACCACACAGACAAATAATCAGTCATTTGAACCTCAATGATGCAGAGTAAGTTGATTTCAACACAATGACAACTGTTGGATGTTTGCTCCTGGTCCCGTGTATTCAGCAGCAACTAGAGAAACGATCCAAGGTTACCACAGCCAATCACCGTACCCCTCTTATGGAAGGTACTTCAATGTAAGAGCAAGAATCCACTCAGAATATGAAGCGCTCTCAAATTATACAGCCCACCACTGTTAGAGTGTGATGCACTCCCACTTCGCACAGTCCATCACTGTTCACGGTCAGAGCTGTAAATTACTCCCAGGTGGCACAACACATTACCGTTCAGTCAGAGATGTGACACACTCCCAGGTCGCACAGCCCTGTTCAATGTTGGAGCTGTGACGCACTCCTGCATTTTACTAGTAATAGTAATTCAGCAGTTTTAGCAAAGTTGGAAAGCTTTTTGACCCTGGTAGAGCGTTCACAAAAGGGTCACATGGTGGTTTATAGCTTTAAAAACGATAGGCCAGGAAACCCATTTAAAAACTGCTGGACAGTTTTGGGGGAGAAAACAAAAAGCATCAGCTGCTCATATAAAGAAGACAACAGCCCTGACCCAGTCTAAAGCAATGTTGTTCTATGTTCTGAAATCAACAGACTGCAAAACATTAACCTGAGAGACACACACACAGCAATATATTAGTGCTCCCTCACTGCCAACCTAGAATGTGGCTTCAACTCACTATCTTCTAGCTCAGGCCAGGACATTACACTGAACTACAGATTGGGACTGACAGAGACACGAAACCAGGGAGCGCACATATGAATGAGTGACAAATAAATCTGTTTCCACTGGTGCCACCAGAAGCCAGCACATTCAATTCACATTTAAAATACTGACATCTTTTACAGATGGAGGTAAAAAGCTTAATTAAGAACAGCACATGCTGGAAATCTGAAAATAAAAAACAGAAAATGTTGGAAATACTCAATAAGTCAGGCAGCAGCTGTGGGGAAAGAAACACAGTCAATGTCAGATCTGTGACAGCTGGGTTTTGATGAAAGGACAGAGAATTCAATCGTTCATTCTGCATCTCCCCCAACATTCTGTTTTTCTTAGAGCAAGGGTACAGTGACAGTATAGATTGTCACTCCCTGGTTAGAAGGGGAAGTAACTGTGAACTATAAATCTTTTTCTGACAAGCTTTCAGCTATAATGGATGAATTAAAAAAAAATGACTATCATTTACATAACACCTTTAACATACGAAGATATCTCAGGTGCTTCACAGTGCATTTACAAACAAAATGACACAATTAGATAAGGAGACATTATGAGTGGTTAAAAACTTGGCCAACGGATAGGTTTTATGGAGCATCTTAAACGAGGAGAGCAGAGCAGAGAGATTTAGGGAGTGAATTCTGGACCTTCAGTCCCAGCTATGTCAGCCAATTGTGCAAGAATGAAACCTGAGACTGATAAGTAATGTCTTGGGCTTCAATGTGATTGTGTTTTGCTGCAGTGAATTGATCCCATGAACCAGAAATAAACAGAGATATGACAGGATTCCTCACTGCACTAGTTCAATACTGAGCCAATTCCCAAAATAAACAGAAACACATCATCCCATGGGCTAAGAATAACTGGTGCCCAGAGAAAGAACTCCCCTGAAATCCACTAGAAGCCTCACTTTCCATTCCCCCCCCCCATTAACCTCTCAACATCTGAACTCATCCTCCAACCTCACACTTGCTACTCCCCAACACATCCTCCCCCCTGCACGTCTCACTCACTCGCTCCCCCCAACACTCCCACCCCCATGCCTCTCACTTCACTCCGCTCAGCTTGCTTGTTTCAACCACTGCACCCTTGCTCGCTTGCCCCCGCACTCCTTGCATGTTCCTCCTCATTCTCTCCCCTGCAGATCCCCCTCCCCCAAACCTTCCCTCGAGACCCCTTCCTCCAGACCCCACCCCTCTCCCCCTCCTCCAATACTGCCCCTTCGTCCAGATACCTTCTCCTTCCTGTATAGTCATGATGTAGAGATGCCGGTGTTGGACTGGGGTAAACACAGTAAGAAGTCTGACAACACCAGGTTTAAGTCCAACCGATTTATTTGATAGTAAACTCACGAGCTTTTGAGAACACCTCATTCACCTGACGAAGAGCAGAGCCTTGAAAGCTCGTGAGTTTAGTATCAAATAAATCAGTTGGACTTATAGCTGGTGTTGTCAGACTTCTTACTGTGTCCTCCTCCTTCCTCAAGACTCCCCATCTCATCCTTCTTCAGACCACTATCTCACTTCCTCCAAATCTCCCCTTCCCCAGAACCCTCCTCTCTCTTTTCCTTCCCTCAGATCATCCCTTCCCTCAGAAACACCCCCCCCCTCCCCTCTTCCAGACCCACACCCCTCCCTTGCACCACTGCCTCCCCCGTCCCCCAAATGCCGGGGTCTCCCGTTCTTGTCCCCAGGGCAGGGCAGTGTGGAGGATGTTAACCGGACACACTCCTAGCCCATGTCGCGCTGCTCACCGTGCCAGTTTGCTCAGGATCCGGGATGCCTGGGGCCGGGCTGCCGCCTTCCCCGCTCGCTCCCATGGTAACCGGGCCTCCAGCCGCCACTGCCGGACACTTCCCCTCACCGGAAACTGCTGTTGCCTCACTTCCGGACAAGCTTCCCCAAACGCACCGAAACCGGAAACAGTCTGTCGCCATCTTTGTATGGGACATCCCGCCCGTTTCGAGCTCACAGTAGTTGAGTAGGTCCGCCATGTTGATGCGGGGCGGTACTGGGTCCGCCATGTCGAAGTGGGGCCGTGCTGTGTCCGCCATGTTGAAACGGGGCGGTATTGAGTCCACCATGTTGAAGCGGGGCGATACTGGGTCCGCCATGTTGAGGCGGGGCGGTACTGGGTCCGCCATGTTGAAGTGGGGCGGTGCTGCGTTGAGGGAGCCTGTTGTGTGTCCGCCATGTTGGAGCGGGGCGGTGGTGAATCCGCCATGTTTAAGTGAGACGAGGGTGTGATCTTTTGCTATCCATAGAGAGCGTGGCTGCCATTTTAGTGCGGGGCAGGGATCTTGCGCGGGCTGCGAATGAGTGACATTACTTCTGGAATAAAGGCGCGATTATTCAGTCCTGTTTTTTGATTCAATGGAAAAGTCTCCCAATCCTTCCCATCCACTTGATGGGCGCGGAACGTAGCGGATTGCAGGATGGGCCTTGCAGTTTCCAACGATGCTGCACCCTGGAGTTGAGAGCTGGTACTGCCGCTTCCTCAGCTCCTTCAGCTTCGGCTTTGCAACTATTGACGGCGGTGGCTCCATAGCTCAGGGGTTAGAGCACTGGTCTTGTAAACCAGGGGTCGCGAGTTCAAATCTCGCTGGGGCCTGCTCTGGATTTTATCATCAAAAATCTGTTTTATTTCTGTGAAATCAAAGGAGAGAAATGGAAAAAGAGGGAGGTAAAGGAAATGAGAGCGATACAGTGATTTGGAGATGCCGGTGTTGGATTGAGGTAGGCACGGTGAGAAGTCTCACCACATCAGGTTTATTTGGTGGCGTAAGCTTTCGGAGCCACTGCACCTTCGTCAGGTGAGTGGAATTTCAGTTCACAAACAGGGCATGTACAAACACAAACTCAATTTACAAGATAATGATTGGAATGCGAATCTTTACAGGTAATCAAGGTGCAGACAATGTGAGTGGAGAGAGCGTTAAACACAGGTTAAAAGACATGGAGACATTGTCTCACAGTTAGTGAGATTTTTGCAAGCCCAGACAAGTTGTGGGGAGTTACAAATAGTGTGACATGAACCCAAGATCATGGTTGAGGCTGTCCTCATTTGTGCAGAACTTAGCTATCAGTTGTAAAATCTCACTAACTGTTCTGGCTGGAGACAATACACATCTCTTTAACTTGTGCTTGGCCCTCTCCCCACTCACATTGTCGTACTTTAAAAACTTGATTACTTGTAAAGACTCACATTCTAGCCATTATCTTGTAAATTGAGTTTGAGTCTGTACAAGCCCTGGTTGTGAATATAAGTCCTCACTCACCCGATGAAGAAGCAGTGTTCCAAAAGCTTACGCTGCCAAATAAACTTGTTTGGACTTTAGCCTGGAGTTGTGAGACTTTTTTACTGGGAATACAGTGGCCAGACTGAAGAGAGGGATATACAGAAAGTAGGGTGACGAAGTATGATGCTGTCTGGCAAAAGAAGGTTTCTGCTTCCATACTCTAAGTCTGAGCAGTCTGTCCAGGTGAAGAGTCAGTACATAGGAATTAGGGGCGGCAGGACGCAATTCAGCCTTTCAAGTCTGCTCTATCAATCAGATCATAACTGATCTCTCCCTCTCAAATCCACCTCCCACTTGTTCCCCACATCCCTTCAATCTATTTTTTTAAATCGGAAATATGTCTATCTCCTGCTTGAAACCATGCAATGATTCAGACTCCATCGCACTATGAGGAACTCTGCGAGACGTAGTTCTTCCTCATCTCATGAGGACATTGTGCACATGAAGACAGCCTCAACAAGGATCTTAGGTTCATGTCACACTATCTGTAACCTCCACGACTTATCTGGGCTTGCAAAATCTCACTACCTCTCCTGGCTGGAGACAATACACATCTCTTTAAACTGTGCTTAATCCACTCTCTACTCACATTGTCTGGACCTTAAATCAACTGCCTCATAAGAGAAAGCATTTGGTCTACGTCTACTTTATCAACCCCCTTTTAGAACGTTATATATCTTGATCAGATCCTCTCTCATCCTTCTAAACTTCATGAATATAAGCTCAAACTGTTCAATCTCTCTTCATACTTCAAGCCTTTCATCCCCAGAATCAATCTGGTGGACCTCCATTGAACTGCCTTCAATGTTGGTACATCCTTCCTCAAATAAGGAGACCGAAACGGGAAACAATACTCCAGATGTGGTCTCACCAACATCCTATACAACTGCGACAACACTTCTCTACTTTTGCCAACATCATATTTGCCTGTTGTATTATATGCTGCACCTGCATATCGACTTTGTGATTTATGAACATAGACACCCAGATCCCTCTGCCCGGACACATGTTGAATCTGCTTTCCATTTAGGTAATAATTTGCCTTTCTATATTTTCTGCCAAAATGGATGACCTCACGCTTGTCCATCTGCAATTCTCCTAACCTATTTATACTGTAAAATCTTTATCTCCTCTTCACTCTCTGTTTTCCCACCTATTTTACATTGTCCAAAAATACACACAAAGGGCCAAAAGGCCTCCTCCCACCAATTGCAGAGATTGCATTTTCAGGGTTTATGTGTATAGAGGTGAGAGTTGCTACACGAGTGTCTCCTACTCATCTCTCTCACATTTCCAGAATATTTCTGTAAAAAGGAAGTTAGAGACAGGGGAGGAAGAACAAAGAGAGCAGGAAAGGTGTCCCTTGGACCTGAAGAGAGAAACCCTTTTCTCTTAGAATGCCTCTACAGGCAGAGACAGTAGGAGTAGCTGGGTTTCATTGTGGTCAACGTCGGTGATTTGGGATCAAGACCTTGGACACAGAGCTGCCCAAAGTTTAATCACCTCCCACAGGCATGAATACACCTTCACATGCCAAAGCCTGACCACAGAATTGCCTCACACATGGCTCTATTTATTCACCCACTAACAAACTCTCTCAATCACAACACATAGCTCACATTCCCACTCCCACACACAAGACAATAACCAGAGGAATAACACAGCAGGACACTCCCTGGTATGTGCTCTCACCCCCTGGTAGGAGAGACAGAGACAGACAGAGTGCTGTTTTGCTGCCATGGCCAGGGATGGGGATGAGAGTGTCCCTATGTCTATCCCACATCTCACATCCCATGTCCTCTTCCTCTCACAACCTATCACAATTAACATGCATCTCACATCACCGCCTTACCCTGGTCCTTCATCTTTCAGATACTATAGTTAGGGAGGCTGAAGAGAGATGAAAGAGACTGAAGCAGAAGAAGCACAGTCTCTTGATTTGACAGCAGCAGCCACCAGATCAGATAGATCAGTGGATCTACCATTGATGGATCTCCCTGTGGACTTTGTGGAAAATAAGCTGGCTAACTGAGTGAGCAGAGGCTCTCCAAATGGGAACTAGTCAGCAGAGTACTTAAACCTGTCAGTCTACCTGGACCAGATGTCGTAGGTCCTGAGATGAAGACTACCTGAATATAAGCTGCAGGCACAACCTTTCTGTAAGTGCGGTGAGTCCCAGATGTTGCAGTGTGATCAAGGTTAGATGTTGACCATTTGTGAAAAGTGATTGAAGTTTCAGTGCCCAGGACTATAAGGAATCCTATGAAGTAAGTGTTTTCCATCAAGATCATGGGATTAAGGCTTAAGCTTAATTGATGCTTAACTCAGAGCTTTAAAGAGCTAATACTGTCTTATATTCATTCACCTTTTGGTTATGGAGCTTTTTACAATGGATTTTCCTAGTTGGGATTCTACCATTGTCATCCTATATGATTGGCAGCTTAGCTCAGGATTTCTGTTAATATCCCCAGGTATCTTGTTGTTGCAATTAATCCTCCCATTATAAAAGGAAGTGTGCATAAATCTCGATGAAAACAGTTCAGATGGGGATCAATGCAACTAGAGGAAGTTAACCATAGGGAACTAGACTGTCAGCAAAACAGGGAACATCAGAGCTCCAGCCTCATGGATATGGATTAACAAAGGTGGTAAAAGATGAACAGCCAGCATCAAGATATTGTTAACTTAGAATTCTGGGCACAGGGTGACTCAGGAGCTGAACCCGGAGCAAACAGTGACTCCAGGAGCTGAACCCGGGGCACAGGGTGACTCCGGGTGCTGAACCCGGGGCACAGGGTGACTCCGGGTGCTGAACCCGGGGCACAGGGTGACTCCGGGAGCTGAACCCGGGGCACAGGGTGACTCCGGGAGCTGAACCCGGGGCACAGGGTGACTCCGGGTGCTGAACCCGGGGCACAGGGTGACTCCGGGAGCTGAACCCGGGGCACAGGGAGACTCCGGGAGCTGAACCCGGGGCACAGGGTGACTCCGGGAGCTGAACCCGGGGCACAGGGTGACTCCGGGAGCTGAACCCGGGGCACAGGGTGACTCCGGGAGCTGAACCCGGGGCACAGGGTGACTCCGGGGCTGAACCGGGCACAGGGTGACTCCGGGAGCTGAACCCGGGCACAGGGTGACTCCGGGAGCTGAACCCGGGGCACAGGGTGACTCCGGGAGCTGAACCCGGGGCACAGGGTGACTCCGGGTGCTGAACCCGGGGCACAGGGTGACTCCGGGAGCTGAACCCGGGGCACAGGGTGACTCCGGGAGCTGAACCCGGGGCACAGGGTGACTCCGGGAGCTGAACCCGGGGCACAGGGTGACTCCGGGAGCTGAACCCGGGGCACAGGGTGACTCCGGGAGCTGAACTCGGAACACAGGGTGACTCCGGGAGCTGAACCAGGGGCACAGGGTGACTCCGGGAGCTGAACCCAGTACATGGGTGACTCCAGGAGCTGAACCCAGTGCATGGGTGACTCTGGGATCTACCTATTGTTAGGTAGCTGTTGTTCACACAATGATAATGTTTGATTGCAGAGAGGGGCACCATCAGCCTGAATTATCCTCTATTCACACTTTATTTCAAAGAAACCAGGACAATTCTAATCTCAGTATATTTTTAATTCTGGTGTTGAAATTTTCCTTCTGTAAGTAAAGAGTTTGAAACCAACACGGGAATCTGATCTGCACGTGTTACTTAGAAAAAGAGGTCAACTGGATCATTGGACATGACTTTACAAAGTAGATTGAATAGATGGGGGTTCACATGACATTCACTAGTGTTAATAACAGGTGCCATGTTCAGTGCTAGTATCCCACTACGTGTGACATTATCTGAATATGACCCAGACCGGATCACACAGCACCATCAATCTTTTTACCAATTAGGCAGCACATACACTTAAATCTGTATTTCTTAAAATACAATTTAAAAAGAGTAACAAAATAAATACAAAAATAAACACTACAGATAAAACATGATGAGGAGAGGCAGTGGGAGAACTGAGCCTTTCATTATCTTCCACTCAGAATCCCACACTGTCTGGTCACAGACATTGAAACTGGGATGCTGGAATACTTAGTGTTCAGTATTCCTGTGCACGAGATGCCTTGCTCCAGCATTGTGAAATCCCAATCATTGTGCACACACTGCCCACTCCAGAGCAGGATAACGCATCACTACTAGGCTCAGTTCAGTCTCAGCTCTGCACAATCCTCATTTCGATGCATGCTCAATAATAAGTGCAATTTTCAGATACACAACTACATTGAGACATGTGCCATCAGTGCAAGGTTATGGTCATTAGCACTTCAGAAGTGTTATGGTTGACTGCATCCCTTTTCTAACTTCAAATCAAACCAGAAACAATTAAAAACACAACAATCTCTGCACAAAGTGAAGGTTTTAGCAACTGGACATGGTTCATCAATAACCGAAGCAAGAATCTGCAATTATCCACACCATCACAGCCTACACCAAGGTAGTGAGGGACAGAGAGCGCAAGAGAATCCAAGTTCACTGACAATACAGTGAGGTGGGAAGCTAAGCTGTGAGGAGGGATACAGTTTCATGAGTGGGTAAAAGGAAAATTGTTGGAATATAATATGGAGAAGCTATCCATCTTGGAAAGAAAAACAGAATAAAACATAACCTTTTGAATGACAAAATTAAGGAAGGCTTGCATTCAGTGGGATTACTTGTATTACAAAAAGTTATCAATGGGGATAAAACGACAAATGATGCCACAGAACCAGGAATCAGACAAGGTGAGTACACTGATAAACTTTGATTTGAACTGAAATGATTAGAAATGAGGAAATGTTGACTCAGACAGACTTGTGTCACATTGTAAATCCCAGAAAGTTGATATGCAAATCATTAGGAATGCAAATTACATATTAGCTTTTATTACAGAGGAATTAGAGACTTGAAGTGAAAAAGACAATTCTATAAAGCCTTGGTGAGAACACTATCACTGTGTACTTTGGGTCTCCTTACCTATGGAAGGATACACTAGCCTTATAGAGAGGGGATGTATGTTCACTGGACTGATTCCGGGATGATTTTATGAGGAGGTTGAGTCAACAGGGATTAGAGACTCTAGGGTTTAGAAGAGGTGCTTATTGAAACATAAAAGGCTGATGGATGCCTGCAGCAACAATGGAAGCAGTGTTAACTGCTTTAAGGTGACACTGCCACCATTATAGAGGGAGGGCCTCCCATGTTACAGAATTAATGGATCAACTGAATATCCCAGGCGCATAACTGGGAGCCATTGCTGGAACTATGGTATGTCTACAGTCAGCAGTTAGATCAAAACCCTTTTAAAAGCTCAGACAAATGGAGAAGGATTTTACATACAGCCCACTACCCACTCCACATTCAAACCCACCAGTGAGGGGAAATGTAGAATCCAGATCACATTGTCAAAATCCTCCTGTGGGAATATTCATCTTAACACTGAGCAGCAATGTTGGGAAATCCTGCAACAGGAAACAGAGGCAGCATGAGCTCTGGTGGATGAAAGATCAGCATTGTGATCAGATCGAGTGTAACTGCAGGATGCAAGTCCTGTAAATTGTGCCACAACAGAGATTTTAAAGGTGTCCCATAATTCAAACTCAGAATTAAGAAGTTTGTTTTCACAGGTAAGGTTTGCATTAACACTGCAATGAAGTTATGTCTGGCACCTATTCAGATTAATGCACCTAACCAGCAGGTCTTTCAGAATGTGGGAGGAAATGGAGCAGTTGGAGCAACCCATGCAAACTCAACACAGACAGTGATCCAAGCTGGGAGTTGAACCTGGGTCCCTGTGAGGCAACAGTGCTAACCACTGTGCTTTGTTGTGATAGAGTAGTCTGTGCCTTGTGACTGGGGAATAAACTATGCTCAATACCCAAAACAAAATAGTACAATGACTAGAAATCTGGGAAACGATTCAGCAACATCTGTGGAGAGGGAAACAGAATTTTACCATCCCATCTGCCATGGGAATTGGAACGGGCCGAGAGGTGGACCATGGAAAGATCCGCTAACCATGGGTGGGATTTTATGGTTTCAGGGAAAGAGAAGCCGTAAAATCCACCTGATATTTCAGCTCTGTAAAGCTTTCATTGGAGTAACAATTTCCAGTTCTAATGAAAGGTTGCAGACCTGAAATATTAACACTCATACTTATCTCTTTATTTTAAAGAATTGTAGCACAGTCAGATCCTCTCCAACAATCCCAACACTCTCTTTCACCACACACACAACAAATAATAAGCACATTCAACCCTTCACTTTGCACAATATTTGAACATTTTATACTAGGAAACTGCTTAGCCAACCTGTAAGGGCCCATGCACTCTGTTAATCAGAAATAATTTCAAGCTGATGATGTGTACTGTGACAGTCAGACTGTCAAGACATTTCTTGGGGTTACAGACTTGCACGGGTAATCCAAATCTCCACATGTGACAGTATTGAAGAAATGGATGTTCAGTCTGCAATACAGTGCTGAACCATTACTCTCAATTGTCACTGTAGTTGAGCCTGTTCAGTGGTTTTGTCTGATCTAAGCATTATGAATAACCAGCTGCCCTGCTATTTTGACATCAGCTTCTCTCAGTGGTATGGTAAAAGTACAGAATCAGAATCACTGATAATCTGGCCAGGCTGGTGCTTGGGCCTGTAGTTGAAGCAATGTGTGGGTACACAATACAGACTCAGTTGCTCTTTTTTAACAGGGCATCATATTGAGTCACATGTTCCAAGTGGAGCAAACCTATATTTAACCCTTTGCTAAAAGCAAATTACTGCGAATGTTGGATTCTGAAACAAATACAAAAAATTCTGGTTAAATCTCAGCATGTCTGACAGCATCTGTGGAGAATAGAGCCAACGTTTTGGGTCTGAATTTGTCAGAATTAAGCTCTACAGATACTGTCAGACTTGCTGAGATTTTCCAGCCTTTTGTTTATGTTTAACTCTGCTGGCTGGCTGGCCCAGCTAAGTGTAGTACTGAATTCTAGTTCCTCTATAATAATGAAAGTACATCACTGGCAGAGGTTTCTTTTTAGCTGAATCAAATCCTCTGCATTCACAGGTTGCTGCACAATCGGGAAACCCTATTAATGAAACAAACCTTATAGTCAGGAATATGAATGCTTAATGAGAATTTGCTCAAATCTGATTGAAGAGAACTCAGCACAAGAAGGAGCCCATGTTGCAAACCACCCATATGCAGCTCTGTTCAATCCCATCTTCCAGTTCTTTCCCTGTAGCCTTCATTATTTTCTTCCAGAGTTCATCTAATTCCCCTGTGTCAGTGAAAGGTTAAATGCGAGGGCTGCACTGGATGCTGTACATTCAAACGTTCAGTGAGTTCAGCTGCCATTGAACAATTCAGAGATACAGTCTACACAGGTCAACAAGAAGCAACACTTCTTACAGCAACACCAATCAATTCCTATCCATCAGTTTGTACACTTACACTTAATTCTCTGCATTGAAAATAAATTCCTGTGTTAAAATGGAAAATGTCTGCAGCCACTATTCGCAAAGTTTAAAAAAAATTAGGCAGAATTGCATAATCTCAAAAAAAAAGCTGATAAAACTGACATGGTATTCTGTTCTGAAATATTTTCATGGAATATATTACACAGACGTATCTTGTTTCGCTCCCCTAAACAATTCAGTAAAAATAAAAACAACAAACAGAAACATTAAGAACCCAGAATTCTGGGTCTGTTTTGAAAGACACTGTACATTATGTACATTTCTTGCTGGTGACAACAATGGTTTCGCAGCTTGTATCGAGTCCATCTGTTTAAAATAACACTCAGTATTAACTGCTCTGTGCTGCCTTTGTCTAGCACACATCCTCAAGCCCAGTTCAATGATGTTCAGTGTTGCTGCTTTGGTCTCCACTCTGTTCCTGCTCTTTCTCACTGGCTGCTGATGAGGAGGATGAAGACGAGGAGGATGACTTTGATGTCAATTTATAGGCTGCCATTAGCTGCTGGACCCTCTCTGGCAAGGGCTCCCATTTGGCGAAGCCAGTATCATTCTGCAGGAAGATGAGGGCTGTGGAGTGCACAGCTTTATAATAGATATCCTCCCTACAAACAAACAAAGCACAATGTCATCTCCCAGCTCAAATCAAGATCAGCACACTCTGTGACTTTCTTCCCCTCCCTCTCCATTCCACCCCCCTGCCCCAACTGTCACTCTCTCCCTCTCATTCTCCTCCTCACCATCACTCTCTCCCCACTACACACTCCCTCACCCTGTCACTCTCCACCCCTTCACCCTGCACCACATACCGTGACTCTCCCTCCACCCCATCATTCTCTCCACCCACTTATCATCACTATCCCCCTGAACCCTTCCTCCCCCAATCCGATGGCTCTCCCCCTCACATTTTCTCCCCAACCCTATGACTCTTCCCCCACCCCATCATTCTCTCCCCCTCACCCACTTTCCCCACGCTGCGACTCTCTCTTCCCCCACCGTGTCTCTCTGTTCCTTCACACCATGACTCCCTGCATCCTGTGACTCTCTCTCCCTCACTCCCTTCCTCACTTTGTCACTCTCTTCCTTTTCATACTCACTCTCTCCCCCTTCCCGTCACTTTCTGCCTCTCACCCATGACTGAACATCAGCTTCCCCTACCCTACATTCTCTCCTGCATCCCACAATCCTCCCTCAACCTGTGACTCTCTCCCATCCTCATTATGTATTCTGTGTACATTCTCCACCCTCAATAGATGCAATTTGTAAATAAGCTGAACATATATCACATAATTCACACATCTGTTAGCCATGCCATAACCAGGTAATGCTTAGTTCTTACTTTTTGCAGATGTGCTGTGCCCCACTCCTGTACTCGTGCTCATAGGCTGGTACGAGGATTTGGTGTCGTTTAAATTTGCTCTCCTCCATTCGGACCAGAGCTGGTGTTGGAGGATTTCTCCATTCAGGGATGAACACTATGAATGAGAGCGGCTCACTTGATCTTCCCAACAGTTCCTGTTTGAAGACAAATCAACAGGAATAGTTTACCAAGTTCAGAGGTTATTCAGCTTAAGAGTTTTCAATAACAGGACCACTCAGTGCCTTTCTCAATGACCTCAACCTCCCAAAGTTATCTTTACACCAAACCCACAACCTCTTGAATCACCAACCTCTCAACCCCAGCAGCTTTTTGAACCCGTCAACTTTGCAGACCCACCCCCTTTAACCCTCTGTATACCAGACTCACCAACTTCTTAATAACGCCTCTTACACTCTCAACCCAGTTATACACATTTTCACCATATCTGTTGACATCAACTTTCCATCATCCACTTGAATGACATTTTCTGGAAACTCAGACTATAATTATGCAAGACTAACTGTTCCCCTGCTGCTATGTTTTTAAGAATGCTTTGTCATTGTAAACTATGTGAAAATTTCCAATACATTGCCATAAATTTTCTTCTTTTCCAAAGAAAGAAGGCCAACTGCTGAAACCTCACAACTTCAAAATTCCTCACCTGAGGAAAAATGTCTTTTGCCTTGAATCAACTATATCTATGTGAATTTGAGCAACACCTCATGAAGTCCATTTTTATTTATACCAAATTCTGATACATCCTGTTTGTCATGTTTCAGGACTGAGTATTTAATCTACAAGGAATTTTAGGTAATTTATCTCAAATTAAATGCAACTTGAGATTCAATCCACAAGACACACAAGTTTTTATTGTGCAATGGGTGAATTCACAAGATCCTAGTGGGGAATGTCTGACAGGAATTCAGCACTTACTGTGCTGTCTGGAGACAATACACATCTCTTTAACCTGTGTTCATGCTCCGTCCACTCACATTGTCAACCACTTTAAGACTTGAACAGCAGGTTAAGTGTAAAGATTCACATTCTAATCAGTAATCTGTAAACAGTCTGTGCTGTTATACGTGCTGTTTGAGACCAGAACACCTCATTTACCTGACGAAGAGGACAGCCTCGAAACCTTGTCAGTTTACTATCAAATAAATCAGCTGGACTTAAACCTGGTGTTTTGTCAGACTTCTTACTGAATTCAGTGCCTCAGGTGATAGTGGTCAATTTGATTGACAGCTCAACTAACCAATACATGGACACAGAGACCAGGAATATGTCAGGAATTCAGCTTTTGGCTTCCTGTCCAAGAAGGATGACCATCTCTAATTTTTAATAATCTGGAATGGAATCAGCCACTGTTAAAAGAACATCTTCTCCAAGTTGGCAACTAATTTCAATCAGTAAAGTAGAATTAGTTCGCTAACAGAGATAGCATGCCATGGTTTGTTATTTTCTATGATCCGAGGAATTTTCAGAAATATACTGAATTTCCCTATGAACTTTATCCTGTTTTGTGAAATCAAACAGTTTGTTAGAGTGAAATCTACATTGTTGGGATATTAACAAATTAGAATCTAAGATATCTCTTAGCTTTAGCTTAAAATTGGTCTGGTTACTTCTCTTATTTCTGGCACAGGTCCTAATTTAGTTAGAGGTCCACTTATTCCAGTGTATATCGAGGATGGTCAATGCAGTTTGGAAAGTGAGGAGGGATTCCTTGATGCATGAAGAGGGCATATGTCATCATCTCTGGAGCTGGGACCTAGGTTCAATTACCGGCTTTGGTCTCTGTCTGTGTGGAGTTTGCAACTTCTCCCCGTATCAGTGTGGATTTCCCCCGGGTGCTCCGGTTTCCTTCCACAGTCCAAAGATGTGCAGGTTAGGTTGACTAGCCATACTAAATTGTCCTTTAGTGTCCCAGGATGTGTAGATTAGAGGAATTAGCAGGGTAAATGTGTTTTGGGAATAGGGCCTGAGATGGAATTGTTATTGGTGCAGACTCGATATGCTGAATGGCCTCTTTCTGCACTGTAGGGTTTCTATGATTCTATGATAATCCTTCGTCCATTACATGAGTGAAAGGTACCTAGTTTCTTTATAGAGTAGATAGCGTTAGGCAGCAGGAGACGAAGTGAATAGTTTAGCAGCCTTATCATAGAGATCCTAACATTATGGTCTGTAACGGCTGTTCAATCACCAGCATAGACTTCAGGATGAGTGCTAATGGATATTAACTGTAAATGGTATGTACATGTTGATGTTTGTCTCCAACTTGCGGTGTTATCACTGTAATGACTACATGTGCACAGCTGTCCATGCTCCTTACCCAATTAGGAAGAAAGCTGTTTCAATGTAAACTCACACCATATTTCTAAAAGTCTCCTTAAAATAAATACAAATCATTTCTATTCAAATTAGGGCTGATCTTTCATTGAATTCCTCTGGGTTATTCTTTGGCTAGCTAGCTAGCTACATCTTGCTTTAGGCTTTCGTGGGCAAGTGTGATTTATTTGTTGTCAGTTTCTTGATGTAAGCATCATACATCCATTTGTCAGTTGAGATGCCACATTACTTTAGATTGGTCTTTAGGCAATCCATTCCTCTTTTGAATAGACCACCACAAAAGCATTTATCCAGCTTCAAATCATCTTCTTGGGCATTTTAGAATCAGGTATTTGGATTACATTCCATTAATATTAGTGTCTCTCTGTTTGACAAATGAAACCTTCTTCAGTCTTTGTAATCCTAAACAACCGTCAAATTTTCACCATCTTTCTGAGGTAGAAGTGACTGAGTTTTCCATGTGGTGACTATATGTGTAATACATTACAAAGTAAGCTGTCTAAGTAATGCCTTCTAGACTTTAACTTCTGTTGATAATCTAATGCTTCTTTAATTGCATTACCTCACACGGAACTGGATTTGAAAAAAACCTGAGATTCTTCTCATTGTCTATGACTCCAGTAGATGACATGATGCTGTCAGCAGATGATCCTATCCAATGCAGAAAGCATATGCAATATCAATTGGTTCATAGGTCCTCCCAGATCTGCTGCCTAAAATATAACTTCTGTCTTCTGTGGATTGATGGCGGAGCCAAATTTCTTAGAATCTAGAAATAATCCAGTGTTTGAAGGCCTTCTTCTGTGTGAGCACCCACAGCCCAATTATCTACTAACAAGAATTTCCACCCACTTTTCACAGATTTTGATTGTGGGTGATGGAAACTGTACATTTGCCATTCATTTTGAAGTAAATGGACACTTGTTTATCCAGGTTCTTCCAGTTATAAGCAAGCATAGAAACAAGCAAAGTACCAAATAAGATGAGAACTGGAATACAACTCTGCTGAACTCCACTGGAGACAGAGAAGGGGATGGAAACATCACTATCTTCCATAACTCTAGCCATCATGGAACTATCAGACCAGTAGGTTAACACGCTCGAGACAACCAATATTGGCCAGCGTTTTGAGGAGGTGTTTTCTGCTAACTGTATCAACAAAGTCACAGTAGAGGTCCAATGTTTTGCTCTCAATCTTCTTCCTGAAGTGGTCTAGCAGTAGAGGCCAGTGCATTTTGTTTTATCAATCCAAACTGACTGTCAGGCAATGAATTATCAGTTAAATGCTGATAATTTAAAATAATTTGAGTAAAGATCTCCCCTGCAATGATAAGAAGGGAATTTTCAAATGCATCTACTGCTCTTGTGTTTGATTAGATGGATCGGTAGGATAATTTCTTTTTTGCCCATTAACTGGTGCAGAACCAAGTGAGCCTGCTTAATATATCTCTGCAAGTATATCACTGGAATCTGGTCACCGGAGAGACTTTGCTGTCTAATGATCTCAATGAACGTGAGTTTCTTCAACAAGAGACACTATTACAGAATTGGAGATTGCTGAAATAGGACTTCACTTCCTACGCATGCCTTCTAATTAAGGAGACGCTTCAAATGGTAGGCTCAGCTATCCAAAATTAGGCTACTGCCAGTTAATAAGACATAGTCAACAAAGCTTATTTGGAAAACGATAGCTCCAGACAAGCAGCTACAAACAGTTTGAAGTCTCCGAGGGAATTTTTTCATATTATACGTGTCAGCAGTCATCTGATATCCTCAGTTTTCTTTGAAGGTCTTTCTGTTTATTCTAGTATTGATGAAGATGCTTGACAGAAGCTCCACTTTTCACAGCGCAATTCATTGTCTCTATATTCTGCTCATCAAACTAGTTTATGTTTTTAGGTCCAAGGGTCTTAACTTGCTAAAAAAGCATCCTTAATGTTTTTCCAGTTCCTTTTAAAGTTGACAATAAATACTGGAATGATTTTCCAAAGGTTCATGAAACAAATCTTTCACTCTAGCTATTTTAAGTTTAGCGACATCTGATAGTAAGTTTTTTCACCTCATAGTCTTTGAATCACCTGGATTCTGGCCACCTGGAGATCAAGTATAATCAAATTAGTCTGTATATCAGCCAAGTCTTGACACCACTCATGACTTAAGCTAACTTAACATTTTTGACTACATACTGGTCTGCTAGAAGGGTGTCAATCAGGTGCTAATGTTAGTTTACTATGTGATTTAGTGGTTAAGTTATATAACTTATGGTGTGGTAACTTGACAGCTATTGTATTTTATGGTGTATAATTTTGTACTTATGACACTGACCTATGATTTGGAAATTATTGTATTGGGCTATCCATCAATTGTTCCATTTACTATGGTCTTTATAATAATTTTATAGTTATTGTTTGGTATTGTTGATTCTGATGTTGATTTATAATTTGCCGGTAATGTTAACTCATCTCTGGAATGAGAAGTGAGGATTCGGATGATGTTTCAGGTGGCACCATGAGAGTGGAGATTGTGTGCCAATGCATATTGCTGATGTATCTCAAGGTTGAATTATTTTGGAAGAGGATTGTGAGATAAATGGGCTGTGCTCTTCAGCAATGTGAGACTTGTATTTCTCTTCCAAATGCAGTAGGTTGTTTCTTTCTTATTAGATAGCTCAATGCAGCCAGTAAATAACCAGTGCAAATTTATACAGCATCTTTCATGACCTCAGGATATCCCAATTTCTTTTTGAAGTGTAGTAACTGTTGTAATGTAGGAAAATCCTTTTCCAATAATGCAACACTAGGTAAGTTGAAGTACTACTCTCCTGATACAAAGCCCAGCACTGAGATCACTACATCGTACGATGGTGGCTGTAATATAGTAAACATGGCTATCATAGTCCAGAACAAGGGGCATACTCTTCAGATTAAACCTAGGACGTTCAAGGGTGACATTAGGAAGCATGTTTACACACAAGAGTATGTGTATGTCTGACTATGACTCTATGACAATAGTGGAAATCAAAAACTCTTTTTCCATTCAAAAGCTACGAAGGCTGGAAGTCAATTGAACATTTTAAACTGATTGATTGCTTTTTAAATTAAAAAAAATTTAATTTAAATTTTTAAAAATTTAGGTCTATGAAGTTATGACACATCAATCACAATCCAACTGAATGGCAGGGAAACAGGCTCGAGGGGCTGAATAATTTCATCCTGCTCCAGGGTTCCTAACTGCTCTCAAAATTAACAGATATAAGTTGCTGTTAATCACTTGCTGGGGGAGAAGTAAAACTATTTCTCTTTTTTAAATTTTAGAAACTCTTCTGATTTTAAATGTCCAGAAAATGAAAAGCATATGGGATGCAGGCAATATGGCAAACAGGATAAAAAGTTGGCTTAGTACGAGGAAACAAAGGGTCATTGGATGCCCTTGTGAATGGAATGTTTCAAGCGCTGTTCCACAGAGCTTGGTGTTGGGACCCTTACTGTTTGTGTTATGTATTAACAATTTGGACGCGAATATAGAGGGCACGACTGAAAAACTTGCAGACCACACAAAGATTGGGTGAAGAGTAGATAGTGTTGGGGATAGCTATAATCTCCAAACGATATCGATGTGTTGATGGGGTGGGCACTAAAGTGGCAGATGGATTTTAACACACACAAGCGTGAGGTAATGCTTTTAGGGAGGTCAAACAGTATACCATAAATGAGAATGCACTAAAAAGGGTAGACAAGGTTGTAGAAAGGCATATGGAATGCTTTCCTTCATTAGCAGAGGTATGGAATGTAAAAGTAAGGATATAATGCTAGAATTGTAAATTACATGGTGAGGCCACAATTGGAGTATTGTGTGCAGTTCTGGTCACCACATTATAGGAAAGAGTAATTGCTCTGGAGAGAGTGCAGAGGAGATTTACAAGAATATTGCCAGGTGATAAAAGTGTAGTTATGAAGAGAGTTTGAATAGATTGGGTTATTTTCCTGGAACAAAGAAGGCTGAGGTTTGATTTGACTGAGGTGTACAAAATTATGAGAAGAGATAGAGTGGGCAGTATAAAATTATTTCCCTTGGCGGAGAATTCTAGGACCAGGGGATATAGATTCAAGTTAGGTGGCAGCAGGTGTAGAAGGAACATGAGAAAGAACTTTTTTTACAGAGGGTAGTGGGTGACTGGAATTTTGCTGCCTGAGTTGGCGGTGGAGACAGAGACACTAAACTCTTCTAAAAATAACCTGAATCTGCACCTTAAGTGCTGTAAGTTATAGGGGCATGGTATGGCTGCAGGAAGATGGGATTCGAAAGGGCACCTAGGTATCATTGGGTCATATAGGTTTACAGCATGAAACAGCCCTTCAGCCCAATTTGCCCATGTCACTCCCTTTTTTTTTAACCCCTAAGCTAGTCCCAAATGCCCACATTTGGCCCAAAGCCCTTCATTCCCATCTTATCCATGTGACTGTTTAAACATCTTTTAAAATACATAATTGTACTCGCCTCTTTAATCAAGAGATTGACTATCTAGCTGATCGATGCCCCTCATTATTTTATAAACCCCAAGCCTCCGACACCCCAGAGAAAAAAAGTCCTAGTCTATCCAGCCTCTCCTCATAACTCAAACTGTCAAATCCCAGTAGTATCCTAGTAAATCTTTTCTGCGCTCTTTCTAACTTAATAATTTCTTTTCTATAATAGGGTGACCAGAACTGTATACAGTATTTCAACTGTGGCCTTATCAATATCTTGCACCAGTTCAATAAGTCATCCCAACTCCTATATTCAATGTTCTGACCAATGAAACCAAGCATGCCGAATGCCCTTTTCACCACTCTGTTCATCTGTGACTCCATTTTCAAGGAACTATGAACCTGTACCCCTAGATCTTTTTGTTCTATAACTCTCCCCAATGCTTTACCATTAACTGAGTAAGTTCTGCCCTGGTCTGATAACCAAAATGCATCAGCTCGTATTTATCTAAATTAAACTCCATCTGCCACTCGTCAGCTCACTGGCCCAACTGATCAACATCCTGATGCAATCCTAGTAACCTTCTTTACTGTCCGTTATGCCACCAATCTTGGTATCATCTGCAAACTTACTACCATTCCCACTAAATTCTCATCCAAATCATTAATATAAATGACAAATAACAGTGGACCCAACATCAATCCCTGAGACACACCACTGGTCACAGGCCTCCAGTTTGAAAAACAACCCTCTACAACCATCCTTCTGTCATCAAGCCAATTTTGTATCCACTTGGCTACCTCCCGTGAGATTTAACCTTATGCAACAACCTACCACATAGTACTTTGTCAAAGGCCTTGTTAAAGTCCATGAAGACTGCACTGCCCTCATCTACCTTCTTGGTTACCCCTTCAAAAAACCCAATCTAATTTATGAGTCATGATTTTCCACTCATAAAGCCATGCTGACTGTCCCTAATCAGTCCTTGCATTCTAGCAACTTACTCACTACAGATGTGAGACTCACTGGCCTGTAGTTCCCAGGCCTTCCCCTGCAGCCCTTCGTAAACAAAGGCACAACATTTGCCACTCTCCAATCTTCAGGCACCTCATTTGTGACTATCGATGGTTCAAATATTTCGGCTATCGGACTAGCAATTTCCTCCCTGGCCTCCCATAGTGCCCTGGAATACACTTCACTAGGTCCCTGGGATTTATCTGCCTTGGTGTGCTTTAAGACTTCTGGTACCTCCTTTTCCATTATATATGCACACTCCTCAAGACATTACTATTTACTTCCCCAAGTTCCCTAACATCCATGCTTTTCTCAAGTGAATACTGATGAGAAATATTCATTTAGGATCTCACCCATCTCTTGTGTATCTGCACATAGATGACCTTGTTGATCCTTAAGAGATCCTATTCTCTCTCTTGTTACTCTTGCTCTTTATATATTTATAGAAGCTCTTTGGATTCTCCTTTGCCTTATCTGCTAAAACAATCTAGAGTCTCCTTTTTGCCCTCCTGATTTCTCTCTTAATTGTACTTCTACACCCTCTGTACTTTCAAGGGATCCACTTGATCCTAGATGCCTATGCTTGTCATGTGCCTCCTTCTTCTTTTTGAACAGGGCCTCACTATCCCAAGCCTTTTTCCTAGGATGGAGAAAGCTAGCACGAGGGGACACAGCTTTAAATTAAGGGGTGATAGTTATAGGACGGATGTCAGAGGTAGGTTCTTTACCCAAAGGGTGGTTCGGGAGTGGAATGCCCTGCCTGCAGCAGTTGTAGATGCGCCAAGTTTGGTGGCGTTTAAGAGGTTAGTTGATAAGTATATGGAAGAGAAGGGAATGGTTTAGTTTGGAGGGGCATTGCTCTTTATATTGGTCGGCGCAACATCGAAGGCCGAAGGGCCTGTTCTGTGCTGTAGTGTTCTATGTTCTAAGCCATTTTCAGGTTGGTATAGACAAGATGGGCTGAATAGTCTTCTACGCTGTAACTTTTCTGTAGTTCTAATTGTGATTTTATTCTGATGGTTCAGGGACGATTACTAGAACTCAACTTCTCTGCCAAAGCTAACTTCCCAAAACACTCACCACTGTGGATAGATTTCTTAATGGACATCCAGTCTCCATTTCAAAAGAGTAGGCTTTTTAAACTTCAGAAAAATAACCTGCAACATTGGACCCATGAGTCAGTTCTGAAATAGGACATAACAGAGTTGGAATCTTAATATAAAGTTTGCCAAGTGGGGTGGCTACACACCACACTTTTGCTTCTGCCTATTACTATTTGGTGCAGTGGGAAAGGGAAGCCAGATCCATTCCTGTTAATATCTGCTTAACAGTGTTGTGAGCTCATTAAGAACCCGCTCCAAATTAAATATTTTAATTTTCACAGGACTTTAGCAGCTATTGGGGTTTTTAAATTATTATTCACTAATGGGATGTGGGCATCACTGGCTAGCCAGCATTAATTGCCCATCCCTAATTGCTCTTCAGTAGGTGGTAGTGAGCTACCTTCTTGAATTGCTGCAGTCCCTGAGGTATAAGTATACCTACAGTGCTATTAGAGTAGGAATTATCACAGAATCTCTACAGCACAGAAAGAGGCCATTCAGCAAATCGAGTCTTCACCGACCACAATCCCACCCAGGTCCTAGCCCCATATCCCTACATATTTACCCACTAATCCCTCTAATCTATGCATTTTAGGACACCAAAGGCAATTTTAACACGGCCAATCAACCTAACCTGCACATTTTGCACTATGGGAAGAAACTGGAGCACCCGGAGGAAACACACACAGACATGAGAGAATGTGAAAACTCCACGCAGACAGTGACCCAAGCCAGGAATCAAACCCAGATCCCTGCAGCTGTGAAGCAGTAGTACTAACCACCCTGCTACCATGCCGCCCATGTGCTACCATACTATACTACCGTGAGTTCCAAGAATTTGACCCAACGACAGTGAAAGAATGATGATACATGCCAAATTCTGCTGCTCTTCTAAATGGTATCAATCATGGGTTTGGAAGATGTTTCCTATGGCATCCTGGTGAATTCCTCCGGTGGACCTTATAGCTGTTACATACAGCTACCGCTGAGTGTTGGTGGTGGTGGGACTGGATATTTGTGGATGTGGTGCCAATTAAGTGGGTTGCTTTATCCTGGATTCAAGTTTCTTGAGTGTTGTTGGAACTGCTTCCATCCAGCAAACGGGGAGTATTCCATCACACTCCTGACTTGTGTTTTGTAGATAGTGGACGGGCTTCGGGAAATTAGGAGATGAGTTCCTCGCTACATCAATGACCACCATAAGATCAGAAGTTTGCTGATGAATGCACAATGTTTTATTGAAATGTGAAACATGGATTGGAGATAGGAAAAGTTTAAAAGGTGAGTGAAATAGTTCTGCCTCCTTCACAGTTAACAAGTAGCATCAATTATATCTGTGTTCATTAAAGTGAATCATGACTTGCTGTGATTGGAAGTTGTCACTAATGCATAAACCATTCTGGCCCTTCCCACCATAGAATCTTCTAGTCTCCTGAAGGTACCCCAGCTGTTACCGCTGTCCAATGTATTTGTCACATTGTTACCAATATCAATTGGCAAATCTTCAAATAAAAGATCAACAACGTAAACGTGGCAACGTTTTCCAATCAGTTTAAAAAGTTCATCTAACTGATAAAAAAGATTGAATACACTATTGGTTGTGGATATATGGTAACAATACGTAAATGATTAACCCTATCCCAGTACATTTATGCTTTCACTTCAAATAGCTGACCTGCGCTCAGCTTGTTCACTTGGGAAATTTTATGAGCTCTTGGTTCCAATCCAACTGTCTAATTGTGTTACAAGTGTCTGACTGTTTACAAGATTGGTTTGAAGAGACTGGTCATTTATTCAGGCATTTTATGGGCTTTTTGCTGCAAGCTAGCTGCCTAAACATTTTATAAATATTGGGATTGTTTACAAAGCTGGCTTGAAGAAGCTTTCCTTAGGGAATTTTATTTCACTGTTGGAATAGGACTTGTGAATAGTCGTCATAAAGTGGATAATGGATGAGAGTGTTGTAATGGAAGGAGATTTGGTGAAGGTGAGTGATGATGAGGGACAGAGTGAAGAAGAGGGGTAAAGTGATCGGAAGGTTAAAATTTTTTTAAACTGTGAATATTCTTAATATTAATGTTATATTATATTAATTAATATTAATGTTATAATATTATATTCTTAATATTAATTATTCTTAATATTAATTCTTAATGTGGTAGATAGTGAAGAGGGGTGTTATAGTTTACAGAGTGACTTGGACAAGTTGCAGAGCTGGGCCGAGAGGTGGCAAATGGAGTTTAATGTGGAAAAGTGTGAGGTAATGCACTTTGGCAGGAACAATAAATGTGTAGAGTATAGGGCTAATGGTAGGGCTCTTAATAGTGTTGAGGAACAGAAGGATCTTGGTGTATGTGTCCATAGATCCCTGAAAGTAGGCAGTCAAGTGGATAAAGTTGTTAAGAAGGCATATGGAGTCTTAGCTTTTATTGGTAGGGGGATTGAATTTCGGAGCCGCAACATCATGTTGCAACTGTACAAAACTCTAGTGCGGCCGCACTTGGAGTATTGTGTGCAGTTCTGGTCCCCACATTATAAGAAAGATGTGGAGGCATTGGAGAGGGTACAGAGGAGGTTTACCAGGATGTTGCCTGGTATGGAGGGCAGGTCCTATGAAGAGAGGTTGAAGGATTTGAGGTTGTTTTCGTTAGAAAGGAGGCGGCTAAGAGGGGATCTTATTGAAGCATATAAGATGATTAGAGGTTTAGATAGGGTGGACAGTGATAGCCTTTTTCCTAGGATGGAGAAAGCTAGCACGAGGGGACACAGCTTTAAATTAAGGGGTATGAGTTATAGGACGGATATCAGAGGTAGGTTCTTTACTCAAAGAGTGATTAGGGAGTGGAATGCCCTGCCTGCAGCTGTTGTAGATGCGCCAAGTTTGGTGGCGTTTAAGAGGTTAATTGATAAGTATATGGAAGAGAAGGGAATGGTTTAGTTTGGAGGGGCATTGCTTTTTATTTTGGTCGGCACAACATCGAAGGCCGAAGGGCCTGTTCTGTGCTGTAATGTTCTATGTTCTATGTTCTAATATATCTTAACTTTTGCCACTGATTCCACTGGAAGGACTGGTCAATGTTTTTTTGGGAATTGAAACAAACCTTTTAGTTTGCCCACTCTGAAATCATTCTATTTCTGACTCTGCCACAAGCCTGCTGCCTCTTGTGGTAGGCCCAATTCTAGGCCAATGAAGGCCAAAGCTGCTGGAAAAATCTGTTTTCCTGCAGCCTGGTGTCAGAGGCACAATCGAAATAGCACAATTAGTCCCATCTGCTGATTCCCAACTCTGAGATGAAAATCCAACCAGCACATTCAACATTTTAGGACCGTCTCGCATCAACCATCTCATATAATGCCAGGAGAGCAAATGGTACATACACCATTGCAACACATCACTGATTAGTGCAAGCTCATGGGAGTTATATACATTTATGATTTATGTGTAAAAATGGATGCCATTTTTAGAACACAGCACTAAAATCTATAAATATTGACATATAACTCTACCAGAAGATGCTGAATTCTTTCCTAATGTCCTTCAATGTAGGTAAGTCTGCAATCATGCACACAGGGATTTCATGTGTAGGGTATAAAACTGGTGGCATTAGTTAAAGGTGACAGAAAGGTTGAAAGGTATGGAATGCTCAAACAACTCAATGCCATAGTTCCATTTGATACCTCATATAAGTCATCTTGGCTCTTGACATGGTACTGAGAAGGCCAACAAATTTAGTCCCAGCCTAAATATATGCTTTAGGTTTCAATTCACTTAGAAAGGCTCTGATTCAATTTTCTATTATTTAGAGCAAGGATTATTTGAGGTGTTGGGGCTGGGCACAGCTTGAAATCGCACACTATTTTGAAGCATCAGGTAACATTTTTTTCATTTATTTATTAGTGTCATAAGTAGGCTTATATTAAACTGCAATGAAGTTACTGTGAAAATCCTTTAGTCGCTACAGTTTATTCGGTCAAAGTGAGGAAGAATTTAGCACGGCCAATGCACCTAGCACGTCTTTCTGACTATGGGAGGAAACCAGAGCACTGGAGAAAACCCAAACAGGAGAGAAAATGCAAACTCCACAGTGACAACCCAAGCCAGGAATTGAAGATGTGTCCCTGACATTATGAAGCAGCAGTGCTAATCACTGTGCCACCATGCTGTGTACTGAGATTGGATGTGAGAGCTTTACTTCTCTCTCACTGTGTCTGGTTCCAGAGGTTCAAAAGAGGGCTGACTCCCTTCAAGATGGGATTTCTGGAGAACTATGAGATCAAAACAGAAGATTAGGGCAAATAACCAAGAGGTCTTCTGATTGTCTGACTGCTTTACAGTTGCTGACAGGGATTTTTGAGGACAGATTTCCTCAGTTGATAACTATACTCTGAATCCAGTAATTGGAACAATGATGAAGGAGCTTAATGGCTTTTGGACATCTAGAGTAAATCATATCATTAAATTGGAAGATAAATCCTGACTAAAGGCAAAGTTCACAATGAACATCAGAAAAGTAATATTCACTTCATTTGGCAGTACAGTTAGTACTGCTGCCTCACAGCACCAGGGACCCAGGGTCAATTCTGGCCTTGGGTGACTCTGTGGAGTTTGCACATTTTCCCTGCGTCTGCGTGAGCTTCCTCCAGATGCTCTGATTTCCTGCATATTCCAAGGATTGAGGTGGATTGGCCATGGAAAATTGCCCTTATAGTCCCGTGATATGTAGATTAGGGAGTACATTGATGAAATTAGGGTATAGTGCCTTGTTGGGATGCACTGTTGGAGAGTCAATACAGATATTCTCGAGGGTTTGAAGTTGGATAAGTCCCCTGGGCCGGACGGGATTTACCCTAGGATTCTCTGGGAGGCAAGAAAGGAGATTGCAGAGCCTCTGGCTCTGATCTTCAGGTCGTCGTTGGTTACGGGTGTGGTTCCGGAGGACTGGAGGATAGCGAATGTGGTCCCGTTGTTCAAGAAGGGGAAGAGAGACCTTCCAGGGAATTATAGGCCAGTGAGTCTTACTTCTGTGGTGGGCAAAGTGTTGGAGAGAATAATTAGGGATAGGATTTATAGTTATTTAGAGAGTAATGAATTGATTGGAGATAGTCAGCATGGTTTTGTGAAGGGTAGGTCGTGCCTTACTAACCTCATTGAGTTTTTTGAAAAAGTGACTAAGGAGGTGGATGGGGGTAAGGCGGTTGATGTGGTATATATGGACTTTAGTAAGGCGTTTGATAAGGTGGCCCATGGAAGACTTCTGCAGAAAATGCAGATGTATGGGATAGAGGGTGATTTAGCTAATTGGGTTAGGAATTGGCTAGCAGATAGAAGACAGAGGGTGGTGGTTGATGGGAGATATTCATCGTGGAGTTCGGTGACAAGTGGTGTACCTCAGGGGTCTGTTTTGGGGCCCCTGCTGTTTGTAATTTTTATAAATGATCTGGATGAGGGTATTGAAGGATGGATTAGTAAATTTGCAGATGACACTAAAGTCGGTGGAGTGGTAGATAGTGAAGAGGGGTGTTATAGTTTGCAGAGGGACTTGGACAAGTTGCAGAGCTGGGCCGAGAGGTGGCAAATGGAGTTTAATGTGGAAAAGTGTGAGGTAATGCACTATGGCAGAAATAATAAATGTGTAGAGTATAGGGCAAATGGTAGGATTCTTAGTAGTCTAGATGAACAGAGGGATCTTGGTGTGTATGTGCATAGATCCCTGAAAGTAGGCAGTCAAGTCGAGAAGGTTGTTAAGAAGGCATATGGAGTCTTGGCTTTTATTGGTAGGGGGATTGAATTTCGGAGCCGCAACGTCATGTTGCAACTGTACAAAACTCTAGTGCGGCCGCACTTGGAGTATTGTGTGCAGTTCTGGTCCCCACATTATAAGAAAGATGTGGAGGCATTGGAGAGGGTACAGAGGAGGTTTACCAGGATGTTGCCTGGTATGGAGGGCAGGTCTTATGAGGAGAGGCTGAGGGATTTGAGGTTGTTTTCGTTAGAAAGGAGGCGGCTAAGAGGGGACCTTATTGAAACATATAAGATGATTAGAGGTTTAGATAGGGTGGACAGTGATAGCCTTTTTCCTAGGATGGAAAAAGCTAGCACGAGGGGACACAGCTTTAAATTAAGGGGTGATAGTTATAGGACGGATATCAGAGGTAGGTTCTTTACCCAAAGGGTGGTTCGGGAGTGGAATGCCCTGCCTGCAGCAGTTGTAGATGCGCCAAGTTTGGTGGCGTTTAAGAGGTTAGTTGATAAGTATATGGAAGAGAAGGGAATGGTTTAGTTTGGAGGGGCATTGCTTTTTATATTGGTCGGCGCAACATCGAAGGCCGAAGGGCCTGTTCTGTGCTGTAATGTTCTATGTTCTATGACTTGAGAGGCTGAAAGGCCATCTTCTGTAATATAGGAATTCTATGCTTCTGACCTCAATATTGAAATAATTCTTTTTGTCCAGGTTACCAGATCTATGTCATACAACTTGCTATCAAAGCTCTTGAAACTGTAAACAATAGATTTGAAGTGAGCATTGACACAATCCTTGTCCTATACCCCGTCTTTTTGGACAGTGCAGGCTAACAGCTCAGACCCTCACCTCCATGTGTGTGACCATAGATTCCATCAGCTCTTCACCAAATGGAGGGTTTGCTTCAAAGGAGCCGCTGACTGGTGAGAAAGTCAAGAATGAGCTGTAAAGGAGAAAACAAGGGGCAGCTTTCACACTGTTCCATATCAGGTCTACACACAGGTGTACATGGAAATGCACAACACAGAGAGGACATGGACCCTACAATCAAAACATATCTACACCCACATAGTCAGACCATCGTTTTGGCAAACACTGATCAGCTCAATCTCAGTGTGACCCTCACTCACAGCCTAATTTCAGTGTGATGCTCACTCAGCTCAATGTCAGTGTGACCCTCACTCAGCGCAATCTCAGTAACACCCTTACTCACAGCTCAGTCTCAGTGTGACCTGCACTCACAGCTTAATCTCAATTTGACCTTACTCAGCTCAATCTCAGTGGGAACTCACTCACTACTCAATCTCACTTAACTCAGTCTCAGTGAGATCCTCACTTATAGCTTAATCTCAGTGAGACCCTCACACAGCTCAGTCTCAGTGAGACACTCACTCAGCTCACTCTCAGTAAGACCCTCACTCACAGCTGAATCCCAGTGGGACCCTCATTCACACCTTAATCTCAGTGATAACCTAAGTCAGCTGAACCTCATGAATCTCAGTGTGACCCTCACTCACAGCTCAATCTCAGTGAGACCCTCATTCAGCTCAATCTCAATCAAACCCTCACTCAGCTCAATCTCATTGTAACTCTCACTCAGCTCAATTTCAGTGTGACCCTCACGCAGTGAGATTCTCATTCACAGTTGAATCTCAGTGTGATCCTCAGACAGTTCAATCTCAGTGTGACCCTCACTCACTCCTCAATCTCAAGGTGATCCTCAGCTCAATCTCTGGATGACCCTCAGACAGCTCAATCTCAGTGTGACCCTCACTCACTCCTCAATCTCAGTGTGACCCTCACTCAGCTCAATCTCAGTGAAACCCTCACACAACTCAATCTCTCGGTGACCCTCACTGACAGCTCAATTTCTGAGTGATCCCCACTGACAGGTCAATTTCAATGAGACCATCACACACAGCTCAATTTCAATGAGACCATCACACACAGCTCAATCTCAGTGTGACCCTCACTCACTCCTCAATCTCAGTGAGAGCCTCACTCTGCTCAATCTCAGTGTAACCCTCACTCTGCTCAATCTCAGTGTAACCCTCACTCTGCTCAATCTCAGTGTAACCCTCACTCTGCTCAATCTCAGTGTAACCCTCACTCTGCTCAATCTCAGTGTAACCCTCACTCTGCTCAATCTCAGTGTAACCCTCACTCTGCTCAATCTCAGTGTAACCCTCACTCTGCTCAATCTCAGTGTAACCCTCACTCTGCTCAATCTCAGTGTAACCCTCACTCTGCTCAATCTCAGTGAACCCTCACTCTGCTCAATCTCAGTGTAACCCTCACTCTGCTCAATCTCAGTGTAACCCTCACTTGCTCAATCTCAGTGTAACCCTCACTCGCTCAATCTCAGTGTAACCCTCACTCTGCTCAATCTCAGTGTAACCCTCACTCTGCTCAATCTCAGTGTAACCCTCACTCTGCTCAATCTCAGTGTAACCTCACTCTGCTCAATCTCAGTGTAACCCTCACTCTGCTCAATCTCAGTGTAACCCTCACTCTGCTCAATCTCAGTCCGATCCTCACTGACAGCTTAATCTCAGAGACACTCTCAGCTCATTCTTAATGCAACCCTCACTCACAAATCAAGCTCATCACAGCTCAATCTCAGCGTGACCCTCACTCAGATCAATCTCAGTGAAACCCTCACAAAACTCAATCTCTCGGTGACGCTCACATACAGCTCAATTTCTGAGTGATCCCCACTGACAGGTCAATTTCAGTGAGACCATCACACACAGCTCAATCTCAGTGTGACCCTCACTCACTCCTCAATCTCAGTGTGACCCTCACTCACTCCTCAATCTCAGTGTGACCCTCACTCACTCCTCAATCTCAGTGTGACCCTCACTCACTCCTCAATCTCAGTGTGACCCTCACTCACTCCTCAATCTCAGTGTGACCCTCACTCACTCTCAATCTCAGTGAGAGCCTCACTCAGCTCAATCTCAGTGAGAGCCTCACTCTGCTCAATCTCAGTGAGAGCCTCACTCTGCTCAATCTCAGTGCCTCACTCTGCTCAATCTCAGTGAGAGCCTCACTCTGCTCAATCTCAGTGAGAGCCTCACTCTGCTCAATCTCAGTGAGAGCCTCACTCTGCTCAATCTCAGTGTGACCCTCACTCTGCTCAATCTCAGTGTGACCCTCACTCTGCTCAATCTCAGTGTGACCCTCACTCTGCTCAATCTCAGTGTGACCCTCACTCTGCTCAATCTCAGTGTGACCCTCACTCTGCTCAATCTCAGTGTGACCCTCACTCAGCTCAATCTCAGTGTGACCCTCACTCAGCTCAATCTCAGTGTGACCCTCACTCAGCTCAATCTCAGTCCGATCCTCACTGACAGCTTAATCTCAGAGACACTCTCACTCAGCTCATTCTTAATGCAACCCTCACTCACAAATCAAGCTCATCACAGCTCAATCTCAGCGTGACCCTCACTCTGCTCAATCTCAGTGAGACCCTCACTCACTCCTCAATCTCAGTGTGACCCTCACTCACTCCTCAATCTCAGTGTGACCCTCACTCATGCTCAATCTCAGTGAGACCCTCACTCAGCTCAATCTCAGTCCGATCCTCACTGACAGCTTAATCTCAGAGACACTCTCACTCAGCTCATTCTTAGTGCAACCCTCACTCACAAATCAAGCTCATCACAGCTCAATCTCAGCGTGACACTCACACAGCTCAATCTCAGCGTGACACTCACACAGCTCAATCTCAGCGTGACACACACAGCTCAATCTCAGTGAGACCCTCATTCAGCTCAATCTCAGTGAGACCCTCACTCATTGCTCAATCTCAGTGTGACATCACTCAGCTCAATCTCAGTGAGACCCTCACTCACTGCTCAGTCTCAGTGAGACCCTCACTCATTGCTCAGTCTCAGTGAGACCCTCACTCATTGCTCAGTCTCAGTGAGACCCTCACTCATTGCTCAGTCTCAGTGAGACCCTCACTCATTGCTCAGTCTCAGTGAGACCCTCATTCAGCTCAATCTCAGTGAGACCCTCACTCATTGCTCAATCTGTGTGACATCACTCAGCTCAATCTCAGTGAGACCCTCACTCACTGCTCAGTCTCAGTGAGACCCTCACTCACTGCTCAGTCTCAGTGAGACCCTCACTCACTGCTCAGTCTCAGTGAGACCCTCACTCATTGCTCAATCTCAGTGTGACATCACTCAGCTCAATCTCAGTGAGACCCTCACTCACTGCTCAGTCTCAGTGAAACTCTCACTCACTCAGCTCAATCTCAGTGTGACCCTCACACAGCTCAATCTCAGTGTGACCCTCACATAGCTCAATCTCAGTGAGACCTTCACTCACTGCTCAATCTCACTGAGACCCTCACTCACTGCTCAATCTCAGTGTGATACTCACTTAGCTCAATCTCAGTGAAACCCTCACTCGCTCAGCTCAATCTCAGTGTGACCCTCACACAGCTCAATCTCAGTGAGACCTTCACTCACTGCTCAATCTCACTGAGACCCTCACTCACTGCTCAATCTCAGTGTGATACTCACTTAGCTCAATCTCAGTGAAACCCTCACTCAGTCAGCTCAATCTCAGTGTGACGCTCACTCAGCTCAATCTCAGTGAAACCTTCACTCAGCTCAATCTCAGTGAAACCTTCACTCAGCTCAATCTCAGTGAAACCTTCACTCAGCTCAATCTCAGTGAAACCTTCACTCAGCTCAATCTCAGTGAAACCTTCACTCAGCTCAATCTCAGTGAAACCTTCACTCAGCTCAATCTCAGTGAGACCCTCACTCATTGCTGAATCTCATTGAGACCCTCACTCAGCTCAATCTCAGTGAGACCATCACTCACTGCTCAATCTCAGTGTGACCCTCACTCAGTTCAATCTGTGTGACCCTCAGCTCAATCTCAGTGTGAGCCTCACTCTGCTCAATCTCAGTGTGATCCTCACTCTGCTCAATCTCAGTGTGAGCCTCACTCTGCTCAATCTGTGTGACCCTCAGCTCAATCTCAGTGTGAGCCTCACTCAGCTCAATCTCAGTGTGACCTCACTCTGCTCAATCTCAGTGTGATCCTCACTCTGCTCAATCTCAGTGTGAGCCTCACTCTGCTCAATCTGTGTGAGCCTCAGCTCAATCTCAGTGTGAGCCTCACTCAGCTCAATCTCAGTGTGAGCCTCACTCAGCTCAATCTCAGTGTGAGCCTCACTCAGCTCAATCTCAGTGTGAGCCTCACTCAGCTCAATCTCAGTGTGAGCCTCACTCAGCTCAATCTCAGTGTGAGCCTCACTCAGCTCAATCTCAGTGTGAGCCTCACTCAGCTCAATCTCAGTGTGAGCCTCACTCAGCTCAATCTCAGTGTGAGCCTCACTCAGCTCAATCTCAGTGTGATCCTCACTCTGCTCAATCTCTGTGTGATCCTCACTCTGCTCAATCTCTGTGTGAGCCTCACTCTGCTCAATCTGTGTGAGCCTCAGCTCAATCTCAGTGTGAGCCTCACTCAGCTCAATCTCAGTGTGAGCCTCACTCAGCTCAATCTCAGTGTGAGCCTCAGCTCAATCTCAGTGTGAGCCTCACTCAGCTCAATCTCAGTGTGAGCCTCACTCAGCTCAATCTCAGTGTGAGCCTCACTCAGCTCAATCTCAGTGTGAGCCTCACTCAGCTCAATCTCAGTGTGACCCTCACTCAGCTCAATCTCAGTGTGACCCTCACTCAGCTCAATCTCAGTGTGAGCCTCACTCAGCTCAATCTCAGTGTGACCCTCACTCAGCTCAATCTTAGTTGAGTCATAAACACAGCTCAATCTCAGTGACACCCTCATTCATCTCAATCTGTGTGACCCTGACTTACAGATCAGTCAGAATGAAACCCTCACTCAATTCAAATGGAGTGAGATCCTCACTCAGTTCAATCTCAGGGAGACCCTCATTCAGCCCAATCTCAGTGAGACCCTCACTCACAGTTCTATCAATGAGACCCTCACTCAGCTCAGTTTCAGTGAGACCCTCACTCAGGTTAATTTCAATGGAGCCCTCACTCAGTTCCATCTCAGTGAGATCCTCACTCACAGCTCAATCTCAATCAGATCTCATACAACTCAATCTCAATCAGACCCTCACTCAGCTAAATTTCAGTGTGACCCTCATTCACAGCAAAATCTCAGTGTGACCTGCACTCACAGCCAGTCTTACTGAGGCCCTCACTCATAGCTCAATCTCAGTGAGATACTCATTCAGCTCACTCTCAGTAAAACCCTCACTCATAGTGAATCCTAGTGGGACCCTCATTCATATCTTAATCTCAGTGAAAACCTTGGTTAGCTGAATCTCATGAATCTCAGTGTGACCCTCACTCACAGCTCAATCTCATTGAGACCATCACTCACAGCTCAATCTCACAGTAATCCTCACACAGCTCAATCTCAGTGAGACCCTCACTCATGTCAACGTCAGTTAAACCCTCATTCACTTAAATCTCAGTGAGATCCTCACTCAGCTCAATCTCAGTGAGTCTCTCACTCAGCTCAATCTCAGTGACCCTTACTCACAGGTGAATCTTAGTGAGACCCTCACTTAGCTGAATCTCAGTGTGACTCTCTCTCACTGCTCAATCTCAGTGAGACCCTTACTCACCGCTCAATCTCAGTGAGACCCTCACTCAGCTTAATCCTAGTGAGACCTTCACTTAGGTCAATACCAGTGAGACCTTCACTCACAGCTCAATTGGAGTTTGACCCTCAGCTTAAGCGAAGTGAGACCCTCACTCAGCTCAATTTAGTGTGATCTTCACATAGCTCAACCTAAGTGAGACCCTCACTCACAGCTCAATCTCAATGAGACACAGACACACAACTCAGTCCCACTGAGACCCTCACTTGACTCAATCTCAGTGAGATCCTCACACAGCACAATCTCAGTGATCCTCACTCACAGGTGAAACTCAATGAGACGCTCACTCACAGCTCAACCTCAGTAAGACCTTCACTCAACTCAATCTCTGTGAGACGCTTACTCAGCTCAATCTCAGTGAGACCCTCACTCATATTTCAATCTCAGTGAGATCCTCACACAGCTCAATCTCAGTGAGATACTTACTCAGCTCAATCAGAATTGAGCCCTCACTCACAATTGAATCTCAGGTGACTCTCACTCAGCACAATCTAAGTGAGACCATCACTCACAACTCAATGTCAGTGTGACCTTCACTCACAACTTAATCTCAGTGAGGTCCTCACTCACAGCTCAATCTCAGTGAGACTTTCACTCAACTCAATCGGAGTGAAATCCTCACTCAGCTCAATATCAACGTGACCCTCACTCACAATTCAATCTCAGTGAGACCCTCACACAGCTCAATCTCAGTAAGACCTTCATACATCTCAATCTCAATGAGACCCTCACTCAGGTCTATCTCAGTGAGACCATCACTCACAGCTCAATCTCAGTGAGAACTTCACTCAGCTCAATCTTAGTGAAACCCTCACACACAGCTGTCTACTGAGACCCTCACTCAACTGAATCTCAGTGAAACCCTCACTCAGCTCAAATGTCATAGAACATAGAACAATACAGCACAAACTGGCCTTTCGGCCCACGAGTTGCGCTGATCACATCTATATCTACCAATCCACAGACCTATTGAATCTCTGGTGACTCTCACTCAGCACAATCTAGGTGTGACCCTCACTCAGCTCAATCTCAGTGTGACCCTCACTCAGCTCAATCTCAGTGAGAGCCTCACTCAGCTCAATCTCAGTGTGAGCCTCACTCAGCTCAATCTCAGTGAAACCCTCACACACAGCATAGTCTGAGTGGCATCCTCATTCAACTCAATCTCAGTGAGACCCTCGCTCAGCTCAATCTCAGTGAGAACTTCACTTAGGTCAATGCAGTGAGACCCTCACTCAGCTGAATCTCAGTAAGACCATCACTCAGCTCAATCTCAGTGAGACCATCACTCAGCTCAATCTCAGTGAGACCCTCACACAGCTCCATCTCAGTGAAACCCTCACTCAGCACAGTCTAAGTGACAGCCTCACTCAGCTCAATCTCAGTGTGAGCCTCACTCAGCTCAATCTCAGTGTGAGCCTCACTCAGCTCAATCTCAGTGTGACCCTCACTCAGCTCAATCTCAGTGTGACCCTCACTCAGCTCAATCTCAGTGTGAGCCTCACTCAGCTCAATCTCAGTGTGACCCTCACTCAGCTCAATCTTAGTTGAGTCATAAACACAGCTCAATCTCAGTGACACCCTCATTCATCTCAATCTGTGTGACCCTGACTTACAGATCAGTCAGAATGAAACCCTCACTCAATTCAAATGGAGTGAGATCCTCACTCAGTTCAATCTCAGGGAGACCCTCATTCAGCCCAATCTCAGTGAGACCCTCACTCACAGTTCTATCAATGAGACCCTCACTCAGCTCAGTTTCAGTGAGACCCTCACTCAGGTTAATTTCAATGGAGCCCTCACTCAGTTCCATCTCAGTGAGATCCTCACTCACAGCTCAATCTCAATCAGATCTCATACAACTCAATCTCAATCAGACCCTCACTCAGCTAAATTTCAGTGTGACCCTCATTCACAGCAAAATCTCAGTGTGACCTGCACTCACAGCCAGTCTTACTGAGGCCCTCACTCATAGCTCAATCTCAGTGAGATACTCATTCAGCTCACTCTCAGTAAAACCCTCACTCATAGTGAATCCTAGTGGGACCCTCATTCATATCTTAATCTCAGTGAAAACCTTGGTTAGCTGAATCTCATGAATCTCAGTGTGACCCTCACTCACAGCTCAATCTCATTGAGACCATCACTCACAGCTCAATCTCACAGTAATCCTCACACAGCTCAATCTCAGTGAGACCCTCACTCATGTCAACGTCAGTTAAACCCTCATTCACTTAAATCTCAGTGAGATCCTCACTCAGCTCAATCTCAGTGAGTCTCTCACTCAGCTCAATCTCAGTGACCCTTACTCACAGGTGAATCTTAGTGAGACCCTCACTTAGCTGAATCTCAGTGTGACTCTCTCTCACTGCTCAATCTCAGTGAGACCCTTACTCACCGCTCAATCTCAGTGAGACCCTCACTCAGCTTAATCCTAGTGAGACCTTCACTTAGGTCAATACCAGTGAGACCTTCACTCACAGCTCAATTGGAGTTTGACCCTCAGCTTAAGCGAAGTGAGACCCTCACTCAGCTCAATTTAGTGTGATCTTCACATAGCTCAACCTAAGTGAGACCCTCACTCACAGCTCAATCTCAATGAGACACAGACACACAACTCAGTCCCACTGAGACCCTCACTTGACTCAATCTCAGTGAGATCCTCACACAGCACAATCTCAGTGATCCTCACTCACAGGTGAAACTCAATGAGACGCTCACTCACAGCTCAACCTCAGTAAGACCTTCACTCAACTCAATCTCTGTGAGACGCTTACTCAGCTCAATCTCAGTGAGACCCTCACTCATATTTCAATCTCAGTGAGATCCTCACACAGCTCAATCTCAGTGAGATACTTACTCAGCTCAATCAGAATTGAGCCCTCACTCACAATTGAATCTCAGGTGACTCTCACTCAGCACAATCTAAGTGAGACCATCACTCACAACTCAATGTCAGTGTGACCTTCACTCACAACTTAATCTCAGTGAGGTCCTCACTCACAGCTCAATCTCAGTGAGACTTTCACTCAACTCAATCGGAGTGAAATCCTCACTCAGCTCAATATCAACGTGACCCTCACTCACAATTCAATCTCAGTGAGACCCTCACACAGCTCAATCTCAGTAAGACCTTCATACATCTCAATCTCAATGAGACCCTCACTCAGGTCTATCTCAGTGAGACCATCACTCACAGCTCAATCTCAGTGAGAACTTCACTCAGCTCAATCTTAGTGAAACCCTCACACACAGCTGTCTACTGAGACCCTCACTCAACTGAATCTCAGTGAAACCCTCACTCAGCTCAAATGTCATAGAACATAGAACAATACAGCACAAACTGGCCTTTCGGCCCACGAGTTGCGCTGATCACATCTATATCTACCAATCCACAGACCTATTGAATCTCTGGTGACTCTCACTCAGCACAATCTAGGTGTGACCCTCACTCACAGCTCAATCTCAGTGAGACCCTCGCTCGCAGCTCAATCTCAGTGAGACCCTCACTCACAGCTCAATCTCAATGAGACCCTCACTCACAGCTCAATCTCAGTGAAACCCTCACACACAGCATAGTCTGAGTGGCATCCTCATTCAACTCAATCTCAGTGAGACCCTCGCTCAGCTCAATCTCAGTGAGAACTTCACTTAGGTCAATGCCAGTGAGACCCTCACTCACAGCTGAATCTCAGTAAGACCATCACTCACAGCTCAATCTCAGTGAGACCATCACTCACAGCTCAATCTCAGTGAGACCCTCAATCACAGCTCCATCTCAGTGAAACCCTCACATACAGCACAGTCTAAGTGACATCCTCACTCAACTCAATCTCAGTGAGATCCTCGCTCAGCTCAATCTCAGTGAGACCCTCACTCAGCTTAATCTAGTGAGACCCTCACTCACAGCTCAATTAGAGTGTGACCCTCAGCTTAACTGGAGTGAGACCCTCACTCAGCTCAATTCAGTGTGACCCTCACACAGCTCCACCCAAGTGAGACCCTCACTCACAGCTTAATCTTAGTGAGACACATTCATACAACTCAGTCCCACTGAGACCCTCACTCGACTCAATCTCAGTGAAATCCTCACAGCACAGTCTCAGTGACTCTCACTAACAAGTGAATCTCAGTGAGACCCCCATTTAGCTCAGTGAGATCCTCACTCAACCCAATCTCAATAAGACTCTTGCTCAGCTCAATCTCAGTGAGACCCTCACACAGCTTAATCTCAGTGAAACCTTCACTTAGGTCATTGCCAGTGAGACCCTGACACAGTCAATTGGAGTGTGACTCTCAGCTTAATTGGAGTGAGTCCCTCATTCAGCTCAATTTAGTGTGATCCTCACACAGCTCAACCCAAATGAGACCCTCACTCACAAGCAAGCTCAGTCAGACCCTCACTAACAGTTCAATCACAATGGCACCTTCACTCAGAGCTCAATCTCCAAGTGACTCCCATTCACAGCTGAATCTCACAGTGTGATCCTCACTTGCAGCTCAATCTCACTGAGACCATCACTCACAGCTCAATTTCAGTGAGACCAACAATCATAGCTCATGCTCAGTAAGACCCTTAGGTCAAGCTCAGTGAAACCCTGACTCACAGCTCAATTGCAGTGAGACTCTGACTCAGCTAAATCTCAATGTGACTCTCACTCACAGCCCAGTCTTAGTGAGAAACTCACTCACAGCTATATCTCATTGAGACACTCACTCAGCTCACTCTCAGTCAGATCCTCACTCACAGCTAAATCCCAGTGTGATCATCACTCACATCTTAATCTCAGTGAGATCCTCACTCAGCTGAATCTCATGAATCTTAGTGTGACCCTCACTCACAACTCAATCTCAGTGAGACCCTCACTCAGCTCAATCTCAGTGAGGTCCTCACTCACAGCTCAATCTCACTGAGACACTCACTCAACCCAATCTCAGTGAAACCTCAGCTTAATATTAATGTGACCCTCATTCATAACTCAATCTCAGTGAAACTCTCACTCAGTTCAATCTCAATGAAACTCTCACTCAGTTCAATCTCAGTGAGACCCTCACTCACAGCTCAATCTCAATGAGAATGTCACTCAGCTCAATCTCACTGAGACCCTCAATCTCAGTGAAACCCTCATTCAGCTCAATACCAGTGTGACCCTCACTCACAGCTCAATCTCAGTGAGACTCTCATTCAGCTCAACCTCAGTGAGATATTCACTCAGCTCAAATTCAATGAGACTCTCACTCCGCTCACTCAGTGAGACCCTCACTCAGCTTAGTCTCATTGTGACCGTCACTCAGCTCAATCTGAGACCCTCAATCACAGCTCAATTTTAGTGAGACCCTCTGTCACTACTCAATCTCAGTGAGACTCTCAGCGCAATCTCAGTGAGATCCTCACCCAGTTCAATCAGTGAGACCCTCAATCATAGCTCAATCTCAGTGTGACCCTCGCTCACCTCAATCTCAGTGTGACCCTCACCTACAGCTCAATCTCAGTTGCCCCACATTGACACCTCAATCTGAGTGAGACTCTCAATCACTGCTCAATTTCAGCGTAATCATTACTTATCTCAATTTCAGTGAGATCTTCACTGAGACCCTCACTCACAGCTCAATCTCAGTGGGACCCTCACTCCACATAATCTCAGTGAGACCCTCACTCAGCTTAGTTTCAGTGTGACCCTCACTCAACTCAATCTCAGTGAGACCCTCACTCACAGCTCTATCTCAGTGAGACCCTCACTGAGCTTAGTCTGTGTGACCCTCACTCAGCTCAATCTCAGTGACACCCTCACTCATAGCTCAATCTCACTGAGACCCTCACTCACAATGCAATCACAGTGAGACTCTCACCCAGTTCAATCTCAGTGAGATCCTCAATCGCAGCTCAATCTCAGTGAGATCCTCAATCACAACTCAAGGTCAGTGCGCCCCTCACTCAGCTCAATCTCAGTGTGACCCTCACTCCGCTCAATCTCAGTGAGACCCTCACTCCGCTCAATCTGTGAGACCCCCACTTACTGCTCTATCTCAGTGAGACCCTCACTCACAGCTCTATCTCAGTGAGACCACCACTCATTGCTCTATCTCAGTGAGACTCTCACTCACAGCTCAATCTCAGTGAGACCCTCACTCACAATGCAATCACTGTGAGACTCTCACTCAGTTCAATCTCAGTGAGATGCTCAAGCTCAATAAGGCCCTCAGCTCAATCTTAGTGTGACCCTCACTCACAACTCAAGCTCAGTGCGCCCCTCACTCAGCTCAATCTCAGTGAGACAATCACTCATGCCTCAATCTCAATGAGATCCTCACTCATGGCATAATCTCAGCGTGACCCTCACTCAGCTCAATTGCAGTGAGACCATCACTCACAGCTCAATCTCAGTCAGGCCGTCACTCAGTTCAATCTGAGTGTGACCCTTGCTCACAGCTCAATCTGAATGTGAACCTCACTCACACCTCAATCTCAATGAGACTCTCACTCACAGCTCAGTCTAAGTGTGATCCTCACTCACAGCTCAATCTCAGTGAGGCCCTCACTCAGGGTAATCGCAGTGTGATCCTCACTCAGGTCAATCTCAATGTGACCCTCACTCAGCTCAATCTCTGTGAGAGCTTCACTCAGCTCAATCTCAGTGAGAGCCTCACTCACAGTTCAATCTCAGTGAGACCCTCAGCTCAATTTCAGTGTGACCCTCAGTGAGCTCAATTTCAGCGAAACCCTCACTCAGCTCAATATTAGCGAGACTCTCACTCCCAGCTCAATCTCAGTGTGACCATCACTCAGCTCAATCTCAGTGTGACTCTCACTCAGCTCAATATCAGTGAGACTCTTACTCACAGCTTAATCTCAGTGACACCCTCACTCAGCTCATTACCAGTATGACCCTCACTCCCAGCTCAATTTCAGTGAGATCCTCACTCCCAGCTCAATCTCAGTGTGACCATCACTCAGCTCAATCTCAGTGTGACCCTGCTCACTGCTGCATCGCTGTGGCCCTCACTGCTGAATCTCAGTCTTAGTCTGAATCTCAGTCTTAGTCAGCCTGACTGTCTTCAGAGCATCTTACTTAGGCTTTCTTCCCATAACCCAAAGAATTTTGCTTGCTAAATCTCCTAACCTATACAATTTGGGATCAGCGATCTAACCATCTGTGGATGAAGCATATTTCAGTGTTACTGGACCACCTCTCATTCTGTAAAGTGATCCCTCAGTCTTTTCTCCATGCCAGCAATTGAATACAGAACTACATCTGTTAACCAGAAGCCAATGCATCAATATTAAAATTGGCATCCTGGTATTTATCTCTTTCTCATAGCCTTGCTGCTCAGTTCTGTAATTTTGCTGAAACAATTGCTGAAACAACAGCAATCTGTATTCCTCCAATTCTACTCTCTGATGCACCCCAACTCCCTTTGGCCTTCCCCTGGTATCCATGCCTTTAATACTGAGATCCTAAACTCTGAAATCCCCTCTCTAAATCTTTGCTCCTTTTTTGCTGCTCAGAATGCAAAAGTAGTGAATTTGTTACAAGTGGGTACTTGGTGCATTGGGGATAGAGGTGTTGCAACTTGTCCACAATAATTGTCAAGGGGTGTGAAATTTGAGGCAGCCTGTATTTAAAGATTTTTCTGTGTTTTAATACTTCGTGAATGTTTAGGACAGAAAATTTGCAACAAGCTAATAAATAGGCATAAATAATCTAGATTATCATATGGCAGAACAGGTTACAGTTTACATGGACAACTGGATTATCCAAAGCAAACACATCTACAGTCAATGTCATTAACTTGAATCTCCCTGTGTTTGTCCATCGGCTGAAACGAGTTGTAGGCACTCTGACAGATAAGGAAGATGATGCAGTATCCGGCCACTTTGCCTCAGGCTTCAGTCAGACTTATATTGTGCAGACTAGTGTACAGAAGGACAGACAGATTGTGGACTATGACACCATGGAGTGGGAGCTCCAAAACGGGGAGGGGGAAGGAGGAAAGGAAATATAATCTGGCACTCGTAAGAGATTCTGTAAAATCCTTTTTAAACAGGATTCAGAGATTTGTATAGTTTGTTGCTTACCCAGTGCCAGATTGAGAGACATCTGGGGTGGGGGAGGGAGGAATCCAGTTGTTGTGATCCATGTTGGAATAAACAACAGAGAAGAGAAGCAAGTAGTCTTTTGTGGAGATTACTGCAATTTGGAGCTAATACCTCAAGCGCTACAATCTCTCGATTCTTAACTGAATGAACCACATTCAAATTGGCACGGGGAGGGGAAACTGTGGCAGGAGAAATGTTGTGGGAAAGAAGAATGCTATTTCATGACACTAGGGCAGGAAGATCTGTCACATTGGGATGTCCCCACATGAATCGGGCTGCCAGGATCCTCAGAATCAAAGGATTAATAGGATGGTCAGAAGGACTTTAAAGTAGCAAATGACATGAGGAGAGTGGGAAAATAGTTGGGAACGGGTCAGGTGAAAGGGATAGTAATAAAAATAGTTCAAAAAGTAACAGGGAAGGGAGCAGAGCAAGTTAGAATTTTCGAGCTGGTCATCAAATCTGCTGCAACTCCCCCCAGACTACACTACCAATTCCGACTGGGATCCTGGCCAAAGCAGCAGGAACACGAAGCACATTAAAAAAAAATATTTTAATACATTTAATGGGCTTACATCCCGAGTCAAATGGCCATCGCTATTCATCCACCCCCCCCAGCAGATCATGCAGCAGATGGGCTTTCGGTGGTCAACCCGAGAGTCGAGAAAGCACCACCAATCCCTCAGTAATAACAGACATCCACCCTCCCACATCACTTACAAATAAGATTTATCCAACCCAAGCCACCACTCACGCCCCCACCATCCCCAACCTCCACTCAGCCTTTTATCAGTCCAAGCAGTTTGCCAGTGCCAACAGTGCATTGCTCCCAGCACTGACACATTAGCCTGGTGCCTTGGTCTTGGAGGGGGATCAAGGGGGTGGCCTAGGGACCATTTGCTGCTAGGATGTCTCAAGGGTCTGGAGGGTTAACCTCATTTACCCAGAAAGGTACCCCTTCTAGCCCTGGCATGGTGATTTCACGATGTGGAGATGCTAGCATTGGACTAGGGTAAGTACAGTAAGAAGTCTGACAACACCAGGTTTAAATCAAACTGATTTATTTGATAGTAAACTCGCAAGCTGTCGGGGTTTGCCCCCTTCTTCAGGTGAATGGAGAGTTCTGGCCTCAAACAGAGCATATAACAGCACAGACAGTTTCAAGATTACTGATTAGAATGAGAGTCCTGCTATTCAAGTCTTAAAGTGGCCAGCAATGTGAATGGAAGGAGCATTAAGCTCAAGTTAAAGAGATGTGTATTGTCTCCAGACAGTACAGTAAGTGAGGTTTAGCAAACCCAGGTAAGTCATGGGGGTTACAGATAGTGCGACATGAACCCAAGATCTCCGTGAGGCCGTCCTCACGTGTGCAGAACTTGGCTATCAGTCTGCTCAGCAACTCTGTGCTTTCGTGTGTTGTGAAGGCTGCCTTGGAGAACGCTTACCCGAAGGTCAGAGGCCGAATGCCCGTGTCCACTGAAGTGTTTGCCAACAGGAAGGGAACAGTCTTGCCTGGTGATTGTCAAGCTACATACATTCATCTGTTGTTGTATCATCTACGTGGTCTCCCCAACGTACCATGCTTCGGGACATCCTTTCCTGCAGTGTAGGCTGAGTTGCAAGAGTATGTACTGTGTACCTGGTGGATGGTATTCTCACGTATGACGATGTCATCCATGTCGATGATCCGGCATGTCTTGCAGAGATTGCTGTGGCAGGGTTGTGTAGTGTCGTGGTCACTGTTCTCCTGAAGGCTGGTAGTTTGCTGCGAACAATGGTCTGTTTGAGATTGTGCGGTTGTCTGAAGGCAAAAAGTGGGCGGGTGGGGATGCCCCTAGCGAGATGTTCTTCTTCACCAATGATATGTTGAAGACTCCGGAGAAGATGTCGTAGCTTCTCCGCTCCGGGGAAGTACTGGACGACGAAGAGTACTCTGTCCACCGTGTCCTGTGTTTGTCTTCTACTCCTCAGAAGCAATGGTATATTGGGGAGACCATGCAAACGCTACAACAGATGAATGAACATCGCTTGACAATCACCAGCAAGACTGTTCCCTTCCTGTTGGTGAACACTTCAGTGGTCACGTGCATTTGGCCTCTGATCTTCAGGTAAGCATTCTCCAAGGCAGCCTTCACGACACACGACAGCGCAGAGTCGCTGAGCAGAGACTGATAGCCAAGTTCCGCACACGTGAGGACGGTCTCACAGAGATCGTGGGTTCATGTCGCACTATCTGTAACCCCCATGACTTGCCTGCGTTTGCTAAACCTCACTTACTGTACTGTCTGGAGACAATACACATCTCTTTAACCTGAGCTTAATGCTCCTTCCACTCACATTGTTGGCCACTTTAAGACTTGAATAGCAGGTCAGGTGTTAAGGCTCGCATTCTAATCAGTAATCTGTAAACTGTCTGTGCTGTTATATGCTCTGTCTGAGGCCAGAACTCTCCATTTGCCTAATGAAGCTCCAAAAGCTTGCGAGTTTACTATCAAATAAATCAATTGGACTTAAACCTGGTGTTGTCAGACTTCTTATGGTGATTTCAGGCAGCTCTATGATCAATTTTTGCCCATTAGCTGTCTAATTTCTTTAGTGACCGAAGTCACTTTAACTTCCATTTCCCCGAGTCACCTGGCAAGATTTAAAATTACTGCAGCATTCTATTTGGCACCAGAAATTTTCCTTACTCTCTGTCGAAGCTGCAGAGGAAATCAAACTCCTTTTGAAGTCCTTTGACGAGAGGAGATATCAATTTTACCTGGGGGTGAGGGGAAGTTGGGTGAAGATTCCAATCTGAAGGTTTTGAGTGAAACCACAGAATGAAGATTCGACAGGTCTACATTGTGATCAGGATCAATGGGGTACTTGAGGTGCAGCCAACCAAAAGTTGAGAAGAGAAATCAAAATAAACATAGATGGTTGAAGGATGATAAAAATCCCTTGATCTGACAGCTGAAATCTTTTACAAGGTTGGACTTGTTACAGATCAAAGACCTAAATGTAATGGGGAAGATTTCAATGATTTCTGCTGGGAAGCCACACCAACCTGAAATCAAAGTTGTGTGCATACACTGGGGCTGACTGCACAGCAGGGCAGACTGGAACAACACAGTCCGAACCCAATTGGAGTCTAAGGCGCCAGGCTGTGGCGAATTGGGACTCTAAAGGGAAGGGGAGCCTGAAGTGGTGGAAGGAAGGAGAGAGAGAGAGAGAGAGAGAGAAAGGGTCAGATCATCCTCGTGCTTGCTTGGTGGGGGACAGAGGTATGGGGACAGGGACAGGGAAGGTGCCCCTCTTTGGTGAGGGATTGGTAGTGCTCCCCTGGTTAGTGTGAAGGGAGAAGGGGCCATTTCATTTTGAGAGGGGGAGCCAGTGAACGAGCGTGGATTTAAAAATGGCAGCCTGATCTCGGAACAACATGATTGGCTGGCAGTTTCCCTGATCCAAAAAAATTAGCATCCATCAAGTGGAAGAATCCCCAGTTGACAGATGCTGATAACACCAGCAGGAAACCCTCCAGGTGTCCTGCTGGTGTGAGTACTTAGTCCCAATTCTGGAGAATCATGGTCTATGACATGGTAGCCATTACTGAGATTTAACTGAAAGACAGTCAGGGCTGGGAAATAAATCTACCAGGTAATAAATTCTATAGGAAAGATTGGGAAAACAAATGGATAGGGGGAGTAGACTTAGTGATTAAAGCTGAAATCACTTCACTGATAACAGAGAATGCAACGAGAGGCAATTGAACAGGCAGTGGAATCACTATTATTAAGAAATAGGAAAGAATTTAAGATTGTAATGAAAATTTAACATAGGCCTCCTGTGCAGTGTGAAGTTGTGAATTGTATAACTGCAGAGATTGCATGTAGCAAATACTGAATGGTATTTTAACTTTTATATGGATGGGGTTAAGCACATTGGCGCATGGGAAGTGATTTTTTTTTGTGTATGCAAGAGTTTACTGTAACAATATGTCCTAAAACCAACAAGAGGCAGACTATATTAGCTGTGGTAATGACCAAGAACGCCTAACATTTATCCTAATACAATGAACACTTATCTAAAAGCAATCATAGAAAGGGAGAAAGGCAAAACTGCTGAAGGCAAAACAGCCACTAAGATTCCTTCCATATGATGAATGTCTGTTAACTGAGCAAATCTGTTAATGGGCAAAAAAAACACACAGAAGATCAGTGAGAGGTGCTCTAATAAGTTAATTGTAGTAAAAGAGGATCCGGAGATAGTGACCACCACCTAGAAGAGTGGGTGAAAAGAGAATCCAGAAACAGCTAATACCCTAAAGGACGAGACAGATTCCTGGAATGGCAGAACTGACGTATGAGGACAGATTGAGTCAGTTAGAATTTCGTTTACTTCAGCTGAGAAGCTGGGGGAGGGAGCGGTGTGAATTCATAGAAATCTATAAAATTCTAACAGGACTAGACAGGGTAGATGCAGGAAGGATGCTCTTGGGGTTACAGGATACTGAGTTGGACGATCAGCCATAATCATGATGAATGGAGCAGAAGGCTTGAAGGGCTGAATGGCCTACACCTGCTCCTATTTTCTATGTTTCTATAACAGTCCAACTTGTAAAAAACAGCTATGGATGTCTAAAAAGGCAAGAGACAACATAAATTAAAAGAGAAAGCTAAAAAAATACAGATCCTGGCAAGATACAAAGATCAGCAAAGATTGAAAAAGCAGATAATCAGAGCTACAATAGGGAATAACAGAAGAAACTTGCAAAGGGATGTCAAAATGAACACAAAGAAATTTTACAATTAGGACAAGTATGTGGGTCCCTGAAAACTGTTAACAGCGATACAGGTCAAATATCCTTTATCCGTAAACCTAAAAGCAAACACATTGAGAAACCACTTTTATAGAACCTCGTTGACTTTTAGTGTGGGAAATCTTCAACCTGAATGACCCCAGCCGACACAAAACTCGCCAACTGCACCCGACTTTTAGTGCAGGAAGTCTAGTTGTTTTTGCACTGTTTAGCTTGTGAATCCCCTCCTACAAGCAGAATCACAGTTGGTGGCATGGGTGGCAACCTATTCCTTGTCATTTATATCAGTGCTTCATCTTACTTTTCTAGCCATTGTGTTTACTTCAGATTATAACTAGCCAAAGCTTCAGCACTATAATGTATGTACATCTAGGCCTATATGCCATATCAGAAAACCAAAACGATCTAAAATTCAAAATGCAATTGGCCTTGAGGATTTTGGATAAAGGATACTGGGCCTGCAATGTTACTGAAAATAAGGAAATAAATATTATCTTGTGTCAATATTTATAGTAAAGAAGGAGGTCAGCATGTCAGACATCCCAAGTAATACTGAATCATGAGAGACTCACCAAGAATAATAAGTGAAATAACAGTAATGAAGAAAATAATGAAAATGGACAAAACCACCCAGGACCAGATGGCTTCCATCTTACAGTCTGAAAGGAAGTAGGGGGAAACATTGCAGATGCTCCAACTATAATCCTCCAAAATCTTATTAATTCAGGAACTATTTCTTTAAATTGGAACATCTACACACATCACTCCTCACTCACTCCGAAAGGTAAGAGGAAATTTTGGGATACTTAGACTAGAATTTGTTGTTTGGAAAATTACTAAAGTTTCTAATTAAGAATGGGTGATGGTGGGGGTTGCCATTAGCTCTGTCGGCTAGATGGCTAGCATATGAAATAAATTAACGATGATAGAGGGGGTTCCGTTCCTATTTCAGCTGAGGTACACTTGGGACCTGCTCCCTTGCATTGTCCCTAAGAGACAATAGCCAACCACCATTGACAAAAAACATAAAGAAAGTAGCTAAGGATAAAACAACAGCAGACAATGAATCAAGGACATACCTCACGCAGACTACGTGACTGAAATAAATACGGATAAAATTGATCGAATACCTTGAAAATTTTGCATTGAGCTGAGAGCCTAATTGGATATGAATGTAATTGAACAGACAATAAAAAGGAAATGTCAATGGATATTAGTTACATACGTTCAGAAGGCATTTGATAAAGTCCCTCATAACAGGCTGTTAGCCTAAGTGGAAGCAATAGAAATTGAAGGCAACTTAATACCTGGTTAAGAAAATTGGTTTAGTGGCAGAAGATAGTGAGTTGGAATAATGGACCAAATGGGGTTAGTGGTATCCAACAAAGATCTGCATTGAGGCCTCAACTATATTCATTAACAACTTAAGACAATGAGATAGAAAGTCACATATCCAAATTTGCCAATGACAGAAAAATAGGCAGTAAAGTACTATAAATGGAATCAAAAAATATAAAGAGATTGAGTGAACGGGCAAAACTATAATAAAATGATTTCCATGTAGGTAAATGTAAGGTCATCCACATTGGATCTAAAACGAATAGGATATTTTTTAAGTGGTGGAAATCTCAAACAATGGAGGTCAACAGCAACTTAAAAGTCCAGGTATATAGATAATTAAAATATCAGATACAGGAAATTATCAAAAAAGTGTAATCAGATGTCAGCCTATATACCTAGAGAACTGGAATGCAAGGTTGGGGGTGGGGGAAGGAGAAGGAGGAAGAGGAGGAGGAGTAAAAGACAAGTTTCATCCTGGTTAGATTGGAGGAAGGATATACGACCTTTGCAGGCAGCACAGAACAGATTTACCAAAACAATGCCTGAACATAAAGGATTAAATTATGAGGCAAGATAACATAAACAATCCCTGAAACTGGGTAGGTTAATGGGTGATTTGATTGAAGCTTTCATGATATTATGACAAAAGATGGGAGAAAAAGAGAATCTGTTTCTGTTGATTTGGACAGCTAGGATAAGGGGGACATAGCTTAGAAGTTAGAGCAAGATCTTTCGGGAATTAAATACAAAAGCAGCTGCACACGAAGGATGGTAGAAGTTTAAAACTCTCTTTGCAAAGGGTAAGTGAAACTAGACCCACTGCAGTTTTTAAATCTAAAGATTTTGTTATCCAAAGATATGAAGGGATATGGGATAAAGAAAAGTATGTGGATCAGACATGACCTCACTGAATGGCAGAATATGCTGGAGGGAATTAAATGGTTTGAGCAAGCTCAAAGGGTCGAATGGCCTTCCTCTGTTCCTAGCTTCTATGTTCCTCTCTGTGCCACTTTGACCAAGCCACTTGTCTAAAATGACTTAGCACTGTATCAATTCTTGTCTGATTATGTATCTAATCACACCTTGGGCCACTTTATCCATTAAAATATCATACAAATTCAACTGTCCCACTGTCACTGAGTGTAGGTTCTGCCAGGGCAACTCACTCCTCATCTCATTACAGCCGTGGTCTAAAACATGGACAAAAGAACTGAACTCCAGAGGTAAGGCGAGAGTTACTGCCCTTGACATGAGGACAGCATTTCACCACGTAGGTATCAAACAGCCCCAGTGGAAATCAGGGGAAAACATTCTGCTGGTTAGAACATAGAACATAGAACATTACAGCACAGAACAGGCCCTTCGGCCTTCGGCCTTCGATGTTGCGCCGACCAATATAAAAAGCAATGCCCCTCCAAACTAAACCATTCCCTTCTCTTCCATATACTTATCAACTAACCTCTTAAACGCCACCAAACTTGGCGCATCTACAACTGCTGCAGGCAGGGCATTCCACTCCCGAACCACCCTTTGGGTAAAGAACCTGCCTCTGATATCCGTCCTATAAGTATCACCCCTTAATTTAAAGCTGTGTCCCCTCGTGCTAGCTTTCTCCATCCTAGGAAAAAGGCTATCACTGTCCACCCTATCTAAACCTCTAATCATCTTATATGTTTCGATTAGGTCCCCTCTTAGCCGCCTCCTTTCTAACGAAAACAACCTCAAATCCCTCAGCCTCTCTTCATAAGACCTGCCCTCCATACCAGGCAACATCCTGGTAAACCTCCTCTGTACCCTCTCCAATGCCTCCACATCTTTCTTATAATGTGGGGACCAGAACTGCACACAATACTCCAAGTGCGGCCGCACTAGAGTTTTGTACAGTTGCAACATGACGTTGCGGCTCCGAAATTCAATCCCTCTACCAATAAAAGCCAAGACTCCATATGCCTTCCTAACAACCTTCTCGACCTGACTGCCTACTTTCAGGGATCTATGCACATACACACCAAGATCCCTCTGTTCATCTAGACTACTAAGAATCCTACCATTTGCCCTATACTCTACACATTTATTATTTCTGCCATAGTGCATTACCTCACACTTTTCCACATTAAACTCCATTTGCCACCTCTCGGCCCAGCTCTGCAACTTGTCCAAGTCCCTCTGCAAACTATAACACCCCTCTTCACTATCTACCACTCCACCGACTTTAGTGTCATCTGCAAATTTACTAATCCATCCTTCAATACCCTCATCCAGATCATTTATAAAAATTACAAACAGCAGGGGCCCCAAAACAGACCCCTGAGGTACACCACTTGTCACCGAACTCCAAGATGAATATCTCCCATCAACCACCACCCTCTGTCTTCTATCTGCTAGCCAATTCCTAACCCAATTAGCTAAATCACCCTCTATCCCATACATCTGCATTTTCTGCAGAAGTCTTCCATGGGCCACCTTATCAAACGCCTTACTAAAGTCCATATATACCACATCAACCGCCTTACCCCCATCCACCTCCTTAGTCACTTTTTCAAAAAACTCAATGAGGTTAGTAAGGCACGACCTACCCTTCACAAAACCATGCTGACTATCTCCAATCAATTCATTACTCTCTAAATAACTATAAATCCTATCCCTAATTATTCTCTCCAATACTTTGCCCACAACAGAAGTAAGACTCACTGGCCTATAATTCCCTGGAAGGTCTCTCTTCCCCTTCTTGAACAACGGGACCACATTCGCTATCCTCCAGTCCTCCGGAACCACACCCGTAATCAACGACGACCTGAAGATCAGAGCCAGAGGCTCTGCAATCTCCTCTCTTGCCTCCCAGAGAATCCTAGGGTAAATCCCGTCCGGCCCAGGGGACTTATCCAACTTCAAACCCTCGAGAATATCTAGCACATCCTCCCTATCTACTTCGATACTTTCCAGTTTGCTACCCTGTACCTCAGTGTTCTCCATAACTACATTTACATCACCCTGCGTGAATACCGAAGAGAAATATTTATTCAGTACCTCTCCAATCTCCTCAGGCTCCACGCACAACTTCCCACTGCTGTCTATGACTGGCCCTAATCTTGCCCTAACCAATCTTCTATTCTTAACATATCTAAAGAAAGCTTTAGGATTCTCCCTAATCCTATCAGCCAAAGTCTTCTCATGTCCCCTCTTAGCTCTCCTCAATTCACTCTTTAGCTCCCTCCTGGCTAATCTATAGCTATCCATTGCACTAACCGAGCCTTCAATCCTCATCCTGACATAAGCCTCCTTTTTCCTTTTAACCAGCACATCAACTTTTTTTGTACACCAAGGATCTCTTACTCGACCATTTCCTCCTCGCCTGACAGGGACATACTTATCAAGGACCCGCAGCAGCTGCTCCTGGGTTAGTCATACCCAGCACAAAGGAAGATGGCTGTGGTAGTTGGAAGTCAATCATTTCAGCTCCAGAAGTTCCTCAGGATGCTGTCCTAGATCTAAGTTCTTCAGCTGCCTCATCAATGATCTTCCTACCATCATAAAGTCAGAAGTGGGGATGTTCAGTATAATTCACAATTCCTCGGATACTGAACAGTCCATGTTGAAATGTAGCAAGATCTGGGTAATATCCAAGCTTGGGCTGACAACTGCCAAGTGATATCCGTGCCACACAAGTGCCAGAAATGACCATCTCTAGCAAGAGAGAATCTAACCATCACCCCTTGACATTCAATGGCATTATTATCATTGAATCCCCATTATCAACATTCTGGGGTTTATCAGAAACAGAACTGGACAAGCCACATAAATACTGTCGCAATCAGAGCTGGTCAAAGGCTGGGAATTCTGCGATGAGTAAATCACCCCGACTTCCCAAAGCCTGTCATCATCTACAAGGCACAAGTCAAGAGTGTGATGAAATACTCTCCACCTGCCTGGATCAGTGCAGTTCCAAGAAACTCAAAACAGCCCACTTAATTGGCATTCCATTCACAAACATTCACTCCCTCTACTACAAAAGCACAGTGGCAGCTGTATGTACCATCTACAAAATGCCCTGCAGGAATTCACCGTGGCTCCTTAGACAGCATCTTCCAACCCCACAACTGCTATCATCTAGAAAGGCAATGACAACAGACATAAGGAAACACCTCCACCTGAATGTTCCTCTCCAAACCATTCCCCATTCTGACTTAGAACATATTGCTTTACTTTACTGTCATGAGGTCAAAATCTTGGAATGTTTCCCAATACCACTTTCCATCTGCCTACCTCATGGCACAAAAAGGGAGCTCACCACTACCTTCTGTAGTGCAAATAAATACTGGTCTAGCTAGCAATGCCCACATCCCATAAATGAATTTAAAAAAATGCAAGCTGTTGTTGTAAATTTATTCATTATTTAAACCCATTCATATGTGAACTATATAAACTCTCTCTTCTTGTAAAAATCCACTTACAAATACAATCTAATTCAGACTTCCTGTCCTGAATATGGCATTCAAGCTGGGGTGGAATTGCAGGGAGTGGGGATTGGGAATGTTTCCTATTGTGAAGTCTGATGGAAAACTACATCATATTATGTATCCCTGACATCTTTAATTATGAATCTGGGGATTTAGCACTGGTTTTTGCGGCGGAGTGGGCTTGATCCCTTCGTCATTTCCGGGTGTCATATTTCAAAGGTACTGAGTGAACCACCTTCTGAAGAAAGAAAATGAATATCCAATAGTATGTTGAAGCTGGACGATATTTCTCCTCAATGACATTGAAACTGAAGCATTCATCGAATTAAGGCATTCCCTCTCCTTCGCCCACTGCTCTGGTGTTCCTGGAACAGGGGTTGCTGGCAGCATCCAGCAGTCCAGGCTTTTTTCAGCTACGTTCTGACCTCTGCATGCCAGGGTGTTCCTGATGTATTCTCGGCTAGAGTGTTTTCCCACTGTTATTGTAGAGAATCAGGGGTTGGGGGAAGATTCCAGTTAGCACCCCATTACTGGGATGCAAATCAATTTCACGCCGGTATCTTGCGGGTTTCCCAAACCACCATAACAGGGACAAGCAACACATCCTGCGGGAATTCACAGTGACATTAAATCGATTTTTGGTCCACCCACTGAATTTTCCCTCTTTTGCTCAGCATTGAGTCCATTGATGAGGATACTGGATACACCTTGAAATATACTAGAATACTTGCCCAGTACATTAGGTGGCTCACAGTGCTAGGGACCCAGATTTGACTCCTGGTTTGGCTGACTGTGTGGAGTTTGCATGTTCTCTCTGTGTCTGTGTGGGTATCCGCTGGGTGCTCCAGGTTCCTGCCACAGCCTGAAAGGAATATTGCATTGGCCATGCTAAATTCTCCCTCAGTATAGCTGAACAGGCGCTAGAATGTAGAGACTAGAGGATTTTCACATTAATGTCATTGAGGTGTTAATGTAAGTGTATTTGTAACAATAAACACAGAAAAGAGGGAAGTGCAAGGGAGCTCTGTTAGAGGAAACTGATCTTCAAAATAACAAAGGTCAATATAGTGTAGGTGGGAAGTCTAGGGCCCAATTTTCCCATCTTGGCTGCAACTTTTTCTGGTGGGTCCTGTCTGGAAAATCGGGTGGCCGCCATTTCGTGGGATTCGCACATATGCCGAGAACGGATACGTGTGTCCCAGAGCCAGAAACCAGCAGGAAGAGAGGCAAGTAATTTGAATGTATTTTAAATAAATTTTACATGTGATTATCAGGCACAGCAAGGCCCAATAGCATCTTCCACCCCAGCAGGGGTAATTCATTCCTGCAAGGTTTAGAGTAGTTCCCCACGTTGCTGGAGAGGCAGCACTGTGGAGGGTCCTGGGAATGAGGAGACTGACAAGAGTGGAATCACTGAGCATGCGTAGTGTTCCAGAACTGTCAAACTCCAGAATGAATAGACACCCCCCCTGGGATTTTAATGAGATTCAGGATTGTGACCTCTGCAGTGCACAGAGATTCAGGTCTGAAACTGCACTGAAAAAACAGTCATGATTAGAACAGTTTTTCCACCAATTCAGAGTTCTAGAAGAACCACCCACCCTCCCCTACTCCAGTTCCTCATGTGAATCAACATTACTGATCATTCTACCTAGTTTGCTCCAGCTCCACATAAAAAGCAACAAAGCTGAATGGTTATGGGAGGGGTGAAACAGGATGAGTCAGTTTCATGTCATGGAGGCAAAGCTGATGAGATACACTTTGAAATTGTTTGATGACCACACATTCTTCTTCTTTTGCACTCTGTCTTTATCAAGAAATTGGAAAACAGAGATATCTGAGCATCTGTTACCTTACATGTTTCTTGTATGCAGATAAAATGTCAGCTCCCTGCAAAGAGAAGCAGATGAAGCTGACCAAATTAAAAGGGAACCATCCTCTTTGGATCAAACACACTTGGGTCTTGGATAAAAATGATACTCCAGAGACATTGTGTTGGCACCTTAAGTTTTATGCACAATACAGCAACTATTTGGGAAAATTATGGTACAATTCAGCTCAAAAAGCACAAAGGTTCATGGATGAAAGCAGCACTGCCCAAGGCTATTGCTGACCTGCTACTTATGTGGGCCAGTAATGTGGTTCTGATGAACAGTCATCAATCTGGAACACTAACATTTTCTTCTACTGAACCTGCCTAATCCTGTTGAACATTTCAAATAATTTGTTTTTTTATTTCAGATGTTTAGCTTCCATAGTATTTTTCTTTTGTTCAATGATTTTTATACTCACATCAACAGGAGACAGCTTTAAAACTTAGGCTTAAAAGTGAGGCACTATATAGAAGTGTTTGAACTTAAACTCACTAAAACAGAACTATTATCTTGGATACTGACTCTGTTATCTTGTCACTGAGACACCTAACTGCATCATAGGGAAATAGGCTCACAATGATTTTGACTCTGTCAATTGTTAAGAATTAACTAACCTTTAATGTAATAGTTCATATTTAATATGAAATAAAGCAGTGTTAGTGATAAAATGCTGCATGCACCTCAGGTCTGCTCAGCTGCTCTTCAGAGACTGACACAGAGATGCCCGACACTGAGACATGGACTGCTGAGTACTGATACAAGAACACTGGGAACTGATAATGGAGACATCCAGCTCCATGCTCACGATGGCTGGATCACCCTTCTGGGACACTTTTTGCCCTCTCATAGTCACAAAATCTCCTGCCAGAGACAGAAGCAGAAAAACCTAGGACCAGTAGGGGAAGAAATACTGGAAAATTCTTATTTAACCTGAGTGTGCAGATAGAAATCTTTGAATGATGTAGGAGAAGTTGATAAGGCTTAAAAAAGGATTAGTTGGCCTTAGGCTTTATACATAGATGCATAAAAATGCAAGGATGTTATCCTAAATATTTAAAAATCATTATTTAGGAATCAGTCTTGGAATGTTGTTATATTGGTAAACCGGGTATTAATCTGGGTTTATTGGATAAGAGAGTTTGCAACTTTTCTCCTTTGTGCGTGGAGCCTGAGGAGATAGGAGAGACACTGAATGAGTATTTTTCGTCAGTATTCACGCAGGAGAAAGACAGTGTTGTCTGGGAGAATACTGCGATACCAGGTTGTAGACTGGGTAGGATTGAGGTTCATAAGGAGGAGGTGTTAGCGAATCTTGAGGGTATGAAAATTGATAAGTCCCCTGGGCCAGATGGGATTTACCCTAGGATTCTCTGAGAGGCTAGAGAGGAAATTGCAGAGCCTTTGGCTTTCATCTTCATGTCGTCGTTAGCTACAGGTATAGTGCCGGAAGACTGGAGGATGGCAAATGTCGTCCCTCTTTTCAAAAAGGGGAGTCGGGACCATCCTGGAAATTACAGACCGGTGAGCCTGACTTATGTTGTGGGCAAGGTCTTGGAAAGAATTATAAGAGATTAGATTTATAAGCATCTAGAGAGAAATAAATTGATTAGGGATAGTCAGCACGGTTTTGTGAAGGGTAGGTCGTGCCTCACAAACCTTATTGAGTTTTTTGAGGAGTGACCAAAGAGGTAGATAAGGGTAAGGCAGTTGATGTAGTGTATATGGATTTTAGCAAAGCGTTTGATAAGGTTCCCCATGGTAAGCTACTGCAGAAAGTGCAGATGCATGGGATTGAAGGTGATTTAGCAGTTTGGATTAGGAATTGGCTAGCTGATAGAAGACAGAGGGTGGTGGTTGATGGGAAATATTCAACCTGGAGTGCAGTTACAAGTGGTGTACCTCAAGGATCTGTTTTAGGGCCACTGCTGTTTGTCATTTTTATAAATGACCTAGATGAGGGTGTAGAGGGTTGGATTAGTAAATTTGCTGACGATACCAAAGTGGGGGGAGTTGTAGACAGCGAGGATGGATGTTACAGTTTGCAGAGGGACATAGATAGGTTGCAGAGCTGGGCCGTGAGGTGGCAAATGGAATTCAATATGGATCCTTTTTCCTAGGATGGAGAAAGCTAGCACGAGGGGACACAGCTTTAAATTAAGGGGTATGAGTTATAGGACGGATATCAGAGGTAGGTTCTTTACTCAAAGAGTGATTAGGGAATGGAATGCCCTGCCTGCAACTGTCGTAGATGCGCCAAGTTTGGTGGCGTTTAAGAGGTTAATTGATAAGTATATGGAAGAGAAGGGAATGGTTTAGTTTGGAGGGCATTGCTTTTTATTTTGGTCGGCACAACATCGAAGGCCGAAGGGCCTGTTCTGTGCTGTAATGTTCTATGTTCTATAAGTGTGAGGTGATTCACTTTGGTAGGAATAACAGGCATATGAAATATAGGGCTAATGGAAGGACCCTTAATAGTGTTGTCGAGCAGAGGGATCTTGGGGTACAAGTACATAGCTCTTTGAAAGTTGGCACCCAGGTTGATAAAGTTGTTAAGAAGGCGTACGGTGTGTTAGCTTTTATTGGTAGAGGGATTGAATTTAGGAGCCGTGAGGTTATGTTACAACTGTACAAAACTCTGGTGCGGCCGCACTTGGAGTATTGCGTACAGTTCTGGTCGCCGCATTATAAGAAAGATGTGGAAGCATTGGAAAGGGTGCAGAGGAGGTTTACCAGGATGTTGCCTGGTATGGTGGGAAGGCCTTATGAGGAAAGGCTGAGGGACCTGAGGTTATTTTCATTAGAGAGAAGAAGGTTACGCGGTGACCTAATTGAGGCGTATAAGATGATCAAGGGATTGGATAGGGTGGATAGTGAGAGCCTTTTTCCTCGGATGGTGATGACCAACACGAGGGGACATAACTTTAAATTAAGAGGTGGTAGTTATAGGACGGATGTCAGAGGCAGGTTCTTTACACAGAGGGTGGTGAGGGCGTGGAATGCCCTGCCTGCAGCAGTTGTGGAGTCGCCTACTTTGGGGGCATTCAAATGTTCGGTGGATAGGCATATGGATGATATTGGAATAGTTTAGGTTAAGTGGGTCCACTGGCTGGCGCAACATCGAGGGCTGAAGGGCCTGTACTGCGCTGTAATGTTCTATGTTCTATTATACACATGGATTTGTAGCAACAAGTTGATGAAATTATTTCTTGTGACGTTAAGGACGTTTTTTTTAAATCAGTTTCTGCAGCTCTCACAGTTTCAGTGGTTTCTTAGCTCACAATTTCAGAGATGTCATTGTTGCCAGCTTGACCGGAAATGTCCTTTTATTGCTACTTAAGTAGAGTAAATAAGGTTGTTTATGTTTACTCTGGGATTAGTTTTACAGTCCTGTATTGTTTGGACCTCAATGTTTTTGGACAGTTTTCTTTCATTTTCAGTTTGGAGCTATAGATTTGAATTTTACTTTTAGGAGGGACAGCAAACTAGAAAGAAATGTTTTCCCTCTCTCCCTGTTGTTTGAAAATTCTGTTGGTTAGCTGAAAACAAGATCTTGTTTTTTTCTGAAAGGTGAAAATCTGCTAATGTTAGAGGCTGGACAAGAGTCTCTGACGATTTGGGAAGCTGTCTTGTCTTCAAACTGTTCAGAGTGAATCCAGAGAACTGCGGACTTCAACCAGAGAACTGCAGACTTCAACTAAAGGACTCAATTCTTAAATATTCTTAAATAAACATTAAGCAACGCTCCCCAGTGGAACTTTTGAATTACACCTGAAGTGGAACATATTATGCTTATCCTAGCCAAATCCAAGATGTAAAACTTATGATTCAGACAGGCTTCATGAAATACTTTGGAGTTTCTAACCTGAACCATAACATAAGTCAGAAGGAAATAATTAAGGTTGTGTAAAGAAGAATGCATTGAAAGAGGTTAGATTGACAGGTGAATGGCAAGGTAATTTGAATAAGCAAGGTAATTCCCACAAGAATTTGGTGCACATCTTCTGACAAATAAACTCAAGTTCCATTTGTAGAAATCTGGAAACTTGCTCCACCCATCAGAGAGGCATCCCCAGTGAGCTGTACAACATGCAATTTATGAAAGTGGCTATGCATCAAATAGCTGTTATGAGGTTTGCTACAGGACATCTGCACAATTAACTCAACTATTATTCCATTAGATCAAGGAGTTTTTTCTAAAATGTTAACTTTGTTCCATTCTCCACAGATGCTGCTTTGGCCTCCATTTCTTCTTGTAATACAATCAAGTTAGCAATGTTCTGGGGGCAAAATAAAGGGAATGATCATGGACCTAACCAGACTGCTTAATGAGATGGTTCAGAGAACTTTACTTCACATCTAACTTGTGCTACACTTCCCTGGGACACTTGTTGTTATGATGTGGAGATGCCAGCGTTGGACTGAAGTAAACACAGTAAGAAGTATGGCAACATCAGGTTTTAAGTCTAACCAATTTTTTTTTTTAATTTTTAAGATTTGAATAGCAGGTTATTTTAAAGACTCACATTCTAATCAGTAATCTGTAAACTGTCTGTGTTGTTATATACTCTGTCTGAGACCAGAACTCTCCATTCAATTGATGAAGGGACAAACCCCAAAAGCTTGCGAGTTCACTATCAAATAAATTGGCTGACTTAAAACCTGATGTTGTCAGACTTCTTACACTTGTTGTTGGCATGGAAATTCTCAAGTATATCGTCCTCTAATGTTTTCCACCTAAACGATCGCCAAAAAATATAAATATTAAAGAAACAATAAAAGATGAAAAATTCTAAGAAAACAAAAATTAGTGAGGGAAATACAAAACATCATGAAATGCCTGAGGGCAAGAGAAAGAGATAGGAATGAGAGTCAATTATCTGGGAGTGAGAGACTGAGCATCTCAGGTGGCAGAGGGCCATATGGAGATGAGAGAAAAGAGACAAATGGGAATAAGAGACAAGAATGATACGTATGGGGGAGAGAGAGAGCAAGAAAGAAGTGAAAGTCACATTAAAAACATAAGAGTGAGAGATATGTAAGCAATAAAGAAGTAAGAGGCACAGGAGAGAGGTAAATAAATAGCATTTATATAACATAGGAGCATAGGAATTCGGAGAAGTAGGCAAGATCAGTCCTTCGAGCTTGCTCCACCATTCAACCAGATCATGGCTGATCTCTCCCTGGTCTCAAATTCACTTCCCCACATTTCCCTCTTTCCTTCTTTTTTATTAGAAATATGTCTAGCTCCCTCTTGAAACCATTCAATGTTTTGGCCTACACTGCACTATGGGACAGTGAGTTCCACAAATTCACCACCCTCTACGAAAAGTATTTCCTCCTCATCTCAGTTTTAAATCTACCACCTCTCAATCTATACCTCTGATTTTTAGTTCTAGATTGCCCCATAAGAGGAGACATTTAGTCTATTTACTTTACCAATCCCTTTAAAAATTTTATATACCTCGACCCTTCTCTTCCTTCTAAACTCCAGTGAGTACAAGACCAAACTATTTAATCTCCCTTCATAAGTCAATCCTTTCAGCCCCGGAATCAATTCAGTAAATCTTCAAGGCCACCACACACTTCCTCAAATATGGAGGCCAAAACTGGACACAATACTCCAGAATTCCCTATACAATTGCAACAGCACTTCTCCACTTTCATACCCCAGTCCTTTTGCAAGATGAGTATATTTGCACATAAGAGATATTCACATTTACATCCTGTCCAATTTTATAATTGGAGGTAATGAATAAAATGGGGCCAGGAATAAAACAAGAGTTTAACACAAATATGTTCTGTTTCTGCTGACAGATCATAGCTAGAGAAAATATGAAAAATGGCTCATAGAGCAAAATAAACAGATACTTGAGACAGAAAGAAAGACCCAAGAGGACAAAAACACATAAAAAAGATCCTTAAATAAATTAATAAGTGCAAATCATACAAGATAAGACTTTAAACGTTATAAAATTTAAAAAAAAACCCAGAAAATAATCAAAGCACCCCATCTTGGCTTTTGATAGAAGATCTATTAACAGACTACCCATAATATGCTGTGAGACGTCTACAATATATCAGAAATAAGTGATTGAGTTGGACTCACCCCCTGGATCCAAAGTAGCCATCAGTGTCAGGGAAAGCAGAACAGTACTGTCTGAAATAACAGTTCAGTGGTGAGGCAAAACACTCAAACGTTACGCCAAATTGTTTGTTCAGAGCTTCAAACACAGCTACTGGTAGAGCCCCCTGCAAGCCAGTGCCTTCGTGTGTCCCAAGACCAAACATGGACTGAAACAAAATAAATGCTGCACTGTAAAATCCTTACAATATCAATTGTCAGCATAACCTGCATCATTTACTGATCAGCTGCAGACAATCACAGTTTTGAAACTTACTGCTGTGTAGTTACAGCAAAATGATCAACCTACTCAGAATAGTGAAGATGCTCCTTCGATATTGCTGTAAAAATATTCTGCAATATAAACAGCCAAATATCAGTGTTTCTCATAACCCTATTTGTTTTACAGGCATTTTTGTAACATATACCCAAACAGATTCTTCATGACAGCTCGAAAGAGAGGAAAACTGGTGCAGTTTGAAAATTACAACCATGGCCTTTGCGTGAAGCTATCGGGGATTACAAGAATGCAATGTGCTTGTGCTTGTTAATGGTGTTGGAAGCAGAAGCGATTTCAAAAGGAAATTGGATGGGTACTTGATAGAAATAAATTTATAAGCTATACGAAGAGCAGGGGAAATAGACTGATTGGATTCCTCAACAGTACCAGCATGGATCTGATGGACCATATAGCCTCTTTTCTTGGGTTCGTCCTGTAGCCTAGTGGTATAGGTCACGGAACTGGTAAACCATAAGTCCTAGAGCAATGCTCTGGGGTTCCAGATTCAAATCCCATCATGATGGATGGTGAATTGTCCTGTGGCAGGCATGCCTGAGCTGAAAAATTAATGGCTTCCTTCCTTGCTGTAATGCCGTTCTCGAACAGCAATTGCATTGTGAGGCACTATTCCAATACAAGGGGCTTCTCCAACTTAGACAGTCCCTTAGTACCAAGAGTAGCTTCTTTCCATTCCAGGGTTGTGGGTCCCAAACTGACTAACAAGTCCAATGTTGGATCCACAAACTCTATCAAGGAGTAATTGCACTGCAAGGGGTAATTACACTGTATCAGGCCATTGCATCTCACAGGTCTATTGTATTGTACAGATTCACAGGGCTACCTTACTGCAAACAGCTATGGCACTGCATGTAACTACTGCACTGAAAAATAATATTCCACTGCACAAGGATATTGTTAGACTGGGATGAGAGAAAACTGAAACCTCTATTATCTCTCCTTACCGTTCGTAATCAATGGAAGGGGTGTGTGTTTGTTAATTCCTGAGTGCATGAACAATTTGAATAACCAAAAGCACATTTTTCTTGGGTTTAAATGAAGGAGATTATTTATTGACATGTTCACCTTGAAAATCTAACGCACAGTCAGTCGTTCACACACATCAGAAGAATACCGGTAAAGAGTGCACTTTTACAAGTTATAAACAAAGGAATACTCATAATTCACATGATTGGCTCGTCTTGGAAAAGACATGGTGCAGGCCTGGTAAAGAAGAAACTTTTCCATTCCTGAAGGAAAATTCAATAGCCAAAGTAGAGGTTTATAGGATTCTCTTGAAGCGATGGACTTCCTCTAAGTCACAGAGCTAGTCAGGGAGAATATGGTGGTATAGTGATAATGTCATTGGACAAGTAATTCAGAGGCCCAGGTTAATGTTCTGGGGCACTGGTTCAAATCCCACCATTAAAGTTGGCAGAATTTAAATTCAATTAATAAATTTAGAGTTGAAAGCTGGAATCAGCTGACCATGAAACTATATTTCTTTACTCAAAGAGTGATTAGGGAGTGGAATGCCCTGCCTGCAGCTGTTGTAGATGCGCCAAGTTTGGTGGCGTTTAAGAGGTTAGTTGATAAGTATATGGATGAGAAGGGAATGGTTTAGTTAGGAGGGGCATTGCTTTTTATTTTGGTCGGCACAACATCGAAGGCCGAAGGGCCTGTTCTGTGCTGTATTGTTCTATGTTCTATTTGATTGTCATAGTAGCTCAAATGATTCACCAATGTCCTTTAGGGGAGGAAATCTGCCATCCTTAGCTGCTTTGGCCTATGTGTGATTCCAGACCAATACAATGCGGTTGACTCTGAAATGCCCTCTGCAATGGCCTAGCAAGTTTTTCCACTCAAGGGCAATTAGAGATGAGCAACAAATGCTGACCTTGCCAATGATGCTAATTTCCCATAAAAAAAGGTTACTCGTAGTCTTGTTAGCAGGTGGGTCATTTAGATGAACTGGAAGACCAGATAAGGAACAGGCTCATAGACCCTATGTTATTACTGCCCCAGCTCTTACTAGTATTATTATTGGTCTTTCTGCTGCTCTCTTTCTGCAGTTGTTGTGTTGATGTTTAAGATTTAACAAAGGAGACCAACATGGCTGCTTTACAATATGATTTTGCACAGTTCCCCTTTCCAAATTTTTACCAGGATGTTGCCTGGTATGGTGGGAAGGTCTTATGAGGAAAGGCTGAGGGACTTGAGATTATTTTCATTAGAGAGAAAAAGATTAAGAGGTGACCTAATTGAGACATACAAGATGATCAGAGGATTAGATAGGGTGGACAGTGAGAGCCTTTTTCCTCAGATGGTGATAGCTAACACAAGGAGACATAGCTTTAAATTAAGGGGTGGTAGTTACAGGACGCATGTCAGAGGTAGGTTCTTTACTCAGAGGGTAGTAAGAGCGTGGAATGCCCTACCTGCAGCAATTGTGGACTCGCCAACTTTGTGGGTGTTCAAATGGTCAGTGGATAAGCATATGGATAACATTGGAATAGTTTAGGTTAGAGAGTAATTAGATTGGTTCCACCGGTCAGCACAACATCGAGGGCCGAAGGGCCTGTACTGTGCTGTAATGTTCTATGTTCTAAATATGCTGCTTAGCCACAACCTGGCTTACTGTTTCCAGGTATATACCTTGGGGTTTCAAGCAATCATTGTCTTGTTTTCAGAATGACCCAATCAAGCCAGAAAATACCCTTTTGGATGATTTCAGGAGATGGGTAATGACACCTTCAGTATGGAATGTGTTATTGTGCCTTTTTGAGACAGTATGGCAGCTTTTCAATCACAGTAAGAAGTCTCACAACACCAGATTCAAGTCCAACAGGTTTATTTGATAGCACAAGCCGCTAGCTTTTGCAGCAATGCTCCTTCATCTCCCTGACTTACCTGAAAAGAAGAGTGCTCCAAAAGCTAGTGGCTTGTGCTACCAAATAAACCTGTTGGGACTTTAACCTGATGTTGTGAGGCTTTTTACTCTGTTTTCCCCAGTCCAACGTTGGCATCTCCACATCAGTTTTTGAATTCACAGACCATACATCGGGTGATCCTTGGACGCCATCTTTTGCAACCCATCATTATCCACTTTTACAAGTAAAAGGTCATTTCCACAGGATTCCACAGTGAATATAGTTTAGTTTATGTTTTGTAAGTTATGAACATGAGATGCCTTCGTTTGGCATGCCATGATGCAGGGCTATTCTTTGCAATGAGACTACTGAATTGCATTATGAGGTTACATTGCAAAGGTCTCTTCTACTTTCAACTGCACTGTGAGTAGCTATTGTACTGCTTAAAGTTACTGCACTATAAAGAGCTATAATATTACAGATGGTCACTGATATGGTTTCAATTGGTTAAATGTCTTTCTTCCATGCGGCAATTATTCCTTCATGGAATGTGAGCATCACTAGCTAGTTGCCCATGTGTAATTGACCTTGAGAAATTAATGGTGAACTGCATTCTTGAACCATTGCAGTCCAAGGAATGTAGGGGCACACACATCCCTGCTGGAAAGGAGTTTCAGGCCTTTGATTCTGTAAAAGTCAGGGACAATTTTTTTTCTATGGCTTACAACATAGAACATTACAGTGCAGATGTTGCGCCAACCAGTGGAACCAATCTAATGACTCTCTAATCTAAACTATTCCAATGTTATCCATATGCCTATCCACTGACCATTTGAACACCCTTAAAGTTGGCGAGTCCACAACTGCTACAGGCAGGGCATTCCACGCCTTTACTACTCTCTGATAAAGAACCTACCTCTGACATGCGTCCTGTAACTACCACCATTTAATTTAAAGCTATGTCCCCTCGTGTTGGCCATCACCATCTGAGGATAGAGGCTGTCACTGTCCACCCTATCTAATCCTCTGATCATCTTGTCACATCAAACACCAGGCCAGGAGTACCTCACAGTGTTTTGCCTCAACATTATGCAGGACCAGCATGGGTGCAAGTTAAAGTCTGTGGAACTCTTGGCCATGTATTAAATATTGGGCTGACAGTCCCATTATAAAACTAAGGCCAGAAATTCCAGGAAGAGGGATATTTGCATATTTTGGATGCCTGTCTCAGATAGGTGGCAGGAATTTTGTCGTGGTGTTTTAGCTCTAGACAAACACTCTGGATGTTCATGATTGCATCAAATTAAAATAAATTAGAAGAGATAGCGGAAGACCTCAGGAACGTAGACATAAAATCATTAGAAAAGGAAACTTCAGCAGAGGACTTGCCGACAGCTAATTTGATTCCTGTACATAAAAGGGAGAGAGAATAAGATTGGTAAACTGTAGACCATTTCACCTAATCTCAGTACTGGGAAAGATAATGGAATGAATCTCTTACAGTGTCTAATATCTGAGTACTGTATAATATTTAAGACTTCACACACAATCACATCTCATACATTTTGGCAGGACCAATGGGATGAAGGAGTCTTAGCAGTGTTGAGGAGCAGAAGGATCTTGGGGTCCGGGTCCATAGGACTCTTAAATTGGCCTTGCAGGTGGAGGATGTAGTTAAGAAGGTATGGTGTACTGGCCTTCATTAATCGAAGGATTGAGTTTAGGAGTTGGGAGATAATGCTGCAACTTTATAAGACCCTTGTCGGAACCCACTTGGAGTACTCTGTGCAGTTCTGGTCGCCTCACTATAGGAAGGAAATGGAAGCTATTGAGAGGGTGCAGAAGAGATTTACAAGGATGTTGCCTGGATTGAGAGGCATGCCCTATGAAGATAGGTTGAGGGAGCTAGGTCTCTTCTCCCTGGAGAGATGAAGGTTGAGAGGCGACCTGATAGAGGTTATAAAATGTTGAGAGGAATAGATAGGGTAGATTCTCAGAGGTTATTTCCCAGAGCTGAAATAGTTGCTATAACAGGACACAGGTTTACAGGCAGCAATACAGAGGAGATGTTAGGGGTAAGTTTTTCACTCAGAGGGTGGTAAGTGAATGGAGTCGGCTGCCGTCGGTGGTGGTGGAGGCGAACTCGCTAGGGTCTTTTAAAAGACTTCTGGATGAGTATGTGGGATTAAATGGGATTAGGAGTTACAGATAGTTCTATGGCCTAATAAGTATGGGTATGATTGGCGCAACTTGTGGGCCGAAGGGCCTGTTTGTGCTGTAGTGTTCTATGTTCTATGTACATTTTCCTATTAGTCAGAAAACATATCGGCTGGAATTTTACCATCCCAACCAATATGGAAATCTGAGCAGGCGAGAGGCAGACCATGGAAAGGTCCGTTGATCTCAGGTGGGATTTTAGTTTCAGGATGATTGAGGCCGTAAAATCCTGCCCATTCATGATTTTTTTGTTATTACACAGAATCAAAAACTTGTTAAAGGAAGAAGGAACTCTTTGTTTCTGCACAAGAAATGTAAGTTTTATTTCAGATTTTCAGCACCCACAGTATTTTGCTTTTAAAATCCTCATATCTTTTGGGGATATGCACTGATGCTTGGGTCTGTCTGCCATTGAACTGGAGTTGCAACAGTTTCCTTTAAGCAGCCTTTATTTATGCCTCTGGACTGCAAGCTGTCAGTCTGCTCTCAGGGACTCCTTGGTTCAGGTGTTTGTCCCTTCTGACATGCATGCTTCACTTCGAAGTCAGGCTGTTATTTGATCTGGATCCTGATTTAACTCAATTTCTGGATTCTGAATCCAAAACCATTAGTTTCTGTAGCATTAACTACAATTTTAAAAAATGAATTGCTTTTGTTAAGTTAATATTCACTTCTGCGTTTTTTTCCAAATTTGTCCTGATCTCGAAACAAGCAGAAATCCTGAAAGATCATATCCAGTGAACAGTTCAGAAATATATTGCATTTCCATTGAACAGTGATCATGTATTGGACATAACTGTACTTTCTGTTCTTTGTTAAGTAAAACTGATCATGGTTGCATACATGTGAGTTTATGTCACCTCTAGCAAATATAAACAAGTCACATTATGAGCTTGACTGATTAGCTAAAATTGGTTGTTAGTATAGCTATTAGCACACTCAAGATTGTTCAGCAAACAGAACTATGTGCTTTGTTTTAGGTTTTGCAAGTGCGGACTGGTTGAGTATGGTCTGTACTTTGTTTAATACAAACAACCAAAGGAACATGCTTCAAAATTACAAATTCTTAAATTTATTCCAGTGCATGACAGGTTAGAACTAATTAGATTACTCAATTTCAAATTGGATACTGATGCAATTAAGTACAATGCGCTATAATATTCACTATATTTTCAGTCATACCAGGGATGTTGCCTTTCCTGTAATGATGCATTCACATTAAGCCATGTGATATGATTGCTAAACTAACCCACATGGAATATCAAACTGAATATTATTGCCTCTCCCTCAGCTCAAATGCAATCACTTGGGTGAAACATGCACTCTGCAGTATTACACAATCAATGGGTTTATTTAGTGGTACAGCCCACCTTTGTAGTGTAAAAATAATGCACATTATCTGAATAAACAGAAAAGAGCTGGTGCTTCAGTAGCGGGTACAGATCTTTCAAGGAGAGCAATCTTCAGTTGTTAAATGGTATCTTGCATATAAGGTTTAATTCATTTATTAATAGATTATAAAGAACCCTTCACTCCCTCCCAATCAAAGTGCTCTCTACTTTATTTCGTCAGAGTTGGTCAACCTATTATCTTGTCAGGAAGGTCATGCTTGATAAACCTCATTGAATTCCTTAAATGGTAACATAAAGAATAATGCAATAGACATCATGGGTGGAATTTTAGCACCTCATCTCTTGGTGAGCCAGGAAAATAGTGTGTGAAGTTAAAAATCTTGATATGCTCCTAGCGTCAAATGATTTGTGATCTTCCCAGCCCCTCTTGAGTGACTCGAACTGCATTGCTTCCAGAAAGGGCTCAAAGCTCATTAGCATGAGATTGATCGGATTTCAATATTAGCGAGCTCAGCTTGCAACTGTACCTCTCCATCCGGAGGCTTCCCACTCTCCAGTATGTTGTCGCACCCGTGGCAATTAGTACAGGTCTTTAAAAGCATGGCTCAGGCTTAGAAGCAGCAAAGGAGAGGTAGGAAGTGAGTACTGCTGAGCACTAAGCTTCAGGGTGTGGGGAGCTAGAGGGGGTCAGCTGCTGCCATAATTTGGGATGGTTGCTGGGCTTGCATGGGCAGGGGGGCAGGGAGGGAGACCTTTATCACATTCCACCAACCAGGAGGCATGGTATCCCGCATATGCCCTCTCTAGCCCATCATCACCCCCGCCCCAACCCTGAGTCCACGTTCATTCTGTCCCCTGCCCTCCCGACGGAACCTCAACCCCTTCCACCCCTCATGAAGCCTTCAATCCCTCCCCCCATGAAGCCCTCAAACCTCCCCAACCTCCCAATGAAGTCCTCTACTTCTCCCTCCCCCATGCAGTCCTTAACTCCTCTCCTCCAAACTATTGTTCACACACCCTACATGAGTCCTATTGATATCACACAAGGGTGATGAGCCTGGGTTGTCTATGTTAGTGCATTCCCTGTCCAAGCAGGAATGTGATGATGACTTGCTGTGTAGCACAATGTAATGGTGTCCGGGTACAACACAAATCTGACTCCTACAACACAAATCTGACTGATTGCACACTGGTGCTTCGGCCCACGCCTGAGTGAGGGCTGAATTGGATGAACTCTGGGTCTTGGGGGATGGGGGCAGAATAAGTTGGACACTGACTCTTGCTGCCTGAACCAAGGTCATTTTCTTGCGGACACTAGCTGCCGGTACTCCGTGTCAGTGACTGTTCTATGTTCTATGTTGCTGCCACCGCTGACCAGGTCACATTGCTGTCCTGATTCCTGGGTTGTTTGTCCTCTCGGTTGTACAAGATGGCTCGCCTCTCTTCATGGCATCCAGCAGCCATCCTAATTATCCCTCTATAAAGCGTGGGGCAGGTCTACACGCTGCCATCTGGCATGACTGACTGTAAGTGCATCATTAGTATTTAAGTGCAGCTCCTCCCTATTAACGTTGTACATTTGTGGCCACTTTGGGTGAGTCACATGCTTTGAGCCTCCATGATAGCAAGTCTCACAACACCAGGGTAAAGTCCAAAGATAGTTAAAGTGTTAACTATCTGAGGATGAATGTTACAGTACATATTAATAAATTTGCAAAAAGGGCTTTTGCAGCTCACCTGGTATCTCCTAAGTAAGCACCAGACCCTTGTCAAGAACTTCTCAAATCGCACGTCATCAATACAATTGTACCTATAGAGCTGTTCCTAAAAACAATGGGACAGAATATTTTTAATATCTAAGAAATTGTTCCGTTAGTTTATTCAATAACAAAGTCAGCAAGATAGCATAAAAGATCTACTGCAATGGGAAGTTCTGTGCTATAGCCACTAGCCGAATAAGTAGGTGTTTGAGTTGGAGTTTATGATAAAAGAATACAAGGTCATCTTTCTGTCCTGCACTGCAGTGAATATAGGTCTGGTAATTTTGTCCAAAGATGTTGAATTACTTATACTCCTAATACATTTGTCAGTAAATGCTGTTCAATATTTCATGTTCAACAGAAGGTAGGTCACAGTTGTTTGCACATATGGATTGCAAGGTGGCATAGTGGTTAGCATTGCTGCCTCACTGCGATAGGAACTCAGGTTCAATTCCAGCCTTGGGTCACTGTCTGCGCAGAGTTTGCACATTCTCCCTGTATCTGTATGGGTTTTCTTCGGGTACACTGGTTTCCTCTCAAACTCCAAAGACGTGCAGGTTAGGCTGATTGGCCATGCTAAATTGGCCTTAGTGTCAGGGGAATTAGCAGGATAGAAGTATGGAATTATGGGGATAGAGCCTGGGTGAAATTGTGGTTGGTACGGACTCGATGAGCTGAACGACCTTCTTCTGTACTTAGGGATTCTATAAATCAATGATTCCATCTCACTTAGAACTAATTCACCTTGTTAATCAGGTTCAGATCTAAACTCAAGCCTTCAAAGAGAATGACTAATGCACAAACTATGGTGGAAGTGTCTGATTCATTGAATTTACTTATACACCAACAAAAAGGTGAGCATTTCACCCTCAGGCCTTAAAGGTAGGCAGGGAAGAGACTTTACCTAGTCAGTCTTCAAAAGGATAGAATCACAGTGCAGAAGGAGGCTATTTGGCCCATCAAGCCTGCACTGACAATGATCCCACCCTATCCCTGTAATCCCATTTTTCATTCTGCTAATCTTCTGATACTAATGGACAACTTAATCATGGCCAAACCACACATACTTGGAGTGTGGGAAAAAACTGGAGCACCCAGACAAAACCTGTGCAGACACAGGCAGAACTTGCAAACTTCATGCAAACAGTGGGAATCAAATGTGGGTCCCTGGCGTTGAGAGGTAACAGTGCTAACCATTGTGCCTATCAAGGCTGGAGATAGTATCCTTAAATAATTTACCACCAAATACAAGTAATACTTGATCAATAGTATTGATTATTGCTTAGGATCATAAGAGAGGCTGACAAAAATAAAAATGTGAAAAAATAATGCTGATATCCAGCTATAAACAAACACCTTGGATAAACTTAAAGAAACAGCTCTATAAGACTCTTGTCAGACCCCAGTTGGAGTATTGTGCGCAGTTCTGGTCGCCTCATTATAGAAAGGATGTAGAGGCTATTGAGAGAGTGCAGAGGAGATTTATAAGGATGCTGCCTGGATTGGGAGGCAGGCCTTGTGAAGATAGGTTGAGGGAGCTGGGACTCTTCTCACTGGAGAGACATAGGTTGAGAGGCGACCTGATAGAGGTTTATAAAATGTTGAGAGGAATAGATAGGGTGGACTCTCAGAGACTATTACCCCGAGCGGAAATGGTCAATACGAGAGGACACAGATTTAAGGTGCAGGGAAGCAAATACAAAGGAGATGTCAGGGGTAGGTTTTTCACTCAGAGGGTGGTGAGTGAATGGAACCGACTGCCGTCGGAGGTTGTTGAGACAAACTCACTGTGGTCTTTTAAAAGACTTCTGGATGAGTATTTGGAAAAGAATAAGATAGGGGGTTATAGATAGGTCTGTGGATTGGTAGATGTGATCAGCGCAACTCGTGAGCCGAAGGGCCTGTTTGTGCTGTATTGTTCTATGTTCTATGTTAACAAGGGCAGCATGGTGGCACAGTGGTTAGCACTGCAACCTCACAGCTCCAGGGACCCGGGTTTGATTTCTCCAGGGTCAAGCAAAACACCTGACACTGTATTAATAATATATAAGCAAATTTCAGATGCAGCTTTCTGAAACAAAAACAGCAAATGCTGGAAAATCTCAACAGATCCTACACCATCCGTGGAGACAGAACAGAGTCATGTTTCAGTGCTGGATGATCCAATCCAAACCTGAAGTGCCCTATTTTACCATTTTAACTCTTAAGTGCTGGGTGGACCTGAAACTGAGAGTGTTTCAGAGCCGACTTCTAAACACGTTCTCAGGTGCGATAATATGCACTCTGCCTGAAAAAATAGCAGCGATTCTGAATTACGCTGCAGACGCCTGTGGGCAGGGCTTAAAAAGCCTGAAACAGTGCAGCTTCGATTGGCATCTCCATCTGCGCAGTAAAAAAATCGCTCCCCTGCCACATTGTTTCCAGATGTAGAGATGGCGGCGTTGGACTGGGGTAAACTCAGTAAGAGGTCTGGCAACACCAATTTTAAATCCAACTGATTTATTTGATAGTAAATCTGCTAGCTTTCGGCGTTCGTGCCTTCATCAGGCGAATGAGGTGTTCTGGTCTCCAAAAGTCTCCAGATTTTGCCTCCCCCTGCGCCCCACAGACATTGCCCACAACAGAATTGACTCCCTAATCCCCCAACCTCATCCCACCACCCAGACCAATCATGGGCCCCTCTCCTCTTCCCCCTACAGATCACATTCAGAGTGACAAAAGACCCTCCCTTTCCCTCCACATGCAGTTACATTGGACCCGCTCTTCTCACCACATGCAGAGTGATAGCGGACCACTTCCCTCTCCTCCACCAGAGAGCCATCTGACCTACCCCCTTCCCCCCACTAGGAAACAATCTGATCCGCCCCCCCTCTCCTCCACCAGAGAGCTATTTGACTCGTCTTTCTGCCACCCATCAGAGAGCCATTTGATTTTCCTCTCCCCCACCCACCACCACACAGCCATCTGACCCACCTCTCCCAACCACCAATCTCAGTTAGAGAGCCACCTCCTCAGAAGCTGGAGCTTGAATTAGACCTTTGTGAACCACATGTGTTTCACATCGCATCTGCACAGGCAAGCATGGTGGTAAAGGGAAAAGTGCCGGTAAGTTTGGGCATGCAGCAAATGCATTTAAACTGACGTCATGCCTGTTTTGGGTGTGGTCCTGATGATGGTCATTTTAGGCTCTTGGTAAAGGGGGAATTGGCATGGAGGCGGGTGCAGATCACCAAGTTTTCACGCCTGAAAACGAGCGCAACTTGATGGTAAAATTGGGCCTGAAATGTTAACTCTGTTCTCTCATCACAGATGCTGTTTGACCTGAGATTTTTCAGCACCTAGTATTGCAAATTGCCCATAACAATGCACAAATCTTTGGATGTCCTCCCAGATTTTAGGAGATATATAGTTCTTTGGAAAGATAAATAAGGATGCTGCCTAATGCTTGGTTGAAAATCATCTAAATGAGATGCAGAAAACAAACGGATCTAGAGATACAGCTACAGAAATCAATAAAAATTCATGTTAACGTGATTATTAAAAGCAAATAAAAACACAGGAGTTCATTGCTACAGGAACAGGAATGAAACGCAGAGAAGTCAAAATTCAGATACAGGGTGTAGTGAGGCATCAGTGAAGAGGAAAGGGAGATTCACCAGATTTGAGAAGTTATATTGATCAGGAAAGACTGCGCAGACTGGGGCTCCTTTCTCTAAAGTTGAGGGCTAATCTGATGGAGATATTTAAATTTATTCAGGAGTTTGCTATTGATGATAGACGGCATGTTTTGCAGCAGCAGGAGATGACACGTGCTCGCTGTAGGCAGGATCTTATGGATCCGCCTTTTCAATTGGGTTTTCCAATGAATGCACTCCTCGTTCTCTATACCCTATCCGTCACTGCAATACGATATTCTGCGCCCTTTCCTTTCCTTCTCCACTATGTACTCTATGAGCAATATGCTTTGCCTGTACGGCACACAAGAAACAATAGTTTTCACTGTATTCTAATACACGTGATAATAAATCAAATCAAATCGTTGCCAAGAAGCCTGTGGCAGGTTGCCTTGGTGGCAGAACCTTAAGATCCTGCCTGCATAAGCGTCAGCAAGATTTCAATGGATGTTTCTATTCGTGGGAGAAATCATAGAACATAGAACATAGAACATTACAGCACAGAACAGGCCCTTCGGCCTTCGATGTTGTGCCGACCAAAATAAAAAGCAATGCCCCTCCAAACTAAACCATTCCCTTCTCTTCCATCTACTTATCAACTAACCTCTTAAACGCCACCAAACTTGGCGCATCTACAACAGCTGCAGGCAGGGCATTCCACTCCCTAATCACTCTTTGAGTAAGGAACCTACCTCTGATATCCGTCCTATAACTCATACCCCTTAATTTAAAGCTGTGTCCCCTCGTGCTAGCTTTCTCCATCCTAGGAAAAAGGCTATCACTGTCCACCTATCTAAACCTCTAATCATCTTATATGCTTCAATAAGATCCCCTCTTAGCCGCCTCCTTTCTAACGAAAACAACCTCAAATCCCTCAGCCTCTCTTCATAAGACCTGCCCTCCATACCAGGCAACATCCTGGTAAACCTCCTCTGTACCTCTCCAATGCCTCCACATCTTTCTTATAATGCGGGGACCAGAACTGTACACGATACTCCAAGTGCGGCCGCACTAGAGTTTTGTACAGTTGCAACATGATGCTGCGGCTCCTAAATTCAATTCCCCTGCCAATAAAAGCTAAGACTCCATATGCCTTCTTAACAACTTTATCCACTTGACTGCCTACTTTCCGGGATCTATTGACACATACACCAAGATCCTTCTGCTCCTCAACACTATTAAGAGCCCTACCATTAGCCCTATACTCTACACATTTATTGTTCCTGCCAAAGTGCATTACCTCACACTTTTCCACATTAACTCCATTTGCCACCTCTCGGCCCAGCTCTGCAACTTGTCCAAGTCACTCTGTAAACTAAAACCCCCCTCTTCACTATCTACCACACCACCAACTTTAGTATCATCTGCAAATTTACTGATCCATCCCTCAATACCCTCATCCAGATCATTTATAAAAATTACAAACAGCAGGGGCCCCAAAACAGACCCCTGAAATCAAGATATGATTACTTATAAATCCAATCAGCTATTCAAAGGAAACTTATTCAAGCGAAGAATAGTGAAATTGCAAAAGTTACTATTACACGGAGTTGAGATACATTACAGATACTTTTAAGTAGCAGCTGGATATGCAAAGGAGAGGGGAATGGAACTTCTCTGAACTTCTTCAAATACATTTACATCTTTTTTTAAATCAATACTGTTGTACACAATACTTCAGATTGGTGTCACCAGTGTCCTGTACAACTGAAGTAAAATCCCTACTTCTGTAATCAATTTACCTCACTGTAAACAATAACATTCAATTAGCTTCCTAATTACTTATTGAACCCGCATATTAGCTTTTTGTAATTCATGCATTAGGATACCCAGATCCCTCTGAATCTGAGAGCTCTACAAACTCTCACCATTAAGAGATGTGTTCGGCACAACTTGTGGGCCGAAGGGCCTGTTTGTGCTGTAGTGTTCTATGTTCTATATGTTCTATTAATATGCTGTTAGGACGTGAAGTTGAGTGGGAGAAGATGTATATAAAGCATGCACAGTGGCATAGATGAGTTTGTCTGAATGGTTTCTTCCTATATTATAAATACTATGTAAGTCTGCATCATAGCAGAAGCACTATCATCTCTCAGGTGGTGCAAAACAAGAGATATTTCATACTCTCCCACCACTCACGATCAGGTAAAATAATAAATCAATCACTCACCAGTTTACTCAAGTAGTTCCGGCTGATTTTTCTAACTTCTCCTTTATATCGTAGGCAGGCAACTTCATTCTCAAAGTGTAAGTCAACACGTGGGAGTGGGGTTGAAGGGATTGCGAGTCTCAAAGGATAACAGTATACCAGTCTGTCCATTACCTCCGGTCTCTCCACCTCTTCTGTGGGAAAGAAAACAGGACAGGTTCATAATTAGTAATTAGAGACCAGAGCAGCATTTGTAGAGAAAAATGAAACCCGAAGTTAAAGACATAACGCAGAATGAAAGCATTAAAAAGCTTCCACTGTCTTTTGAGGAACAGAGTTTCAAAAACTCATGGCATTTATTCTGAGATAATTAAAAATCTCCTTTTCTGTTTTAAATGGGCAATCTCTTATTTTTAAACAGATTGGTCTCACCAGTGTCCTGTACAACTGAAATATAATCTCCCTACTTCTGTAATCAATTTACCTCACAGTAAACAATAACATTCAATTAGCTTCCTAATTACTTATTGTACCTGCATATTAGCTTTTTGTAATTCATGCGTTAGGATACTCAGATCCCTCTGAATCTGAGACAATGTGAGTGGAGGTGATTATCATTGACACCACAAAACTGCTGGATCCAAGTGGAGAGGATCTCCAAGAAATTTGCGCATATCGACACAGGTATCAAGTTTTTATAAAGATGCAAGAAAGTAGACAAGATACCAAAAGGACTATAGATCACAAACTCACTCAGGTCAACTGCTATCTCCACTCACATTGCCTGCACGTTTAAGACCTGAAGAGCAGATTAACTGTAAAAACTTGCATTCTAATCAGTATTCTGTAAACTGTGTGTGACTTTATTTGCCTTTCTCTGATCAGAACCTTCCACACACCTGATGAAAGAACAGCGTTTCCGAAAGCTTGTGGGATTACTAGCAAATAAACTGGTTGGACTTTAACCTGGTGTTGTGAGACTTCTTACTGTGTTTACCACAATCCAATGCTGGCATCTAGAACATAGAACATAGAACATAGAACAATACAGCACAGAACAGGCCCTTCGGCCTTCGATGTTGTGCCGACCAATATAAAAAGCAATGCCCCTCCAAACTAAACCATTCCCTTCCCTTCCATATACTTATCAACTAACCTCTTAAACGCCACCAAACTTGGCGCATCTACAACAGCTGCATGCAGGGCATTCCACTCCCTAATCACTCTTTGAGTAAAGAACCTACCTCTGATATCCGTCCTATAACTCATACCCCTTAATTAAAGCTGTGTCCCCTAGTGCTAGCTTTCTCCATCCTAGGAAAAAGGCTATCACTGTCCACCCTATCTAAACCTCTAATCATCTTATATGCTTCAATAAGATCCCCTCTTAGCCGCCTCCTTTCTAACGAAAACAACCTCAAATCCTTCAACCTCTCTTCATAGGACCTGCCCGCCATACCAGGCAACATCCTGGTAAACCTCCTCTGTACCCTCTCCAATGCCTCCACATCTTTCTTATAATGTGGGGACCAGAACTGCACACAATACTCCAAGTGCGGCCGCACTAGAGTTTTGTACAGTTGCAACATGATGCTGCGGCTCCTAAATTCAATCCCCCTACCAATAAAAGCTAAGACTCCATATGCCTTCTTAACAACTTTATCCACTTGACTGCCTACTTTCAGGGATCTATTGACACATACACCAAGATCCTTCTGTTCCTCAACACTATTAAGAGCCCTACCATTAGCCCTATACTCTACACATTTATTGTTCCTGCCAAAGTGCATTACCTCACACTTTTCCACATCTCTACATCATGAGCCAAGATTGACAGAGGAGAGATCAGTCAATACAATGGGAGGGAGATAAAGATGAACATGTGCTGAATAATTAAGAAAAATGTCAGGCACAGCTTTCTGGGAAAGTTGTGGATTACGGCATAATGAATTTAATGGTTATAATATTTGTCTAATATTCCAAAGGCTTGGACTAATGATGAAGAGCTCAAATTTCATCATAGTAGTTTGATAATTTGAATTCAGTTTTAGAAATCTAGTACAGGTAAAATAGACCGTAAGGCCATCGGACTGTGGTAAAAACTTACTAATCTCCTTATCCAGTCTGGTTAACATGTGACTCCAACAGAGCTGACTCATAACTACCCTCTGGAAAGGCACGGCAACTTACCAGGTCAAGCAGGGACGTAAAAAGATTTTGTCAGTAACACCACACTGGGAATGGATTTAAAAATTGGTGACTTGTAAGACATTTACTGTTTGCATTTAAATATGATTATTTGTGACATGGTTTCAGCTTCAGCAACAGATCTCCACTCCTTTCTGTGTAGCTCCCTCACCTGATACATTGCACTCTTTGAGTAATGCTAAATGCTTCTCTCGGACGCGCTTCACGTATTCACTGGATATGTGGTAGATCTTCCCACAGATTGCTTCCACAGAATCTTTAGCCACTGCTGCCACATGGGGCCCACACTGTTTCCGCAAGTGTTCCAGCCTCTCCTGCATTCAAGCAAAAGACTGAGTCAGAATTAGTCCAACAGATCAGGTCACTGCATTCATCTAGAAACCAATTTTTGTGAAGTCATTTCTGTTCTCCCTATTATCAAGCTTCTTTAGTAATTAACCTCAGTTTCTCATCATCAAGTATTAATCCTGCTCATGTATTCTCTTATGAAGTGCAGATGATGTGTGGAAATCTATAGATATGTGCACTAGTGGCATTAAAATCTGCTTCAAGCTAAACATAGTTGTATGGTCACAGGGGTGTCAGAGTGTAAAGTGGGCTTAAATCTACATTTCCATGAGTGCAGAATGGCGAGGCACTACAGTCAGGAAGATCTCAGGAAGCAGTTGAAAGAGTGTGAGGGGCCAACTGAGATGATTTGAATAAATCTTTGCGACATGGTGGCACGGTGGTCAGCACTGCCCCCTCACAGCACCAGGGACCCAAGTTCAATTCCAGCTTCGGGTTATTGTTTGTGTGGAGTTTAATACTCTTCCAGTGTCTGCATTGGTTTCTTCCAGGTGCTCCAGTTTCCTCCCATAGTCCAAAGATATGCAGGTTAAGTGAAGTGGTGGTGTTAAATTGACCCTTAGCATCAGGGGGATTAGCAGGATAAATATGTGAGGTTAACGAGATAGGGTCTAAATGGGATTGTTGCTGGTGCAGGCTTGATGGGCCGAATGGTCTCTTTCAGCACTGTAGAGATTCTAATATTCTATCTGACTGTCCCAATGCAATAATAGAGAGGCGATTCTCCATTTTGAGGCATATAGTAAGAAATACATATACACGAGAGGGTAAGAAAACAGAATCTAGTCCCTCAAAAATCTATCCCAGCACTCAAGCTATTAATCTTTAGCTACAAATGCCCATGAAATCTCATCTTACAGGATTCAAGCTGAAATCCATCCTGCTGATGTATTAATGCAATGAATTTTGCCTATTTATTCTCTCTGTGAACAGCCATTAGTAGGCTTTTCCCCTGGTTTCTATGGCTATGTGTTAGTCATTGTAAGTTCAACGTAATAAACACCATACCTAGGAATCCACTTGTCACACAAATGAGCTTTCTCTTCTAAATCTCTTCTAATTTCTTCATCTAAGGTAAAATCTCTAGCACACCCTCCATTGAAAGCCTTTTCTAACACCCTTATTTGCTTTTATTGAACTAATATCCCAATTACTATCTACCCCTCTAGTGCTCTAATACCCCCATTAATATGCACCACTCTACTGCCCCTAATACCTCCATTAATATCCACCCGTCTAATGCCTCATGTACAACTGTCTTGAATACTGTAAGAGCAAATTACAGTAGTATCCAAATTCCCTCATTAACACTCTTCACTGTTGTGCAAAGTCTTGGATGTCTCACCCATTGACTAGAGAATGGACAGGAAACTCACATTTTCTTCTTTGGGGAAGGTCTGCCAAATTATATGCCAATCATGGAATTAACAGACTACCAGTAACTGCTCACCCCCACCCCTAATCAGTCTGGTAGTGACTTTGCTCAGCAGCACCACTAGCAAGATAGTGGCTGCTGCAGGAACTACATGTTCAGGAAGTCCAGGATTTCAAAGTGACTCAAACCAGAGGTAAGTAATGAGGAGAGGGATTCTGTGGGGTGGAAGTCATACAAAGAACAAAGAACACACAGCACGGGAAACAGATGCTTCAGCCATTTTAACATTGTGAGTTCCCTCTTCCACCCATAACCCTCGTCTACGTTTTTGGCACTCCACATTGGAAATCAGATTGAGGGACAATTTGTTACACCAATAAGCCTAAGAGCACATCTTTGGGGTGTGGGAGGAAACAGGAACACCCGGAGAAAACCCACGCAAGCACAGGGAGAATGCGCAAACTCCCACAGATCTGGCCCAAATCCATGTATCTGCATAGCAAACAGTGATAGTCACTGAGCTGTTGTGTTGTCATAGCAGAAGGCCCTGTTTGGCATCAAGTGCTGGGCAGAAAGATGGTTTGGCTCTCAGCAACATCACTTCTTCCCCTATGATGGGTCTATCAATCAGGCACTGAATGCCTCTGAATGATGGACACCTCCCCCTACACTGGATTACCTCAAGCAAATATGCACGGGATTGCTATTATGCTCTCCATAATGCTGACAGACCTGCCCGCTGTTGGTCAAACACACTGGCAGCAAGCAAGGCCCTTAAATGGACATTATATGCCCATTTAAGGGCTTTGCTTGATGGTGGGACAGAAGGCCTTCTATGAGCATTCCTGCCAAAGACTTAATTGGGTTGGAGGCAGAAAGATAATGGTTCCATTTGGTCATCCCCCACCCGGCCATCTTATTTCCCCACCCTGCTCTTCTTTCCCCTCTTTTTACGGATCTGGGCACCATCCCCACCCAGCCAATGTCCTTGTATCTGATAATCTTTTACATACCATATAATCTTCCTTTGTGGCAGATGGTTCCTTTCGTAGCCAGTTGAAAGTATCTTCAACATTCCACTTCACAGTTTTCCTGACATCGGGGCTAGCATTTCTGGGGAGGAAGCAGATTCAGTGAGTAGGATTAAATGAGCCACACACTTGCTCCTGACATACACAGATTTAATCACTATACAAAAGGACGAGTCAAGATGTTTCTCATGGCTCTGAAAGTCTCTTTCTTTTATTACTGATTATCTATTCCCCTTTTGGGAAAAGTTCTATTAGAACTAAAAGATGTCAGTGTTTTTTGAGAGATTAATTTTTCGAGAGATCCTTTACTTCAGCAAGGCATTTGTTAAAATCCCCCATGCAAGACTTCTTGAGAAAGTGAGAGGGCATTGGATCCAAGAGGCTGTTCCCTTATGGATCCAGAACTGGCTTGCCTGCAGAAGGCAGACAGTAGTTGTGGATGGGTCTTTTTCTGCAAGGAGGTCGGTTACTAGTGAAGTGTCCCAGGGATCTGTTCTAGGACCATTGCTGTTTGTCATTTTCATAAATGACCTGGATGAGGAAGTGGAGGGATGGGTTAGTAAGTTTGCCGACGTCACGAAGGTTGGTAGTGTTGTGGATAGTCTGGAGGAATATCAGAAGTTGTAGCAAGACATAGATAGGATGCAAGACTGGACGGAGAAATGGCAGATAGATTTCAACGGGGATAAATGTGTAGTGGTCCATTTTGGCAGGTCCAATGGGATGAAGGAGTACAATATCAAGGGTAGGACTTTTAGCAGTACAGAAGAGCAGAAAGACCTTGGGATCCGGGTCCATAGGACACTTAAATCAGCCTCGCAGGTGGAGGATGTGGTCAAGAAGGCGTATGGTGCACTTGCCTTCATTAATAAAGGGACTGAGTTTAGAAGTCGGGAAATAATGCTGCAACTTTGTAAGGCCCTTGTCAGATCCCACTTGAAGTACGGTGCGCAGTTCTGGTCGCCTCACTACAAGAAGGATGTGGAAGCTATTGAAAAGGTACAGAGGAGATTTACAAGGATTTTGCCTGGATTGGGTGGCATGCCTTATGAGGATAAGTTGAGGGAGCCAGGTCTTTTCTCCCTGGAGAGACAAAGGTTGAGAAGTGACCTGATAGAGGTTTTATAAGATGTTAACAAAGGGTGGATGCTCAGAGGCTATTTCCAGGGCTGAAATGGTCGCTATAAGAGGACATAGGTTTAAGGTGCTGAGGAGTAGGTACAGAAAAGATGTCAGGGGTAAGTTTTTCACTCAGAGTGTCGTGAGTAAGTGGAATCGCTGGCGTCAGTGGTGGTGGAGGCAAACTCGTTGGGGTCTTTTAATAGACTTCTGGATGAGTACATGGGATTTAATGGGATTGAGGATTATAGATAGGCCTGGTAGGTAGGAATATGATCGGCTAACTTGTGAGCTGAAGGGCCTGTTAGTGCTGTTCTATGTTCTAGATTAAGTCAGTTAGGATTATATTCATTGGAGTTTAGAAGAGTCAGGGAGGATCTCAGGGAAACTTATGAAATTCTAACAGGATTAGACAGGGTCGGATTCAAAAAGAATGTTCCCTATGGTGGAGGAACTAGTAGTCATTATTCGAGGATAAACCGTTTAGGCCTGAGGTAAGAAGGAATTTCTTCACCCTGAAGGTGGTGAATGTGTGGAATTCACTACCACAGAAAGTAGTTGAGGCCAAAACACTGTGTGATTTCAAGAAAAGATTAGATATAGCTCTTGGGGCTAAAGGGATTAAGGGATATGGAAAAAGGGGAGGGGGAGCTGTGGGATCATGATATTGAATTTGATGATCAACATAATCAAAATGAATAGCACAGCAGGCTAGAAGTGCCAAATGGCCTACTTCTGCTTCTGTTTTCTGTGTTTTTCCAGTCAGCCAATTGACTGACGTGCAGAAATCTATCACCACAATTACTGCCTTCATTAGGACACAAGAAATCTACTGCCTGATTAGAATGACGCATGCATCCTTCTCCTTCAGGTATCATGTCAGCTACATACATCCAAAAAGATGGTAAGAGATATGGTTTAGGATCGCACCACTCCCTTCCCTTTGCCCAAGTTTGGACCATTTTATTAATTGCAGCACTATTTACATTCTGGAGTCATCTGGGAAATATTATCCCTTTTCTTGGTGGCATAGATATTAGAGACCTTGTCATTGAGCCAGGTTAGCTGCTAAATCATTAACAATGGTCTTCTCAATCAGCAATACTATAATACCATAAGACTTTGGAGCAGAATCAGGCCATTCAGCCCACTGAGTCTGCTTCACCATTCAATCATGGCTGATATGATTTTCATTCCCATTCTCCTGCTTCTCCCCATAACCGTTGATCCCCTTATTGATCAAGAACCTATCTATAATAGTCTGAAAGATACTCAATGACCTGACCGCCACAGCCGTCTATGGCAATGAATTCCACAGATTCACCACCCTCTGGCTGAAGAAATTCCTTCTTGTCTCAGTTTTAAATGTGCATCCTTTCACTCAGAAATTGAGCCCTCAAGTTATAGTCTCTTCCCCTAGTGGAAACATTCTCTCCACATCCACTCTATAAAGGCCTCTCAGTATTCTCTAAGATTCAATTAGATATCCTCCCCCACCCCCATCCTTCCAAACTCCATCAAACACAGACTCAGACTGTGGATTCACTATCTGATGTCACAGTCTGCCATACAAGTTTGGTGTAGATGATAGTTCCTGATAAGTCATCAGATACATATTAGATTTCAATTATTGCCTAATGGACAGTAGGTACTAGGAATTCTCATGAATGGCTCTTTGAACAGCACAATTTCCCAAGAAAATGTGAATGCTCTTTCTTTCACAATCTCCTGTCCATGACATAATAACATTACATCAAACAACTGGACCACCAGGTGGAGATGTACAGCTCTCTGCTATCCCAATCATGGTGGGCACAAATCTTGAGATGTGACCTTTTGTGTTCTTGCACTCGACCCCCTGACAATACATTGCAGCAACTGCCATCCTAGGACTTGACAATTTCCTCAGTTACATTCAGTGTGGTAGAAGGACCATGCGGGGCACTTCGCAGTACCCAGCTGTGAGCCTTTGAGGAAGCTCCTAAAATTAATAACTTCAATACAAAGTCATTACTGGGCATTTTTTAAAAGCTTTGTGAATTATTCTTTCATTTACTAAAAAACTGACCACTGTGCACAATGTAACTAATACATGGCTAGGTGTAATGTTTGATTATCATTTTAAATTATTTAAAATTAAGTTACTCACAGAAAATGAGCTGAACACTGATAAAAATCCTTTTTTTGCAATAAACCCATTTTCAGCTATATGAACAGAACTGTTCCAACTTATTACTCTTAAATAGGGCAAGGAATATATTTAAGTAAAATTTTCTCTTAATTTCTAAAACATTGTTGGATTGCACTGGCTCGTGGCAGATTTTATGTTTAGTAAATATGCAAATGCAGAAGCTTAAGAAAAAAGGACACTTCAAAACTAATATAGCTTTACTGCAATTTGAACCCAGATTGCCAATTCTGCCCAATGCAGAAATTCACAACCATGAAGTTCTGTGTTTGTGATATTAGTATAACAAACAACAGTGGCAGCAGGTCATAAAACCTCTTGACTCTACTCCAGTAAACATTAAGGCTAAGCTTCTAGAGCAACTCCCACTTTCCAGATGGATCTCTGTATCCCTCGATTTCCTTAACGTCCAAAAACCTATTAATCTGAGCCATGAATATATTCATCAAACAGCCACAGCTCTCTAGGGCAGAGAATTCCAAAGACACACGCCCATTAAGAGACCTGTAATGATTTGCACTTAACACTAGCTTACAATGTTCTCAACAACCAAGTTTGGAAGATGAGAACGTTCAGTTGCATTGCTACAAGGTTCACAGTATGTTTCAAAACCCCAGGATCATTACTAACTAGTGACGCTTACTGAAGCACATGTGTGCTCAGCATCTAGTCCTAGGAGGTTCCCATAAAGTTTGTCTGAATATTTATACTGGGAACATCCCAATGTTTGTCTTAATATCTAACAATGAGAAATTCCAGAATCTGTCTGAATATTTGACAAGCTCATCCCATAGAGTGTTTGTCTGAATAGCTAACACTGATAATATTTCAAAGACAACATCAAAAACTTCCCGAGCACTTCTGAATATCTGACACTAAGAATTCCCAGAGATTACAACTATTTAGAAGGGAAACAGCAATTAAAGGGAGCAGATGTCCTCTAGAGTTGTCTTGAGTCTGGAGTATTGAGTTTTGGGTCTGGAGAATTACTAATGAGAAATTAAAAAATGGCAGAAAAGATATTCTGCGTTTGCCTTCACTGTAGAACACAAATAACATCCCCAAAATATTTATCAATGAAGAAGAGAAAGAAAGGAGAAGCTTCAAACAATTAATTGCCAGGGAAAGATCACTGACAAATTTGTTGTCCATGTGGAGTTAGGAAGTTCTCCCTGTGTCTACTTAATGCTTCTACTTCTGCCAACAATCCAAATTTGTGCACGTTAGGTGGATTTACCAGGCTAACTTGCTCATTAGTGTCCAAAGATATGTTGGATTAGCCATGGTAGATGCGTGGGGTTACTGTGATAGGGTGGGTGGAGGGACTTGGTGAGATGTTCTTTCAGAAGTTGGTACACTGTAGGGATTCTAAAGGCTGACAAGTCCTCAGCACTCAATCACCTACATTCTGGCCTTCAGTAAGGCATTTGACAAGGTCCCACATGGCAGACTGGTACAAAAATTAAAATCACATGGGATTTGAGATGGGCTGGCTAGACGGACACAGAACTAGCTTGGTTATAGAAGAAGAAAATAGCAGTGGATGGGTGTATTTCAGAATGGAGATTTGTAGAAAGTGGTGTTCTACAGGAATCAATGCTAGAACCTCTATTGTTTGCAGTACATATAAATGATCTGGTGCAAAATATGAGTGGTATGATTAGTAAGTTTACAGATGACATGAAGATTGGCAGAGTTGCTGATAGTGCCAGAGATTGTCAGAGGATACAACAAGATATAATTAGATTAGAGACTTGGGTACAGAAATGGCAAATGGAATTTAATTTGGACAATGTGAAGTTATATATTTTGCAGGATCAAATTTAGATGTAAATTATAGCGCAAATGGCAGAACCTTTCGGAACATCAATATACAGAGGGATCCGGGTATGCAGGTCCACAGTTCCCTGCAAATGGCAACACAGATGATTAAGAAGGCATATGGCATGCTTGCCTTCATCAGCTGGTGCACTGAGTACAAGAGCAACTCCCACTTTCCAGCTGCATCTCTGTATCCCTCAATTTCCTTAATGCCCAAAAATCTATTAATCTGAGCCATGAATATATTAGGAAATCATGCTGCAACTATATAAAATCTTGGCTCAGTCACATTTGGAATATTATGTGCAGTTCTGATCACCACGTCACCAGAAGGACGTGGAAGCTTTGGAGGAAGTGCAAATAAAGTTGACCAGGATGTTGCCTAGTCTCAAAGGTGTTGACTATGAGGAGAGTTTGAATAAACTAGGATTGTTTTCGCTGAAGACAGAGGCTGAGATCTATAAAATTATGAGAGACATAGACAGAGTGGATATTCGATACTCTTTCCGGGAGGGGGGGGGTGGTTTGAGTGTGTGTGTGTGTGTGTGTATGTGTCTGTCAGTGTGTGTGCACGCGCGCACAATGGTAGTGGTGGTAATGGAGGAGGAGGAGGAGAGCAAAGGTTCAAGGTGAAAGGAGGAAAGATTAAGGGAGATGCATGGGGCATGTTTTTCCATGCAGAGAATGGGTGCTGCCACATGAGTTTGTGGAAGCAGGCACATTAACAATTAATAGGCATCTGGATAGGTAGGAATAGAGGGATACAGACTGAGTAAGGCAGAAGGTTTCTTTTTTAGTTTAGTAATGGCATCATAATTGTTCGAAAGAGAGCCGAAAGACAAATTCCTGGACTGTACATTTCTTTGTTTTTTAAAGAAAATGCTGTAGACAGAGTAGAATAATTGGTTGTAATTTTTCAAAATTCCCTATATTCTGGAAAGGTCCGAAAGGACTGGAAAATAGCAAATGAAACTTCTCTGATCAAGAAGGGAGGGAGACTGAGGCAGGTATAACAGGTTAGTTAAATCTAATATCTTGCATAGCAAAAATATTAGTATCTGTTATTAAGGAGATTATAACAGGGCATTTAGAACATCTTAATGCAATCAGGCAGAGCCAATATGGTTTTGTGAAAGGGCAATCATGTTTGAATTCAACTCATTACAACTCTTTTAGAAAGTAATAAGTAATGTGGATAAAGGAAAACCCCAAACTGTGGTGTACTTGGATTTCCAAAAGGCATTTGACACATCAAAGGTCACTACACAAAGTAAGGGCTCATGGTGTAGGGAGTAATATATTATTGTGGATAGAGGATTGGCTGGTTAACAGGAAGCAGAGAATAGGGATAAATGGGTCATTTTCAAGTTGGCAAACTGTAATCAGTGTAATGCCACAGGGATCAATACTGGGCCTCAATTATTTATAATCTATATAAACAACTTGAATGTATTGCTGGTAAACTTTGTGATGACAAAAACACAGGACAGGAAAGTAAATAATGAGAAGGATCTAAAGATTCTGTAATGGGAGATAGACAGGTTAAGTGAGTGGGCAAAGAATTGCCAGACAGAGAATAATCTGGGAAAATGCGAATTTGCCCACTTCAGTGGGAAGAACAGGAAAGCAACGTGTTCTTTAATTAGACAAGGATTGCAGAACTCTGAAGTACAGGGGGATCTGGCTGTCCTGGCATATAAATCACAAAATGTTAGATAAATGGAATATAAAAGAAGGGAAGTTTTATTAAAATTGTAGAGGATGCCGGTAAGATCACATCAGGATTATCTGCACAGTTTTGGTTTGATCTCTTAACCTGAGAGAAGATTTAGAAACAATTGAGAGAAGATTCACTCAGCTAATATCTGAGAAGAGCTGGTTGTTTAGAATAGGCTGGGCCTATATCCACTTGAGTTTAGAAGAATGAAAGGTGGTCTTATGGAAACATACAAGATCCTGAGGTCAGTTAACAAGATATATGTTGAGAGGATGCGTCTCCTTGTGGGAAAGACTGGAACTTGCAAGACTTCTTATTTAAAAATAAGGAGTCTCCCATTTAAGATGGAGAAGAGACTTTTTTCCCTCTTGGAGGGTTGTTGATCTATGGAATTCTCTTCCCCATAGCACAGTGGAAGCAGGGTCATTGAATATATTTAAGTTTGATAAATTTTTGATCAGCAAGAAGTTCAAAGGGTACAGGCAGTAGACAGAGAAGTGCGGTTAAGGCCACAATCATATCAGCTATGATCTTAGTGAATGGTGGAGCAAGCTCATGGGACTAAATGGCCTACTCTGCTGCTAATCTGTATGTTCTTATGTAATCAATCTGAATATGCGACACTGAGAAATTCCAGAATCTATCTGAACGTCTGACATATCGCAGAGAATGTCTGTCTGAATATGTGACCTTGAGAACCAAAGAAAATTACAGCTCAGAAATTTGCCCTTTGGCCCTTTTTGTGTGTGCCATTTTTTGCCTAATTTCACTACCCGCACTTGGACCATATCCCTCCACGCCCCTCTTATGCATGTACCAATCTAAGATTTTCTTAAATGTTAAAAATGACCCCGTATTTACCATTTTATCTGGCAGCTCATTCTACACTCCCACCACTCCCTGCATGAAGAAGCCCTCCCTAATATTCCCTTTAAACTTTTCTCCTTTCACCCTTAACCCATGCCCTCTGGGTTTTTTTCTCCTCTAGCCTCAGTGGAAAAAACCTGCTTGTATTCATTCTATCTATACCCATCAAAATCTAATACACCTCTATCAAATCTCCCCTCATTCTTCTATGCTCCAGGGGACAAAGTCCTAACCTATTCAATCTCTCTCTATAACTCAGCTTCTCAAGTCCCGGCAACATCCTCGTCAACCTTCTTTGCACTCTTTATTTACATTCTTCCGGTAATGAGATGACCAAAACTGTGCACAATACTCTAAATTCAGCCTCACCAACGTCTTATATAACCTTACTGTAACACTCCAACTTTTATATTCGATACTCTGATTTATAAAGGCCAGCGTACTAAAAGCACTCTTTACGACCCTATCAAACTGTGATGTCACTTTTAGGGAATTCTGTACCTATATTTCTAGATCTCTCTGTTAACTGCACTCTTTAGAGTCCTACCATTTACCCTGTATGTTCTACTTTGGTTTGTCCTTCCAAAGTGCAATGCCTCATATTTGTCTGCGTTAAATTCCATTTGCCATTTTTCAATCGGTCCAAATCCCTCTGCAAGCTTTGAAAACCTTCCTCACTGTCCACTACATCTCCAATCTTTATATCATCAGCAAATTTGCTGATCCAACTTACCACGTTATCATACAGATCACTGATATAGATCACAAACAATAATGGACCCAACACTGATTGCTGCGGTACAACACTAGTCACAGGCCTCCACTCAGAGAAGCAAACCTCCGCAATCACTCTCTGGCTTCTTCCCTTGAGCCAGTGTCTAATCCAATTTATTACCTCCCCATGTATACTTAGTGACTGAATCTTCCTAACTAACCTCTCATGAGGGACCTTATCAAAGGCCTTGCTAAAATCCAGGCAGACAACATCCACCGCCTTCCCTTCATCCAATTTCCTGGTAACCTCCTCGAAAAATTCTAATAGATTGGTCAAACATGACCTACCACATACAAAACCATATTGACTCTCCGTAATAAGTCCTTATACATCCAAATATTTGTAGATCCTATCCCTTATCACATCTTCCAATATCTTGCCCACCACCGACGTCAAACTTACTGGCCTATAATTTCCCGGACTTCTTTTGCAACCTTTTTTAAACAACTGAACAACATGAGCCACCCTCCAATCATCCGGCAACTTCTCTGTGCATACTGATATTTTAAATATGTCTGCCATGGCCCCTGCAAGTTCACTACTAGCCTTCCTCAAAAATTCCGAAGTCCGCCTGTATTTATCTGAAAGTCTGTCTAAAAAACAGTCCCTGAGACAGAAAATTGTAGCTATAAACTACTGTTCCTGAACAAGTCCTCTAGAGATCCAGGTTGGTGCTCCAGAGATAGAAGTTCAAATGTCACATTGGTACCTGAGGGAATTTAAATTAATATGTCTGCAGTAAAATTATAGTCTCCTAATAATGATCATGAAATGATCTGGTATTCACACTATTTAGTTCATGGAAGAAAATCTGCCATGTTTACTTGGTCTGGCTTACAAATACACAACAACTTGGTTAACTCTCAACTGCCCTCTGAAATTGGCCATCAATCCATTCAATTGTGTCAAAACAATACAGACCAAGCATTGTCAAACTACACAAGATAGTCAGTAGCAGTTCAAGAAGACAGTGGCTCACCATTATATTCTCAAGGACAATAAGAGATGGGCAATAAATGGTGACCTTGCTGGTGATGCTCACATCCCAAAAATAGATGAAAGATTAGTACCTGGATTCAATCATCCGCTTTGCAGACTCAGCATATTTGAAAAGCAGTCTCCGGGCTTCCTCCCTGTACTTAATGCGAGACAATCTGTAAATGCAAGCATATGGCTACACCTCAATTCTGGCATTCCATTGCAGCAAGCAACGCCACATGCAAAAACCTTTTAACAAAGCAATGAATCTGAATCTTTCAAAGTTATAGCAGGATGCCTCTAACAGATCATTACTGAAAGATATGTTTAGACACAAGCTGAAGTATGGAGAGTGTTTTACTGTCAAAGACTCACAGTGTTAAGAGTTCTTAAACAGAGATAGAGAATATAGGATGTGCTTTATTGATAATGGTCTCAATCTGGGATATGTTTTGTTGGTAAGGACCTCAGTTTGGGGTATGTTTTGTTGATAAGGGTGTCACTTTAGATGTGTTTTACTGATTGGGGGCAGTTTCTGTAAACATCATTAGCTGTGGGTACTTGACAGGTGACATATGTTATAAAATGCAGAAACAGGCTATTTGGCTCAATAATACATGCTAACATTGAAGCTGCACTCAAGCCTCATCCCATGTCATCAGTGTAACCCTCTATCACTGCTTCCTCATCTGTTTCCCTATCTCCCCCTGCACTTTCACTATTCTCTCCAACCATTCCCTGTAAAGTGAATTCCACATTCTCTGGGAAAGAAGTTATTTTGGAATTCCCTACTGAAATTCTTGATGACAGTCTTATATTAACGGGCTTGTAGTTCTGCTCTTGCCCACAAGAGGAAATTTAGGAGGTAATTCTACAACCTTGCTGTGCCTGGCACAGATTATGTGAATCCCAGAAAATATGTGTGGGCCTAAAGATTAGTTGTACACCTGGTGCTGAATGGTTTTCAATTTTCCATCCCCTTTTTAGAGGTGCAAACTGAATCACGTCCAAAAAGGGAAATAGGATTGACTTGATTCACAATAAACATCAATGATTTGGATAAGGGAACCAAATGTATTATTTCCAAGTTTGCCGATGACACAAAACTTTGTGGGAATGTGAATGATGAGAAGGATATTAAGAGGATTCAAGGTCATTCAAATTAGTTGAGTGAGTGGGCAAATACACGGCAGATGAGGTATAATGTGGATAAATGTGAAGATATCCACTTTGGACAGAGAAACAAAATGGCAGACTATTATTTAAATGGTGACAGATTGGGAAATGTTAACATACCAGGAGTCAGCTAGGTCTGTATTCACTGGAATTTAGAAGAATGAGGGGATCTAACTGAAAGGCATAAAATTCTAACATGACGTGTAAGGAGATCAACAGGGTAAATAGAACATAGAACATAGAACAATACAGCACAGAACAGGCCCTTCGGCCTTCGATGTTGTGCCGACCAAAATAAAAAGCAATGCCCCTCCAAACTAAACCATTCCCTTCTCTTCCATATACTTATCAACTAACCTCTTAAACGCCACCAAACTTGGCGCATCTACAACAGCTGCAGGCAGGGCATTCCACTCCCTAATCACTCTTTGAGTAAAGAACCTACCTCTGATATCCGTCCTATAACTCATACCCCTTAATTTAAAGCTGTGTCCCCTCGTGCTAGCTTTCTCCATCCTAGGAAAAAGGCTATCACTGTCCACCCTATCTAAACCTCTAATCATCTTATATGCTTCAATAAGATCCCCTCTTAGCCGCCTCCTTTCTAACGAAAACAACCTCAAATCCTTCAACCTCTCTTCATAGGACCTGCCCTCCATACCAGGCAACATCCTGGTAAACCTCCTCTGTACCCTCTCCAATGCCTCCACATCTTTCTTATAATGTGGGGACCAGAACTGCACACAATACTCCAAGTGCGGCCGCACTAGAGTTTTGTACAGTTGCAACATGATGCTGCGGCTCCTAAATTCAATCCCCCTACCAATAAAAGCTAAGACTCCATATGCCTTCTTAACAACTTTATCCACTTGACTGCCTACTTTCAGGGATCTATTGACACATACACCAAGATCCTTCTGTTCCTCAACACTATTAAGAGCCCTACCATTAGCCCTATACTCTACACATTTATTGTTCCTGCCAAAGTGCATTACCTCACACTTTTCCACATTAAACTCCATTTGCCACCTCTCGGCCCAGCTCTGCAACTTGTCCAAGTCACTCTGTAAACTATAACACCCCTCTTCACTATCTACCACTCCACCGACTTTAGTGTCATCTGCAAATTTACTGATCCATCCCTCAATACCCTCATCCAGATCATTTATAAAAATTACAAACAGCAGGGGCCCCAAAACAGACCCCTGAGGTACACCACTCGTCACCGAACTCCACGATGAATATCTCCCATCAACCACCACCCTCTGTCTTCTATCTGCCAGCCAATTCCTAATCCAATTAGCTAAATCACCCTCTATTCCACACATCTGCATTTTCTGTAGAAGTCTTCCATGGGCCACCTTATCAAACGCCTTACTAAAGTCCATATATACTACATCAACCGCCTTACCCCCATCCACCTCTCTGGTCACTTTCTCAAAAAACTCAATGAGGTTAGTAAGGCATGACCTACCCTTCACGAAACCATGCTGACTATCCCCAATCAATTCATTTCTCTCTAAATAACTATAAATCCTATCCCTAATAATTCTCTCCAATACCTTGCCCACAACAGAAGTAAGACTCACTGGCCTATAATTCCCTGGAAGGTCTCTCTTCCCCTTCTTAAACAATGGGACCACATTCGCTATCCTCCAGTCCTCCGGAACCACACCCGTAACCAACGAGGACCTGAAGATCAGAGCCAGAGGCTCTGCAATCTCCTCTCTTGCCTCCCAGAGAATCCTAGGGTAAATCCCGTCCGGCCCAGGGGACTTATCCAACTTCAAACCCTCGAGAATTTCTAGCACATCCTCCTTATCTACTACAATACTTCCCAATTTGCAACCCTGTACCTCAGTGTTCTCCATAGCTACATTTCCAGCACTCTGTGTGAATAAATAAATATAGGGGTTGCGGGATTAAAGTCTGGGCGGAATTGCTGTGGGTGCAGACTTGATAGGCCAAACGGCCTCCTCTGCACTGAAAGGATTCTATGGTGATCCCAACAATTATAACAGTAGCTCAGGCTCAGCTTGGACAAACTACTGGCTCAGCCTGCTCTCCATTTGAGTGGAGACCCCGATCTATCTGCTCCTCTACTCTACTTGAAACTGGAGGCAAAGTAATATAAATCCCAAGAGTAGGCAAACTTCTATTTACTAGTGACTTCCAGAACTTTAGGATGACCCAAAATATATTACAAAACATGGAAACTAGAAGCACGATGCAGTGATGTTGTTTCCTTTGGTTGGGTGTCTAGAATAATTGGATCACAGTCTCAGGATGCAAAATAAACCATTGAGTGCTGAGATAAGGAGAAATGTCTTCACTCAAAAGGCGGTGAACCAGTGGACTTAATTACCACTGAAGGCCAAGTCATTGAAATAAATAGATTTCAAGACTCTTAAGTGTCAAGGGTATGGAGAGAGTATGGAAGTATGGCTGAGTCGAGGATTAGCCATAATCATATTAAATGACAGAGCAGGCTCAAAGGGTCGAATGGCCTATTCCTACTCCAAATTTTTATGTTTCTATAAGTGAAAGAGGTCTATGTAGGTAGAAACAGTTTGGAACAGTTGTACAGACTGTATTACAATACAAGGCATAGTATCACTAAAGGAAATATTTGGTTACCTGATAGGAATGTCATTCATTACTTCACGAAACATAGAAGGAGAGACAATAGGATCACAATCACTGGGTAGCAATGGATCCTTGCCTTTGTCAATCGCCTTGCGCTCCAGAAGCCAACGATTAAAAGAGTCACGAGGTGGCTCAATTCCTAGAAATCAAATTGGTATTAAACAGGATTCACACAGTCTTCCTAGATACAACAGCTAGAAATCATTTCTGCAGTTTCTATAGGGAGGACTAAACTGCCATTTCGATTTTAGTTCAAGCACCTACTCGACATGATATGACAAAGCCTCATTATAACTAGCCTTTTATTACCTAATGCCTGAGTAAATTAAGAAATGTAATCACAGCTCTTTAAATAAAAAGATGGTGACTAAGAAATAAAAGTGAGAGATCAGAAGAATACATTTCCCTGACAGAATCTTTTTGTTGGTAAATGCAGTAAAATATTCGCAAATGGATTTTTGATTTGAGCTGAGTTGATTGATTTAAGTTCAGGTAGCAGTGAAGATGCCAAAATCAGTCTCAATGGCAGGAGACCAACATTCCTGCTCCCTCCGCTTGCTATCCAGTGACCAGGGCTGGAAAGTTCAGATTGCATGTTGGATGAAAACAGGATCAGTGTGGCTCTGATGCCTTCCAAAATTAACTTATGTACAACATTCAATTCCTAGGCTAGCACATAAGGCATGACACCTGAGTGTTCCCAGCATGACAGAGCATACCAGAGAGGAAAGCAATAATAACTAAAAGTTACTTACACACACCTGAAGTTCTTTACATCCAATTAAGTACTTTTAAAATATCAGCCTTGTTACAATTTTAGGGAAATATTGCAGTCAATTTGTACACAGCAAGTTCCCACGAACAGCAATATGAAAAACAGCCAGATAATCCGTTTTAGTGGTGGCCATTAATGGGTGTATATTGGTCAGAAGCTTGGACAAGATCTTCGCAGATATGGCTGAGGTTTAGTTTCTCACCCAAATAAAGGCATCACCAACAATGTTACATTTTACCAGTATGGGCTGTTTGTCAGTTTAGCTCACGCACTCAACTCTGAACAGACAATCTTCTGATCCAGAGGCACAAGTGTCACCACTGAGCTGCAGCTAACATCTTTAGGCTAGCAGAAGAATTTTAGCACAAAGGGGAGACTATATCCCACGAATATGGTAAAGATTAATTGCTCTTTTCCTAAGTATAGATATAGTTTGTCAAAGCGCCCAAATCACTTACGGCAAATAGAAAGGATAGGAAAATAATGCTTTTTAATACTGGAAAAAAACCTTAACATTTTTTTCTTTGTGGTCATAAGGGTGAACAACATCAGTATAAGGAATAGAACATGTTTAACCTTTTTTTCAGCTGGGGAAGTTACCTTCTCTTTGCTGGCAGAGCTCCTGATAATGTTGTCTCAGTTTCAGTGTCAGCTGTGCTCGTAACATCTCTATATCTGGGTGTGGTGGAAGCATCTCAATCGGAGGACGCTCCTTAATCACTGCATTAGTTGGAATATCAAGGTCCCAATATACACTGCAATACAGAGATTGTAACCTGAGGTTCATTTAATCCAAGTTTAGAGTCAATCACTGAATATCTAGATACCTCACAATATAGGTCTCCTCGGTCAGTAGAAGAAATCATAGAACATAGAACCCTACAGTACAGAAACAGGCCCTTCAACCCATTGAGTCTGCACTGACCACAATCCCACCCAGGCCCTATCCCTATACATTTACCTGCTAATCTCTCTAACCTACACATCCCAGGACACTAAGGGACAATTTTAGCATGGCCGATCAACCTAACCTGCACATCTTTGGACTGCGGGAGAAAACCAGAGCACCCAGAGGAAACCCATACAGACATGAGGAGAATGTGCAAACTCCACACAGACAGTGACCCGTGATGGGAATCGAACCCAGATTGGAATCGAACCCAGATCCTTGGAGCTGGTGAAGCAGCAGTGCTAACCACCGTGCTACCGTGCCGCCCATATGACTGATGACTGAAATCTATATATAGTTCCACATCACTAATCAAATTCTCTCATTTAAACACTGTTTATATTAGTAGTGTTTAGCAGAACCTGTATATAAAAAAAAATTAGAGGCCAAGTTATTGCATCAATGAATCATGGCATTTATACAACTTTCCACTGATAGTAGGGAACTGACTTTTTTCGCATCATCTGATATCACCAAGCTTAAAAAAAGGTTCCCTTCAACATTCACTCAAACTGTCAACTCTGGATATATTTCTGGAGATTTTATCACATAACTTCCCGTCATTAAAGGCCCCAATCTATCAACAATAAATTTCTTATTTTAAGTATATTTATTATTAGTGGCAGGTTTGTGCTGGAGTGTAATATGGGATTTCCAGAGTGGTCTGAATTGGGCTGTGGAACAAATAACAATGTGATCTGAGCTGTGCTCAGGATTATGCTCTAGGTGGAAAAGGCCACCAGACATCTAGATACATTAGGAACACAAAGATTGAAGTTCGAGAAACACAGGAAGCTCCTGGTGGATTTAATCACTAATGCTACAACAATTTGGATTTGATCACTAATCCTAACGCAGATACGATTTGGTAATTAATCCAATTTCCATTTGATCAGTAATCCTATTCCAGTTTAGATTTGATCACTAATCCAGTTTAGATTTGATCACTGTTCCAATTTGAATTTAATCATGATTCCAGTTTGGATTTGATCACTATTGCAGATTGTATCTGATCGCTAATCCAATTTGTATTTAATCACTATCCAGATTGGATGTGATCACAAATCCAGTCTGGATTTGATCACTATTTCAGTTTAGGTTTGATCACTATTCCTGGTTGGATTTGATCACTATTTCACTTTGGATTTGATCACTATTTTAATTTGGATTTGATCACAATTCCAGATTGAATTTGATCGCTAATCCAGTTTGGATTTGATCACTATTTCAATTTGAATTGATCACTATTCCAGTTTGGATTTGATCACTATTTCAATTTGAATTGATCACTATTCCAGTTTGGATTTGATCACTATTTCAATTTGAATTGATCACTATTCCAGTTTGGATTTGATCACTATTCTAGTTTGGATCTGATTGCTAATCCAGTTTGTATTTGATCACTAGTCCACTTTGGATTTGATCACTAATCCGGTCTGGTTTTGATCACTATTCCAGATTCAATTTGATCACTAATCCAGTTTGGATTTGATCACTCATTCAGTTTGGGATTACTCTAGTTTGAATTTAAATAACTAGGGGGCTGTCTGTGTTTATTCTTTTGTGTGGAAGATGATTATGCAATGCACAAGTCTTTGCTGATGAACCAACTGATTCTGGAATGAATAAAATCCATATAACTTTGTGTAACAAATATAAACATGGAAAATGCCAGTGATTTTCAGTTCCTTGCAGTCTGATTTCAGGATATGTACTTACGCTGTAGGACGGATGGGTGCAGGTGCAGGGAAAGATGAGGATGAGGAGGAAGCTGCGGATACTGTTTGTGCTGATGTTGGTGCCAACTGTTGTTTCTCCTCAACTAAATTAGTTCCGCTTGTTCGGGATACAGGTGTACTGGGAGTGCCAACAGCAATGGGAGAAATAGGAACTATTGGCATTGAGGGAGTTAATGGTGCATCTATCTGTAGAAAAAATAAAAATAAAAATAATATATTATGTTCAATCCCAACATTCTGAAACTGTTAGGCCCAAGGGAAATGACACTCTGAACCCAGTAAAAATAATTGATGGCATCATTTAGTTCTACATTTGTAGAAACAATAGGTTTCTTTAGGAGAGGCAAAACCCTGGGGACCCAGGTCTGAATCCCGCCCCAACAGCTGGTGGAATTTGAATTCAATAAAAAATATCTGGAATTGAGAAACTACTGATGACCCTGAAACCATTGTTGATTGTTGGAAAATCTCATGTAGTTCACTGATGTCCTTCAGGGAAGGAAATTTGCTGTCTTTACCTGGGCTGGCCTACATGCAACTCCAGAGCCACATCTGCCCTCTGAACAAGGACAAAACTGTGTACAGTTTTGGTCTCTTTACTTGAGAAAGGAAGGGGTGCAGAGGAGGTTCACTAGGTTGATTCCAGAGATAAGAGGATTGGCTTCTGAGGACAGACTAAGTAGAATAGGACAATACTTTATTTAGAATAATCAGGAGGGAATCTTATAGAAACATATAAAATTATGAAGGGAATAGATAAAATAGAACCAAAGAAAATGTTTCCACTGGCAGATGAAATCAGAACTAGAGGGCATAGCCTCAAAGTAAGGGGAAACAGATTTAGAACTGAGTTGAAGAGGAACTTCTTCACCCAAAGAGTTGTGAATCTGTGGAATTCCCTACCCAGTGAAGCAGTTGAAGCTACCTCGTTGAATGTTTTTAAGGCAAAGATAGATTTTTGAAGGATAAAGGAATTAAGGGTTATGGTGAGTGGATGGATAAGTGGAGCTGAGTATACAAAAAGATCATTTTATTGAATGGTGGAGCAGGATCGAGGGGCTAAATGGCCTATTCCTAAATCTTATGTTCTAACTAGGGATGGGCGTAAATGCTGGCCAGCCAGCAAAGCCCATGTCACGCAAATGAATGAAAAAAAAGATGAAATAACAGTGACAATAGTGCCAAAAAGGTAACAGTGAATAAACAGACCATTTCAAGCCAAAGCTAGCATTATTTTCTATTGGTTTCATTAACTTTATCTACAACTAATGTTTCTGGTAAGCTAAATGAATGTGCAGCCAGACGGCAACTGCAAATGATAGATAATGTGCTTGAAAGCAATCTAAATGACTACATACTGAAAAAGGCTGGCTGTGAGCAACTTAAAATTTGAAAGGATCATGGCCACCAACCACTCTATTGAAGGCACAAACTCATAAGGTGAAAATAAAGAAACAAATGTTATAGATCAGTTAGCTTAATATCTGTTGTCAAAAAATTGTTCAAAGGCTATAAGGACAGTATGACTGAACATTATGAAAATTTTAGCTGATCAGAGGAAGCTTGTGTTTGATAACATTGGAGAAGTTGGAGAACATACATTTAGCAAGAAGCTCCAACATCTTGATTTGCTGCTTCTTTACTTGTCCCATAACCACCCCACTTTGCCTTGCTCTATAATCCCTTTTGTCACTTAAATAATCCCACTTTTATTCTATTACAAGGTTTTGATCTTTTCTCTCCCAACCCCCCCACCCCACCTCCAGCCTTTTCCCTGTCTCAGTACTTGTTCACCAATTAAATGGATGAGTCTCTTTATATCTCTGATGAAATGATGAAATGTTAACCTTCTCCACAAATGCTGTCTCACCCAGAGTTTCCACCATTTGGACCAAAAGCTTGGTTAAAGAGGTAGGATTTAGGGACATCTCAAAGAAGGAAAGAGTTATAGAGAGATTTTGGGAGGGAATTCTGGGGAGGAGGCCCTTTGTAGCAGAAGAAGCAGCCACTAAGGTTGGAACAACCAAAATCAGAGATGCGTAAGAGCTAGAATTAGGGAAACATAGTTATCTCAGAGGGCTGTGGAAGATTACAGAGTAAGGAAAACTTTGGGAACAAAGATGAAAATCTTGAAATTGAGATACTACTTAATTAGGAGCATATATAGGTCAGCTGGTACAGAGGTAACAGGTAAATGGGACTTGGTGCAAGTTAGGAAATGTGCAGCAGAATTCTGAATAACCTCAAGATTACAGAGGATGGAAGAAGGGAGGTCAGTCAGCAATAATCAGTCCTAGAAGTAACAAAGGCACGGATGAGCATTTCAGCAGCAAATAATCTGAAGCGGGGCATAGCCAAGCAATGTTATTGAGCAACAGTCATAGAGTTGGCATGGACATGTGGTCAGTGGCTCATCTCAGCATCAAACAACTGCAAACAGACTGATACAGTTGTCAGGGAGATGGAAGAATTGTGGCAGGGGTCATGGATAGCGACTTCAGTCTTCTGATATTTAGTTGGAAACAAAATTCTGTCCATCCAATATTGGGTGCTGACAGCAATTTAATAATGTAGAGACATTGAAAGAGTCAAGAGAATTGTGGTGATGAGGTGTTATGGCTGTTCACAGCATACTCATGGGAACTGACATTGTGTTCTCTGATGATGAAGATGGTAATTAGGATACACTTAAAAAATAGACAGGATGCTACAAAGATTTACTACAATAATGCGAGGGACGAGGGATTTCAATTACATCAAGCAACTATAGAAACTAGGTTTCAACACAGGCAAAAGAGTCAGAGTTGATGTGAGGAAATTAGTTTATATGCAGTTAGTTGTTATAATGGAATATACTATCAGACTCATAGTCATAGAGGTTTACAGCACAAAAAGTGGCCCTTCAGATCTATGCCAGCCATCAAGTATCTATCTATTCTAATTCCATTTTCTAGCATTTGGTCTGCAGCCTTCTATGCTTTACCATTTCAAATGTTGGGCTAAATATTTCTTAAATGTTGTGAGGGTTCCCACCTAAGTCACCATTCAAGGCAGTGAATTCCAGACTCCTACCACCCTCTGTGTGATGATTTTCCTCAAATCCCCTCCTGCCCCTGCCCTCTACTAAGGGACAAAGTTCCTTCCTATCTGCCCCAACTATGTTTTTCATAATCTTATACAGCTCAATCATGTTCCCTCTCAGCCTCCATTGCTCTAACCCCAGTCTATCCAGCCTCTCTTCATAGTTGAAACACTCCAGCCCAGCCAACATCCTAATGGACCTCCAATGGACTCTTTCTATCATAATCACACCCTCTAATAGAACATTACAGCACAGAACAGGCCCTTCGGCCTTCGATGTTGCGCCGACCAATATAAAAAGCAATGCCCCTCCAAACTAACCATTCCCTTCTCTTCCATATACTTATCAACTAACCTCTTAAACGCCACCAAACTTGGCGCATCTACAACTGCTGCAGGCAGGGCATTCCACTCCCGAACCACCCTTTTGGTAAAGAACCTACCTCTGATATCCGTCCTATAACTATCACCCCTTAATTTAAAGCTGTGTCCCCTCGTGCTAGCTTTTTCCATCCTAGGAAAAAGGCTATCACTGTCCACCCTATCTAAACCTCTAATCATCTTATATGTTTCGATCAGGTCCCCTCTTAGCCGCCTCCTTTCTAACGAAAACAACCTCAAATCCCTCAGCCTCTCCTCATAAGACCTGCCCTCCATACCAGGCAACATCCTGGTAAACCTCCTCTGTACCCTCTCCAATGCCTCCACATCTTTCTTATAATGTGGGGACCAGAACTGCACACAATACTCCAAGTGCGGCCGCACTAGAGTTTTGTACAGTTGCAACATGACGTTGCGGCTCCGAAATTCAATCCCCCTACCAATAAAAGCCAAGACTCCATATGCCTTCTTAACAACCTTCTCGACTTGACTGCCTACTTTCAGGGATCTATGCACATACACACCAAGATCCCTCTGTTCATCTAGACTACTAATAATCCTACCATTTGCCCTATACTCTACACATTTATTATTTCTGCCATAGTGCATTACCTCACACTTTTCCACATTAAACTCCATTTGCCACCTCTCGGCCCAACTCTGCAACTTGTCCAAGTCCCTCTGCAAACTATAACACCCCTCTTCACTATCTACCACTCCACCGACTTTAGTGTCATCTGCAAATTTACTGATCCATCCCTCAATACCCTCATCCAGATCATTTATAAAAATTACAAACAGCAGGGGCCACAAAACAGACCCCTGAGGTACACCACTTGTCACCGAACTCCAAGATGAATATCTCCCATCAACCACCACCCTCTGTCTTCTATCTGCTAGCCAATTCCTAACCCAATTAGCTAAATCACCCTCTATCCCATACATCTGCATTTTCTGCAGAAGTCTTCCATGGGCCACCTTATCAAACGCCTTACTAAAGTCCATATATACCACATCAACCGCCTTACCCCCATCCACCTCTTTAGTCACTTTTTCAAAAAACTCAATGACGTTAGTAAGGCACGACCTACCCTTCACAAAACCATGCTGACTATCCCCAATCAATTCATTTCTCTCTAAATAACTATAAATCCTATCCCTAATATTCTCTCCAATACTTTGCCCGCAACAGAAGTAAGACTCACTGGCCTATAATTCCCTGGAAGGTCTCTCTTCCCCTTCTTGAACAACGGGACCACATTCGCTATCCTCCAGTCCTCCGGAACCACACCCCTAACCAACGACGACCTGAAGATCAGAGCCAGAGGCTCTGCAATCTCCTCTCTTGCCTCCCAGAGAATCCTAGGGTAAATCCCGTCCGGCCCAGGGGGCTTATCCAACTTCAAACCCTCGAGAATTTCTAGCACATCCTCCCTATCTACTACAATACTTCCCAATTTGCAACCCTGTACCTCAGTGTTCTCCATAGCTACATTTCCAGCACTCTGCTTGAATACCGAAGAGAAATATTTATTCAGTGCCTCACCAATCTCTTCAGGCTCCACGCACAACTTCCCACTGCTGTCTCTGACTGGCCCTAATCTTGCCCTACCAATCTTCTATTCTTATCATATATAAAGAAAGCTTTAGGATTCTCCTTGATCCTATCAGCCAAAGTCTTCTCGTGTCCTCTTTTAGCTCTTCTTAACTTACTCTTTAGCTCCCTCCTGGCTAATCTATAGCTTTCCAGTGCACTAACTGAGCTTTCAAGCCTCATCCTGACATAAGCCTCCTTTTTCCTTTTAACCAGCGAATTAACTTTTCTAGTACACCAAGGTTCCCTTACTCGACCATTTCCTCCTTGCCTGACAGGGACATACTTATCAAGGACTCGCAGCAGCTGCTCCTTGAATAAGCTCCACATTCCAGATGTTCCCAGTCCCTGTAGTTTCCTAGTCCAATCTATTCACCCTAATTCTCTCCTGATGGCCTCATAATTACCCTTCCCCCAGCTATAACTACTGCCCCCAGCTTCATGCCTATCCCTATCCATCACTAAGGTGAACGTCACCGAATTGTGGCCACTATCACCAAAATGTTCACCTACTTCCAAGTCTAACACCTGGTCTGGCTCATTGCCCAGCACCAAATCCAATGTAGCCTCACCTCTAGTTGGCCTATCTACATACTGAGTCAAAAAACCTTCCTGTACACTTTGTACGAAAACTGACCCCTCTAATGAGCTACAGCTATAGCTATTCCAATCAATATTAGTAAAGGTAAAGTCCCCCATAACAATTACCCTATTACTTTCACTCCTGACCAGAATTGACTTGGCAATCCTTTCCTCAACCTCTCTAGAACTTTTAGGAGGTCTATAAAAGACTCCCAACAGGGAGTCTCCTTTCCTGTTTCTAATCTCAGCCCATACTACCTCACAGACAAGTCCTCATCAAACTTCTTTTCTGTCACTGTGATACAGTCTTTGACTAATAATGCCATTCCTCCCCCACTTCTACCTCCTTGTCTCCTCCGACTGAAGCATTTGAACCCCGGAACCTGCAACATCCATTCTTGTCCCTGCTCTACCCAAGTCTCTGAAATGGCCACAACATCAAAGTTCCAGGTACTGGTCCAAGCTGCAAGTTCCTCCCCCTTATTGCGAATACTCCTTGCATTAAAGTGTACGCATTTCAAACCATGCCCTACCCCACCCGTATGCTGCTGTGTTTTACAGCTTTCCTCTATGACCCCCTTACTCTCATCCCTCTTAGCACCCCAACTACTTAGGATCCCATCTTTTGGCAACCAAAACTGTAGACAATGTTCCAGCTATAGCAGTATTTTGTATAGCTCCATTGTAACCTCCCTTCTCTTATATTCTCTGCCTTTAATAATAAAGCCTAAGTCATAGAATTCATAGAAATCCTACAGTGTAGGAGGCTATTCAGCACATTGTGCTTGCACTGACAACAATCCCACTCAGGTTCTATCCCCCATCACCCAACATATTTACCCTGCTAATCCCTCTAACCTATGCATCTAGGGACATAAAAGGTAATTTAGCATGACCAATCAACCTAATCTGCACATCTTTGGAGTGTGGGAGAAAACCAAAGCACCCAGAAGAAACCACAGAGACAGAGAATGTGCAAACTCCATATAGACAGTGGCCCAAGCCGGGAATCGAACCCAGGTCCCTGGAAATGTGAGGCAGCAGTGCTAACAATTGTGGCACTGCCGTGCCCAAAGTACCCCATATGCTTTCTTAAACACTTTATCTACCTATCCTGCTGCCTTCAGGGATCTATGGACATGCACCCCAATGTCATTGGAGTCCTCTGTACCTCCTAGCATTCTGCCATTCATTTTGTATTCTCTTGCCTTATTAGTCCTCTTAAAATGCATCACCTTACTTTTTAAGATTAAATTCAATTGCCACTGTTCAATCCATGAGCAGTCCACCTATATCGTCCTACAATCCTCACTATGTACTGCATCATTAATTTTTGTGTCATCAGGGAACTTACTCTGCATATCTCCCACAGCCACTTCCAGATTATTAATGTACACTGCAAAGAACAAGGGACCTAACACCACTAGACACAGATTTCCAGTCACAAAAACAAACTTCAACCATCACCCTCTGCCTCCTGCCACCAAGCCAATTTTGGATCCAATTTGCCAAATTGTCCTGGATCCACTTTCTTCACCAGTGTCCCATGTGGGATGTTGTCAAAAGCCTTAATGTAGACTACATCAATTGCTTGAACAGGTGGTAGGAACAGATTTAATTAACACTTTCATTGGGAACTGATAAATAAATTGGAAAATTTACAGAGCCATGGTAAAAAAACAGGGGAGTGGGACTAATTGGTTAGCTCTTACTGAGCAGCAGGCAACGATGCAAATTAATTCTTTGTGTGCTGTACTGTGTGGAGTCTGCAAGTTGTCCCTGAGTCTGTGTGGATTTCCTCCAAGTGCTTCAGTTTCCTCCCACAGTCCGAAAGATGGGCTGGTTAGGTACATTGGCCATGCAAAATTCTCCCTCAACATACCCAAACAGGTGTTGGGGCAGCATCTAGGCGATTTTCACAGTAACTTCATTGCAATGTTAATGTAAGCCTGTTTGTGATACTAATAAATAAACTTTAAACACAATGAAATGATTCTATATTCCAACTTCATTTCATTTGCATTACAAAAACTCATTTACACTACTGCTTTGATTTGAATTCTGGGTCTCCAGAGTAAAGACAGTATAAACGAGTGTGAGAAAATGCAATGTTCTCTTTTTGCAGACATTAGGGAAAACCTACCCGGGGTTTTTTGAAGTTATTTGCTGACTGCTGCTGAGTATCCTCAGAGTGTCGTCGTTTCCTTTGTCCACTATCAGTTGCTGAATCTCCCTCACCTGATTCCACAGTTGCATTTAAGCCAAGAGGATCAGACTGCAAGAGGAAAAAGTAGTTACACGAGATGGCTAGGACAACGCAGATTCTTCCATCAAATCTGTAGTACTGCCACGTTGCATGTTAAACATTAAACATTGTTTAAAACTCTGAATGCGCTATGCTACATCTCAATGTCAGCAGTTCGCAATCTGTGGGTTTGCAGATCACAAGGTCCCTTTCACCTAAGCTGCACCCAGCACCAAGGCTCAGGGGTAAGTTTGATGTCAGTAGTAGGTAAATTATTGTAAGTTCAGTCACTATGTATAAATGGAGAGGCAGTAAATTCAATTAGACATTGGCTCAATGGAAGAAGCCAGTGAAGGATTGCTTCTCTGAGTGGAGACCTGTGACTAGTGGGGTGCCACAGAGATCAGTGCTGGGTCCATTGCTGTTTAGAACATAGAACATTACAGCGCAGAACAGGCCCTTCGGCCTTTGATGTTGCGCCGACCAATTAGGAAAAAGCAATGACCCTCTAACCAAAACCATTCCCTTTTCGTCCATAAACTTATCAACTAATCTCTTAAACGCCACCAAACTTGGCGCATCTACAACTGCAGCAGGCAGGGCATTCCATACACTTACCACCCTCTGGGTAAAGAACCTACCTCTGACATCCGTCCTATAACTACCAGCCCTTAATTTAAAGCTATGTCCCCTCATGCGAGCTTTCTCCATCCTAGGAAAAAGGCTATCACTGTCCACCCTATCTAAACCTCTAATCATCTTATAGGTTTCAATAAGGTCTCCTCTTAGCTGCCTTCTTTCTTACGAAAACAACCTCAAATCCCTCAGCCTCTCTTCATAAGACCTGCCCTCCATACCAGGCAACATCCTGGTAAACCTCCTCTGTACCCTCTCCAATGCCTCCACATCTTTCTTATAATGTGGGGACCAGAACCTACACAATACTCCAAGTGCGGCCGCACTAGAGTTTTGTACAGTTGCAACATGACGTTGCGGCTCCGAAATTCAATCCCCCTACCAATAAAAGCTAAGACTCCGTATGCCTTCTTAACAACCTTATCGACTTGATTGCCAACTTTCAGGGATCTATGCACATATACACCAAGATCCCTCTGTTCTTCAACACTCTTAAGAGTCCTACCATTAGCCCTATACTCCACACATTTGTTATTCCTGCCAAAGTGAATTACCTCACACTTTTCCGCATTAAACTCCATTTGCCACCTCTCGGCCCAGCTCTGCAACTTGTCCAAGTCTCGCTGCAAACTAGAACATCCCTCTTCACGATCAAACACTCCTCCGACTTTGATGTCATCTGCAAATTTACTAATCCATCCTTCAATACCCTCATCCAGATCATTTATAAAAATTACAAACAGCAGGGGCCCCAAAACAGATCCCTGAGGTACACCACTTGTAACCGAACTCCACGATGAATATCTCCCATCAACCACCACCCTCTGTCTTCTATCTGCTAGCCAATTCCTAATCCAATTAGCTAAATCACCCTCTATCCCATACATCTGCATTTTCTGCAGAAGCCTTCCATGGGACACCTTATCGAACGCCTTACTAAAGTCCATATATACCACATCAACTGCCTTACCCCCATCCACCTCTTTGGTCACTTTTTCAAAAAACTCAATAAGGTTAGTAAGGCACGACCTACCCTTCACAAAACCATGCTGACTATCCCCAATCAATACATTTCTCTCTAAGTAACTATAAATCCTATCCCTAATAATTCTTTCCAATACTTTGCCCACAGCAGAAGTAAGACTCACCGGTCTATAATTCCCCAGAAAGTCTCTATTCCCCTTCTTGAACAATGGGACCACATTCGCTATCCTCCAGTCTTCCGGCACTATACCCGTAACCAACGACGACCTGAAGATCAGAGCCAGAGGCTCTGCAATCGCCTCTCTCGCCTCCCAGAGAATCCTAGGGTAAATCCCGTCCGGCCCAGGGGACTTATCTAACTTCAAACCCTCAAGAATATCTAGCACATCCTCCTTATCTACTTCAATACTTTCCAGTTTGCAACCCTGTATCCCAGTGTTCTCCACAACTACATTTACATCTCCCTGCGTGAATACCGAAGAGAAATATTTGTTCAGTGCCTCTCCAATCTCTTCAGGCTCCACGCACAACTTCCCACTGCTGTCTCTGACTGGCCCTAATCTTGCCCTAACCAATCTTCTATTCTTAACATATCTAAAGAAAGCTTTAGGATTCTCCTTGATCCTATCAGCCAAAGTCTTCTCGTGTCCCTTTTAGCTCTCCTCAACTCACTCTTTAGCTCTCTCCTGGCTAATCTATAGCTATGATGTAAAGATGCCGGCGTTGGATTGGAGTGGTAAGAACTCAGTAAGAATTTAGCAACACCAATTATTAATCCAAACGATTTATTTGTTAGTAAAAAAGCGAGCTTTCAACACTCCCGTGTCTTCATCAGGCAAGTGCAGTGTTCTGGTCTGCAATAGCACACATCAGCACAGACAGTCAGAGATTGCTGATTCTAATCAGCAATTGCCTGATGAAGACACGGGAGTGTTGAAAGCTCGCTTTTTTACTATCAAATAAATCGGTTGGATTAATAATTGGTGTTGCTAAATTCTTACTGAGTTCTAATCTATAGCTATCCAGTGCACTAACTGAGCCTTCAAGCCTCATCCTGACATAAGCCTCCTTTTTCCTTTTAACCAGCGAATTAACTTTTTTAGTACATCATGGTTCCCTCACTCGACCATTTCCTCCTTGCCTGACAGCGACATACTTATCAAGGACTCGCAGTAGCTTGTCATCTATATCAATGATCTGGATGATAATGTGGTAAATTGGATCAGCAAATTTGCTGATAATACAAAGATTGGAGGTGTAGTGGACAGTGAGGAAGATTTTCAAAGCTTGCAGACAGATTTGAACCAGCTACAAAAATGGACTGAAAAATGGCAGATGGAATTTGATGTAGACAAATGTGAGGTTTTGCACTTTGGAAGGAGAAACCAAGCTAGAACACACAAGGTAAATGGTAGAACACTGAAGAAGGCAGTAGAACAGAGGGATCTGGGAATACAGATACATAATTCCCTAAAAGTGGCATCACAGGTAGATAGCGTTGTAAAGAGTGCTTTTGGCACACTGGCCTTTATAAATCAAAGTACTGAGTGGTGAGGCCGAATTCAGAATATTGTGAGCAGTTTTGGTCACCTAATTACAGGAAGGATATTAATAAGGTCGAAAGAGCGCAGAGAAGGTTCATAAGGATGTTGCCAGGACTTGAGAAACTGAGTTACGGAGAAAGATTGAATAGTTAGGACTTTATTCCCTGGAATGTAGAAGAATGAGGGGAGATTTGATAGAGATGTATAAAATTATGATGGGTATAGATAAATGTGAATGCAAGCAGCCTTTTTCCATTGAGGCTAGAGAGAAAAAAAAAATTAGAGGACATGGGTTAAGGGTGAAGGGGGAAAAGTTTAAAGGGAATATTAGGGAGGATTCTTCATACAGAGAGTGGTGGGAGTGTGGAATGAACGGCCAGATGAAGTGGTGAATACAGGCTCACAGGTACACAGATGAGAGGGCTGTGGAGGAATATGGTCCAGGTACAGGTCAGTGGAACTAGACAGAAAAATGGTTTGGCACAGCCAAGAAGGGTCAAAAGGCTGTTTCTGTCTGTAATGTTCTATGGTTCTATGATTCAATAGGTGTTACACATTCAGCAACCTCTCAGTCTCAGCAATGTTTTTCCTCTTCTCAACAATATGTAAAAGTTCACTTGCAAGGCCACACTCCTACTCAGCTGTGCAAGCGTATGCGTGTGTGTGTAGCCCCTGGGGTCACATTATTTTTCAAAAATTAAGATGGATCAAATTGGAAAACAGTTTGGGAAGACTGCTCTATTTGCACTGAAATGAAATAAGCTCAGTCAATCAAATATTTTTGAAGTGTAATCACTCATGTAATGTAACATGGGAGGTAGGATAGACAATTTGTGCAAAAGAATATCCCAGTTAATCTGCCTCAGTGATGTACGCTGAGGTAAGTATTATCCAGGGCATCAGGAGAACTCACCTGTTGTTTTTACAAATACTGCCAGGAGATAATTTATATTGACCAGAGAGGGCATCAGTTTAATGACTTAACTAAAAGCTCTGAGAGTGCAGCACTCCCTCAGTACTTGGAGTGTCAACCTGGATTTTAGGCTCAAATTTCTTGAATCCTCAATCTTGAGTCAAAGGTGAGAGTTCTAGTAAGGAACCAAAGTCAGCACCTTGTACACAGGATATAGAACTTGAGTTCTGGTATCAGATAGAAACCTAGACCAGTTTGACAAAGGTCAGATGTAAATGCAGGATGTCCTGACCCAATACCCAAGAATGATTTATATTCAGCAGAAAATACTAATTATTTGCTGTAGGTAACGAAATTGAAAATAATTTTGTTGTATGTATTTATTACAAGTCTAAAACAACTTAAGGGAAATAAGTATCACTCAGTTACCACAGTTACAACCTACCTCCAATCTCAGACTGTTTACTACTATCATCATTATGTGTCTATTAGCAAACATATGGTTAAAATCCTCACATTATAATGCTTCCTTTCTTTCATCAGTCCAGTAACTTGATTATAAGCTTGCAATTAGAACACCTTGTATCTACCTGATGAATGGACAATGTCCCATTTCAGGTAACCAAGGAAAATTTCATGCCTGTGCTAATCCTTAACTGCCAACTAACACTGCAATGCAGAAGTCATAAAAGAGTATGTTACTATTCAAGACAGCTTTCCATATTTATGAAGGTTATTTCACAAGTGTGTTTGGAGGCAAAATATGAGCTTCCAAAACTGGAAGCAGCTCCAACATGACAGGAAGAAATGCAGTCTGACCAAAGGATGAAATGGCACCATCGTGGAATAGGTAGCAATGTTAAGCTCTTTGCCTATAGAACTGGGTAAGGCACTGGAGGATTGTGCAGAGGAGTCTAATACTGGACTGAAAGCAAATGAAAGCTAAAGATGGAACATAATGTAGGACTGTGCACTTTGGTAGTTAGAATAAAGAAGCTGAATGTTTTTTGAATGGAGAAACACTGCAGAAAAACTGCAGCATAGAGGGACTTGAGGGTCCTCATTTGTAAATCACAAAAAGTTGGCATACAAGTTCAGCAGGTAATAGGAAGGCAAATGGAATGCTGGCACTTATTCTGAAGGGAAAGGAATAAAAATAGGGAAGCCTTGCTGAAATTATACAAAGCACTAGCTAGACCACACCTGGACAGTGAACAGTTTTGGCCTCCTTATGGAACAGGAGGGCACTCCAGAAAAAGTTTGCTAGATAGATCCTGGGTAGGAGAGATTTTCTTATGAAGAAAGCTTGAGTATGTTAACATAGAATATAGAACAATACAGCACAAACATGCCCTTCAGCCCACGAGTTGCACCGATCACATCTATCAATCCACAGACCTATCTATAACCCCCTATCCTATTCTTTTCCATATACTCATCCAGAAGTCTTTTAAAAGACCCAAGTAAGTTTGCCTCAACAACCTCCGACAGCAGTCGGTTCCATTCACTCACCACCCTCTGAGTGAAAAACCTACCCCTGACATCTCCTTTGTATTTGCTTGCCTGCACCTTAAATGTGTCTCTCGTAGTGACCATCTCAGCTTGGGGAAATAGTCTCTGAGAGTCCACCCTATCTATTCCTCTCAACATTTTATAAACGTCTATCAGGTCGCCTCTCAACCTACGTCTCTCCAGTGAGAAGAGTCCCAGCTCCCTATCTTCATAAGGCCTGCCTCCTAATCCAGGCAGCATCCTTGTAAATCTCCTCTGAACCCTCTCAATAGCCTCTACATCCTTCCTATAATGGGGCGACGAGAACTGCGCACAATACTCCAACTGGGGTCTGACAAGAGTCTTATAGAACTGCATCATTACCTCCTGACTCCTAAACTCTATTCCTCGATTAATGAAGGCCAGTACACCGTATGCCTTCTTGACCACTTCCTCCACCTGCAAGGCCGATTTAAGAGTCCTATGGACCCGGACCCCGAGCTCCTTCTGCTCTACAACACACTAAGACTCCTACCCCTTATATTGTACTCCTTCATCCCATGTTGGTCATGTAATTCACTGGCATTTAGAAGAATGAGAGATGACCTTTTTGAGACATATACGATTCACAGGGGCTAGACAGGGTAGACACTGAGAGGTTATTTCCTCTTGCAGGAAAGTCTAGGACCAGTGGGCATAATCACAGAGTAAGGTTTTGTCCATTTAAGACACAGAAGAGCAGGAATTTCTATTCTGAGGGTAATGAATCTGGAATTCTTTACTGCAGAGAACTGTAAAGGCTGAGTCGTTAAATATGTTCAAGACTGAGATAGATTTTTAATCAGTAAGGGTATTAAGTGTTATGGGGATAAGGCAGGAAAGTAGGATAGAGGATTACTACATCAGATCATTCATGATTTCATTGAAAGGTGGAGCAAAGGGAGGAATGGCCTACTCATCTCCTATGACTTACACTGAGCATATTGGTAACAATGTTGCTTGTCACACAGTAGTATAGCATTGGTTGCTCTAAAGCGGGAAAAATTACATCAGAAAGTACTTGCGTGCTGATTGACTGGCAGCTTGAAAATCCAATCTGGCACAGTCATTGCTAAAGTAGGTACACCAGGATGTACACATATGAGTTGGTGGCATCATGGCAGGTGCAGCCACTCTCGCATCTGCAGCTTTCTGAGTTAAACCTCCTCTCATTTTCTATCACTGATGTAGAATCATAAAAATGTCTGACACAGAAACCTGTCCACTCAGTCCAGCAGGCCTGTGACAGTGTATTCATTCTATTTTCTTCTTCCCCTCCTCACCCCATATCCCACTTGACATGATTACTATGATTGAGGCTCCTAGTTGATGCCACTGGGGCACTCTGAGTTGGCTCTTACACTAATACTGGAGGAAACACTGTGCAGGTCTCATATCCTTTAAGGACTCACTGGTCTGAAGAACTATTGGCAAGAGTTTCCATACGATCAATTTGTCAGTAGCTTCTGTAACAAATGATTCAGCTTCTGCTCTCCACATACTCTGTCACAGTTGGATCCATAAATCCTTAAACATTCAATACAAAAATAAATCAGTACATCAAAAGTTAGCTGAAAGACAAAAAGTACACAACCTTAACTTCAAATCTTTTTTTTAGTTTTTCAAATTTGAGCTGCGACCAACTTCTGTTTAACATCACTTTAAAATGAGGGCAAATAGCACTGAGAAGGAATTCAGACCAAGCACTGATAATATGAACAGACTGCCTTAACTTCCTTACTCCACGACTGGAAGCGTGAAGAAGAAAACTCCACTCAGGACCAGCACAGAGCACCTGAAATGACCACAGATGAAAGAACATGGTAAACCAACCAGCTTTCAATACCCAACTTTCCATCACCCATTTATTTGATTACAGCCAGTGATATTGATACTACTGGGAAGATACTAAGTGCTCCAGTGTCAGCACCAAACATCTACAGCATGAGTCGAAACAGAATAAAACTCCTGCTTCACTGTCCCTATCAAAAACTCCCAGGATAGGTACAGCATGAGTTTGACTCAGACTAAAGCTCTCTTTGCACTGGCTCTATCAAACACTGATGTAGAGATGCCAGTGTTGGACTGGGGTAAACACAGCAAGAAGTCTCACAACACCAGGTTAGAGACCAACCAGTTTATTTGATTGTAATCCCACAAGCTTTTGGAAATGGTGTCCCTTTGTCACACCTTCCACACACCTGACGAAGGTACACCATTTCTGAAAGCTTGTGGGATTACTATTAAATAAACTAGTTGCACTCTAACCTGGTGTTGTGAGACTTCTTCCTATCACGCTCCCAAGACAGTTTACAGAATGTGGGTTAGATACAGAATAAAACTCTGTCTACAGTGTCTCAATCTCAGAGACAACCCTGCATAATATTTTCCCATTTCCCACAGTAATCATCCTTTGCCCTCTATCAGATGATTTCCCATTTAGACGTGCTTTCATACAGGGTTTCCACTGTGGATGGAATCTGCAGAGGATCATTATTGCTCTCAGCCTGCGTGGGGACTCAGAGCCAGACATCAAAGATAGTAAGATTGTATTTAATGCACTGTATCAGCTTATTACTCTTTGTTAACGAACTACATTACACGGATCTGCTGTCCATGTCCATTATTATCTGCTTTAAGGTCAGGTTTACAGCATTCACGTTTGTCTTTATCCTTACCGCAATCTGCTTTTACATCCGAGTAGCTTCGGTTCACACATTAGAAGACGAGGCAGTGGAGGGTGGACAATCAATAGCTGCAGCGATGCGGCCTGCTTCTGTGCAGTTTGATGCGAGACACTAACTGCCTTCTGCAGCAGTGTAACACGGGAGAGAACTGCAAAACATTTCCATTTGATTTGCTGCTGGCTGCTTCATCATTTGCACAGCAGGTAAGCCCCCATTTGTCATTTGCAGTGTGAATGTAATAGGTGACTGGAGGCTTTAGTAATGTTGGAGTGACTGGAATGCAATGTTGTTGTTGAGAATTTTCCCACCAGCAATGGAAATGCTAACTTCTTTAATTAGCATTTTTATTAAATTCTTAGTTCCTCGGTAACAAGCAGCTAACTGGTAAATAATTTCTCCTGTTTTCTGACTATATTAGTTTAATGGAGTTACGAGAGTTACCTGGTGTTTTTTTCTAAAATTAAAAATCAGAAATTGCCTCTGAAATAAGAAACTTCAGCCATCCAGAAAAGGAAAGCTGTTTCCTGATGACAATATCACACAGCACTAAAGCAGTTCTTTCTTCACCTGCTGACACTCCAAATCACCACATCTTCATCTGCCATTCAGGCCTACCAGAGCCTCAGGTTTCCTGTCTCTGCTTTTCTATTGCTCTCCTCACATTGTTTGACAGTTCTTATCTTGTCTCAATGAAACAAGTTCCACATTTCTGGTCATAAAGCAGCCCCATATATCACAGAGATTACATAGAGACAAAGGAGGGGAATTCTACCAAGAAACGACAAGAATGTTGTTTCCAGTGAGATGTTTCGCACCCGTTGTGGTGTGGGGACAGTCTGTGTCAACAAACAGCTGCATGGAGGTTGAGGCGCCATCTTCAAAAATCATAACAGGAATAAATCTCCCCCCAGGCCACCACAGAGACCTTTCCCAAAATGAGTAGCACTTCCCTCTTCTCTCCCAAACCTGCCCCCCGGATCATCCACCCACTCCTCCATTCCTCCCAATCATCATCAGTCCCTATCCTAGGAACATAGGAATTAGGAGCAGAAATAGGCAAATTCAGCTCTCTGAATCTGTTCCATCATTCAATCAGATCATGGCTGATCTCTCCCTGGACTTAAATCCACCTTCCTTCCATTTCCCCATATCACCTTTTTTTTAAACAATAAGAAATATATCTATTTCCTGCTTGAAATCATTCAATAATTCAGACTCCACTGCACGATGGGGCTGCAAATTCCATAAATTCAACACTCTCTGAAAGTTCCTCCTCATCTCAGTTTTAAATCTACTGCCTCTCACCCCATACCTGTGACTTATTCTAGATTGCCTCACAAGAGGAATCATTTGGTCTACGTTTACTCTATCAATCTACTTTAGGATTTTATATACCTTAATCAGATCCCCTCTCATCCTTCTAAACTCCAGTGAGTATAAGCCCAAACTGTTTAATCTCTCCTCATTCATCAACTCTTTCAACCCCAGAATCAATTTGGTGAACCTCTTCTGAGCTGCCTCCAATGCCGGCACATCCTTCCTCAAATAAGGAGACCAAAACTGGATACAATACTCCAGATGTAGTCTCACCAACACCTTATACAATCGCAACAACATTTCTCTACTTTTATACTCCAGTCCCTTTGCAATAAATGCCAACATCCTATTTGCCTTTTTTATTACATGCTGCACCTGGATAACAACTTTCTGTGATTCATGAGCATAGACATCCAGATCCCTGTGCCTGGATGAATTTTGAATGTACTTTCCATTTAGATGATAATTTGCCTTTCTACTTTTTCTGCCAAAATGGATAACCTCAAACTTATTCATGTTAAACTCCATTTGTCAAACATTGGCATGTTCTCTTAGCTAATCTATATCTGTCTGTAAAATCTTTATCTTCTCTTTACTGCCTGTTTTCTCATCTATTTCAATATCATCTACAAATTTTGCAATATTACACTTTGTCCCTGCTTGCAGATCATTTATATCGATTGTAAACAGCTGAAATCCAAGGACTGACCCTTCTTTAGCCCTTCACTCCTCTACCTCCCTTCTGATCATTGCTTCTACTCTGCGCACCCCCCCCCCCCCCCCCCCCCCAACACCAAAAGCCACTGTTGGCATTCCCCACTCTTCCAACCACTCCCGGCCCATAACCAAATCTCAATAAATCCCCACCCCCCTCCTCCGTGAGGCTTCCACTGGGGCCTGCTCCTTGGCACAGCCAGGTTAGTATGGGCATGGTGCCAATCTGGCCATGTTCTCTCCCCTTGGAGCTAGATTCACCTTTAAACGCTTGGGCGACCCTCACAACAGGTTCACATCTATGGTGCCAGTGTGATGTCACATGAGCGTTTGCTGAACATCCAGTGAGACGGAGAGTGCTTGCTAATGAAAAGCAAATTTATTCAAATAAGTTTCCTGGGGTCCTGCGGCATGTCTCATTCCGCTAACGAGGGGCCTAGAAGATCAGAAGTCGAAAATTCACCAGCATAAATCACACTTTTTGAATTTTGAATGTGCACTGCCTTTCCCACTGACGGAATATGTGGTCTCAAATTTGCTTACAATTGCCTCCACATTAATGTCCCTTTCTCACTACACCATGATGGACAAAAGAGGGACTGGAGCAGGTTAAGGGAGGAAATGTAAAGATTTAAAAATAGGGAGCAAAAAGCCAGTGACTCGCACATTGGAGAGTTGAGATGCATAATTAACACATTTAAATTAAACTTTACAGTGCAACTGAGGTCACTGATGCAGTGTGGATTTCCCAGAAAACCTGCCATTGAATGGGAGGCAGGAATAGATGCTTCAAGATCTAAATGTTTCTTCAGCACTTCTTATGGGTCTGGAGAAGCAGGAGTTGCCCCAAACTGGCTCCTCAAACAAACCATCTGCTGTCCCCATTTTCAGCCCCATTACAATCACCATTACCTCTTCTCCCTCTAGGGTAATGATCCTACCCCTCCAGCCCTGATAGTGACCACCTACTTTCCAACCCTGATAGTGACCCTCCCCATTGATAGTGCTCCTCCTCCTTGAGTGACCCTCCCCTTCCTGCCTCATTCCACTCCATCCAACAGTGAACCTACTCTCAAAGTGACCTTCCTCCTCGAGCCCAAATAGTGACCCTCGCCCTTAAGCCAGATAGTGACCCTCCCCCTCACCTCACTCCAATAGTAGCCCTCCACTCCATCTCCAATAATGACCATCCCTTCCACAACAGATTGTGATCATCCCCCTCAATCCTCAATAGTGATCCTCTCCCCGCAGTCCTGATAGGGACCGTCCATCCCAATAGTGAACCTTCTCCTCATCTATACTTTCATATTGACCTTCTCCCTCGAACCCAAGTACTGACCCTTCCCCTCAAGCCCAGATAATGACCCTCCACCTCAAATCGCTCCAAAAGTAACCCTCCATTCCATCCCCAATAGTGACCATCCCTTCCACAGCAAATAGTGACTATCCTCTCTATCCCTAATAGTGACCCTTTCCCTAGTCCTTATAGTGACCCTCCAATCTCCATCACAATATTGATCCTTCTCTTCACCTATACTCTCACAGTGACCCTCCCCCTCACCTTGCTCCAATAGTAACTTTCCACTCCATCCCCAATACTGACCATCCCTTCCACAGCAGATAGTGACCATCCTCCTCCATCCTCAATAGTGACCCTCCCCCAGTCCTGACAGTGAGTCTCCAACCTCCATCTCCAATAGTGACAGTCCTGACATTGACACTGCCCCTCATCCTGCTCCGATAATGACCCTCTACCTCCACCTTTAAGTGATCCTTTCCCTTCCCCTTCAGCCCTGACAATCAAATCCCCACCATCATGCTGCTATCATTGACGCTCTCCCCAACTACTGCTGCTGGTTTCTAACTCAGCCTCTTGCCAGGCTCCAATTTAGCAGATGCTGGGAGAGAAATGGAACACAAAAATGCAAGTGAACTCCTGTCATTAAAATGTAAATGCTTTACATTTTGAGCTTTGCTAAGTTCTTCAGTGGCCTTTTCTGCATCTTCCTTGAAAACATTCAAACAAGACTGACCAAATCTCCTTGTTAAACATTACTAAGATATATAGAGAGACACAAACATCAAAAATCTCAGTACTGTCCAAGACATAAAGAGGGAAGAAATGCAGCTTTACAGCAAGGTCTCATTTCTTCTCTCTTTCCATACCTCGTGGAGCATAAGGTTAGCAAAGCTCATGCTCTCTTCCATAGCCTGTTTTCTCTGGAACAGCTTGCTAACTGTCGCCAGATACTACAGCTTGAGGGAATGCCATTCCACTTCAAGCGTGACCGATCTGAAGCTTTTCCCATGCTTACTGCCTTCCCACCGGCGTACTGATAATCAAACACTTTGGCCATGTTTAAATCCGGAGATTCTGGTTCACAGAAGGAATGTTACTCGCTGCTTTTTTTCACACAGCAAAGAAATAGCTCAGAATTTCAGATTATTGTAGTTTAAGTCATTAATTTTAAACAAATTAACACCATCACTAAAATTTTAATTGGAAATCTAGGCCAACATTGAAAAAAATTTTCATTGATATGTTTTTATGTGATTGTAACTCAGGCCTTTCATGATCTCAGGACTTTTCAACTTTAGAACAAAGCAGCCAATTACACTGCAGCTAATTCTACAAGAAGGTTCCACAAATAGCAATATGGTAAACTACAGAAAAACTATTGTAGTGATGTTAGTTGGGGGAATAAATGTTTTCCAGATCATTTGGAGAATGGAATTGCTTTCGACTCACTGTCCAGACAGAGAAACATTCTCTTAGTACTGCATACCATTTGTCATGTGGACCATTACAATGTATCAATCACATTAAGAGATGTAAGTCTGAAGCATACAAAGGAACAATAGTCTAAGACAGTATCACCCAAAATAAGGAATATCACTCTACATCAGAACTGCACACATAAAGAATGCTAACTAGAATAAGCAATACTGCCTACACAAAGTAACTTCAATTAAGAATAGTATCACCCAAAATAAGGAAAGTTAAAAACATTATCACCCATACTTAGAGTATAAATCTTGAAAATTATTATACACACTAAGGAACATGAGTCTAGATTAATATTACTCACACAAATCAGTTACAGCATTTCCCATATTAAGGAACATGGGCTCATGTTAAATGTTTAACTCTATAGAAGTGTCCCTAACTCTGTTACAGTATGATGTTGAAATCCCGATGTTGAACTGGGATAACAAGATGAGAGGTCACTTGATACCAGGTTATAACCCAACAGGTTTACCTGAAATCACAAGCTTTCAGAGCACTGCTCACTTCACTTCACGAAGGAGCAATGCTCCAAAAGCTTGTGATTTCAAATATGACCTGATGTCGTATGACCTCTCATCTGTTACTGTATGTTTGAGGTATGAAGTAACATGATGCCTATGCCAGGTATGGCTCAGCAATGACAATACTGTCCCAATGTTTGTACAAATGAATCTTACTGCTGTGAGTCATGCCCAGTAAAGACACATCATATCATGAACTACAATCAAAAGTTTTAAAAATTAGACACAATCAAGCTACGAAGATAGTTGCCGGAAATCATGTGACTTCTAACATTGGATGATAGTCAGTATCAATTCTGTGATGAATACCTAATTAAATATGGCATAGGCTAGTGTACCTTGCAGCCATTTGTGGAATCCACACATCTCGTTTAAGGATGGACAAAACCCAAAGACCATGGAGTTCCAGGCTGCCTGTTACATGGGCAGAACCTTCCATCCTGAAGTCCAAGTTTGGTGGCAAGTGCGGAAATGGAATGATGCCCGATAGGGGGTGTTACAACTGACCATGTGTGATCTTGCACTGTTTAGCTTATTAAATATGCACAGCGCAACAAATCTCAGGGTGGAGATGAGCAGGTAGTCACCAATCCATATTCATCTTATGCATTTGAAGGTCCAGGTGCCATATTAGACCGAGGTTAGAGGGTCATTGCTTTTTCCTAATTGGTCGGCGCAACATCGAAGGCCGAAGGGCCTGTTCTGCGCTGTAATGTTCTATGTTTGAAAGATAGCCATTAGTTTCCTGCATCCTTCCCCAAACACCCCAAACTCCCAGGCTTCCTTCCCCAAATACCTATAAAGGTAGTCTGACCCAGTCTGTCTTCTTGCCAAGGTACCTTCCTAAACATGCCTCAGACTATCTGTCTTGCCTACCAGGATAGACTCCCACCTTTAACTGCTATCCCAAACATCCAGCCTCTGCTCCATCTTTCCCTGCGGGTTCTGCCCCCTGTATCCAACCCTAGCATAGCTTTTGCTACTGGCATCCGATAAGAGAACAATTATGAGCGGTTTCCAAGAAGGAAAAACCAGCATCTACTGGCCTCAAAGTTATAAAAGTAATGAAGCTGTAAAACGTGCGAGGTGTATGCCGCCTATGTACATTTGTCAAACAGATCCGTCGAGAGTCTTGCTGGTGGGGAACTTAAGTAGGAGGGGAATTGAATTTGGAGGGGGACTTATCTCCAGCAAGATGGCCTTTTAATGATATGTATGAGATACTAATACATGCAAAAGGGCTTCCTGACATTGCTTGTCAGGAAGTTTGATACTGCCCAAAGAAAAAAAATTCCTGTTCGTCCCAACTCAGGCAAAAAGATATTTATCCTCATGCCAAATTAAGTTACTCCATCTGTCACAATTCCTGCAGCTGGAAGATTCCGTTCCACGTTTCATACTGGACAAAAGAGAAAGTCAAAGCTCAGTGGCCACAATCAATTTCCCATTTGCCACAATGGCCCCCGACACCCAAATGAGACCCGGGGGGGCCTCATAAGTAGTCATGTGCTCAAAGCTGATTTCAGGGTCTGCATCTTTTTCACCCTAGGATTCAGCATATCTCTCAGGTATCAACACGTCATCAATCAGCCAAAATACCTAACTTGTTTCAGTTTCAAAGTTCATTTGAGACTCAACTCCAAGATATTGGAGCCAACCAACAGCCAATTACAATAAACCTGCTATGAACCCTTCACTTTTCATGACCCTCACTTCAACTTCAGATTGTCAAAACTATTCAAAAAACAAGCCTGCCATACGGAAAAATGGAAATTATAAATCAGAGACTGAATTAATTTTGATCAGCAAAAATACATTATATCAATCTTTATGCATGTGTGCATGCATCTGAAACTGACTGTGAAGCTGTGTTAATTTGGAATATGCATGTGAGAATAAATAAATTTATTTATTTGAAACCATTGAAAGTTTGTGGCTGAATTATTTAATTGCAATATACTCTCAGGGTAAAAGATATAACTCTTTCCATATAAAACACACTGATTGCAGAGAGTAAGGGAGCAAGTACATTCTGTCTATGACAAATTGGTCAACCAGTTTCATGGAATGAATTATTTGGTAAAAGTCAGAAACACACACTATGAAAATTACAAGTATCCCACAATCTTCTTCTCTTCGGCAGACCCTCTGGATAAAAGATGACTTTTTTTGCACTCCAATTCTGTTGGTTTTGAGAAAGCAAATAAATCCAATGAGTGATCTGAAAACTCTGTCATATGCTGGGCAGGGGGTGTGTATAGAGTTGGGTAGGATTGTTTGGAAGTTTGTATCCCTGATAAAGTCTCTCAATGTGTTCAGACCCTTTCAGGATAAACCCTGTAATTTAATCAGTCACAAGTGGATACCCATGAGTCAGCAGAAATGTATGACCTTGTCAAGAACTATTTGAGGCCATCCCTAAAGAGTTTCTTCTGTCCTCCCAGGAGTTTCCTGTCTCCACCAGATTCCAAGTAGAACAGTTGCTTTAGAATCCAGGTTTTTAGTGATTAACACTTCACTGCTGGAAAATTGACTTGGGAGAGAATGCTGCATGTGGACCTCATTTTTTGCCACCGATTTGGAAGACCTTATGAAGACTCCACTGGTGGTATTTCTCCAGTTGCTTTGAGGTTCAAATGTAGGTTGTCCAAGTTTCCAACATATTTAGGAGTGTGACGATCACTGCTACCCTGTAAACCTTGACCATTGTCTTATGGAGGTTTCTTCCCAGATTTTGCTGCCTACAGCGTGATGATATGCAAGCTGTGATCCTTAGCACTGGGACCACCACAGGTCCTAGCGCAGTAAGTTTGAGGACAACAAACACTGTCATTACACCAACTCTTTTCTCCATGTTCCTCACTGCAATCCTGCAACTCAGCCTCAGCAAATTAGCTGAGGCATGGAGATTATCTACAGAACAGACAGGAAACTGTTCCAACTACATCATCTGCAATCCTAAACCTAAACCACTTCAACCTCAGCCATTAAGCTTCAATATGTAGATGGTGCTTGTGTGCACATTCACTCAGGAACCGGTCATTGTTGACTCATCTCTGAAACTTGTCAGAAAACACCTAAAAAATTAAAATCCTCTTTCACCCAGCTCCAATAGCACCTCCTAGCCCACCTTGTTCATTAAACTTAACAGATATGCTGAAAAATGTGGACTATTTTCCATATCTTGAGAGCTTCTTCTCAATGAAGGCAGACAGTGGCAAAATTCCTCATCACCTCCAACATGCCAACTCAGCTTTCAGTCAATTTCATGATACTTATTGTGGACTAAGCAGTGCACTAACAGCAGAATGTATTCACAGCTTCTCAGTGCATGTGTTGAGTGAGGAATATTCTGCTGTTTTCATTCGGGGTATATATGAGACTGGGATATGACAGGCTGGCTCAGTTGGTAAAATACAAGGCTCTTAATCACAGGGTAAAAACAAAAAAGTGCTAGAAATACTCAGCAAGTCTGCCAGTATCTGTACAGAGAGAAACAGAGTCATTGAATTCATAAAATCTCTACAGTACAGAAGGCGACCATTTGGCCCATCCAGCCAATAACAATCCCGGCCAGGCCCTATTCCCATAACCCCACATATTTACCCTGCTAATCCTTCTAACACTGAGGAGCAATTTAGCATGGCCAATCAACCTAATCCACATATTTTAGATTGTGGGAGAAAACCAGAGCACTCGGAAGAAAACCATGCAGACACGGGGAGAATGTGCAGACTCCACACAGTCACCTGAGGCTGGAATTGAACCCAGGTCCCTGGCCGTGTGAGACAGCAGTGCTAACCAATGCAACTGTGCCGAGTCACATATGACGTTTTGAAGGGAGATAGAAATGTAATGGATTTTATACTATTGAAAGGGGACAGGGAGGAGAGAGAGAGTCACTACAACAAAAGGGAAAGTCTGGGGTACTGCAGAAGGCAGGAGGAATTAAATAACAAAGACGTCATGAACAAAAGGCAACGAGAGTGGGAATGGTTGTAAAGAAATAAAGTGTTTGCCCATAGTATAGTTCATTATTGCCAGGATAATTAACAGTTGTCGAAAGCAAAAACATTAAAACATTTGAGACTGGCACTTAGCAAACAAATCAAAATGGAGGTTAGAGTTCATGATCTGAATTGCTCAACTCAATGTCGAGTCCGGAAAGCTGTAAAGCGTCTAATCAGTAAGGTGAGGTGCTATTCCTCCAGCTTGTGTTCAGTTTCACTGGTAGGAATCGGCTTGTGGACCGAGCAGGGGTACTCAGCAAAGCGGTCACCCAACCTATATCTGGTCTTCCAATGTAGGAGTCTGTCTTGTAAGCAATCAACAGAGCATTTGTGCTCTTGGACAGTGAGGAGAGGAAATTGAGGGGCAGTTGTTATACTAGCATGGGAAGGTACCATGTGGAGGGCAAGATGTAGGCCATAGGAGCATTGGGCCACAGTGCCATGGATGGAATATAAAGAACAATGGAAAGTACACTAAAGGAACAGTCTTCCAAGCCTATGTTAATCATGATGCCCTAACTAAAAAAAACTTCTGCCCTTATTCAGTCCATATCCCTCTATTCCCTCCCTATTCATGTAACCATCCAGATGCCTCTTAAATGTTGATAGTGTATCTGCTTCTATCACTTCTTGTGGCAGCACGTTCCAGGTATCCATGACTGTTTGTATGAAAAACGTCCCCCTCACATCTCTCTTAAACTTTCCTTCTCACGTTGAACCTGCATCCCCTTGTAATTGACATTTCCCTTGAGGAAAGGGCCTCTATCCACCCGTTCTACGCCTTGCATAATTTTGTAGGCCTCTATCAGATCTCTGCTCAGCCTCTATCTTTCCAGTGAAAACAATCCTAGTTTGTTTAACTTCTCCTCCTAGTCAACTCTCTCGAAAACAGGCAACATCCTGATCCCCACATTATATATTCTTTTTATCTTTCTGTCTTAATTTCTATTTTTAAGTATGAATCTTCTTTGCACTCTCTCCAAAGCTTCCATGTACTTCTGGTTGTGTGGTGACCAGAACTGCACACAATACTCCAAATGCAGATTAACTAAGGTTTTATATAGCTGAAACATGATTTCCCAAAACTTGCACTCAATGCAGCTGATAAAGGTAAGCATCCCATATACCTTCTTAATCATCATGGTCAGCTGCGTTGCCATTTTAAGGGCCTGTGGACCTGCATGTCCAGATCCCTCTGAAGTTAATGTTCCTAAGGATTCTGCCATTTAGGTAATTCAACCTAAATTTGATATGCCAAAATGCATCACTTTATATTTGTCTGAATTAACCTCTATCTGCCATTTCTGTGCCCAAGTCTCCAATCTATCTATATCTTGTATGTATCCTCTGACAATCTCTGGCATTTTCAGCAATTCCATCAACTTCATGCTTTTGCAAACTAATCCGACTATCACATTTTCCTCCAGGTATTTATATATGCTATAACAGAGGTTCCAGCACTGAGCCACTAGCCACAGTGTCTATTCTGAAAAACACCCTTCTGTTACTCTTTGTCTTTTATAACAAACTAGTTCTGAATCTATCTAGCCAGTCCACCCCAAGTCCCATGTGATTTTAGTTTTTCTACCACTCTGCAACCTTGTCAAATGACATAATAAGGTCCATGTAAGTTATATCTACAAGCCTTCCCTCAACAATTATCTTTGCCACTACTTCAAAAACAGCCCTTCTGAATATTAGCTGGCATGGAGAAGTTGGTGGGGTGAAAACTAAAATCAGTGGAACTTTATCAAGATTCTGGGCGGGAAAGGGAGGAGAGCAGAAGTGCTGATATGTGTCAGACATATTTGAGACCTGCCAGTCCTGGTGGAAGGAATTCACAATTGAGCAAAAGGGCAGGCATATCAAAACGCTATTGTGGACTGCACACTTTGCAGGACACCGCTGTCCATTATGCAAGATGATCCAACTTTCCAGTTGCTTGCCATTCTAATTCACCACTTTGCTCTCATTATTACGTAGAACATTACAGCGCAGTACAGGCCCTTCGGCCCTCGATGTTGCGCCGGCCAGTGGACCCTCTAACCTAAACTATTCCAATATCATCCATATGCCTATCCACCGAACATTTGAATGCCCCCAACGTAGGCGAGTCCACAACTGCTGCAGGCAGGGCATTCCACGCTCTCACCACCCTCTGTGTAAAGAACCTGCCTCTGACATCCGTCCTATAACTACCACCTCTTAATTTAAAGTTATGTCCCCTCGTGTTGGTCATCACCATCCGAGGAAAAAGGCTCTCACTATCCACCCTATCCCATCCCTTGATCATCTTATACGCCTCAATTAGGTCACCGCGTAACCTTCTTCTCTCTAATGAAAATAACCTCAGGTCCCTCAGCCTTTTCTCATAAGGCCTTCCCACCATACCAGGCAACATCCTGGTAAACCTCCTCTGCACCCTTTCCAATGCTTCCACGTCTTTCTTATAATGTGGCGACCAGAACTGTATGCAACACTCCAAGTGAGGCCGCACCAGAGTTTTGTACAGTTGTAACATAACCTCACGGCTCCTAAATTCAATCCCTCTACCAATAAAAGCTAACACACCATTGGCCTTCTTAACAACTTTATTAACCTGGGTGCCAACTTTCAAAGAGCTATGTACTTGTACCCCAAGATCCCTCTGCTCAACAACACTATTAAGGGTCCTTCCATTAGCCCAGTATTTCATATGCCTGTTATTCCTACCAAAGTGAATCACCTCACACTTATCCGTATTGAATTCCATTTGCCACCTCACGGCCCAGCTCTGCAACCTATCTATGTCCCTCTGCAAACTGTAACATCCATCCTCACTGTCTACAACTCCCCCCACTTTGATATCGTCAGCAAATTTACTAACCCATCCCTCTACACCCTCATCTAGGTCATTTATAAATATGACAAACAGCAGTGGCCCTAAAACAGATCCTTGAGGTACACCACTTGTAACTGCACTCCAGGTTGAATATTTCCCATCAACCACCACCCTCTGTCTTCTATCAGCTAACCAATTCCTAATCCAAACTGCTAAATCACCTTCAATCCCATGCATCTGCACTTTCTGCAGTAGCTACCATGGGGAACCTTATCAAACGCTTTGCTAAAATCCATATACACTACATCAACTGCCTTACCTTTATCTACCTCTTTGATCACCTCCTCAAAAAACTCAATAAGGTTTGTGAGGCACGACCTACCCTTCACAAAACCGTGCTGACTATCCCTAATCAATTTATTTCTCTCTGTCATTTATTATTCTGTCTTCAGTCTGCTGTAATATTCCAATGAACCCTAAATGAAACCTAAATCAAACTTGAGGAACAGCATCTCATCTTCTGACTTACAGCCTTTTAGGCTCAATATTGAGGTCAACGACTTCAAACCACAAATCTCCAATTTGTTTTTTCCTTTTGGCAAGTGTTAGTTTTGTGGCTTGTTTTTATGTTTTTGCTTCCACACAGAACTATCCATTATTGTGCTATTAATACTCACTGTGGACCAATGCTTTTTTTTTTAAACTCCAAACATTGCTACTCCCATTGCCTTTTTGTTTCATGACATCTTTATTATTTAATCTCTCCTAAATGTTATTCTAAATCTTCCCCTTTCAGCAACAATAAACAATAAACCCATCACATTTCTACTTCCAGTTCTGAAAAGTCACAAATGCTGTCAGGCCTGTTGAGTATTTCCAGCATTAGGGTGTTTATTTCAGATTTCCATCATTCTCAGCATTTTGTTTTTAATTTTAACGTCAGGGTTGTGAGTTTAAGCTCCACGTTGGGTGAATTTTCCATTCCAGAGCACATTAAATTGGAGTGAATCCACCAATTGAGAAATATGCTGCAGTATTTCATTCAGACTCTCCAAGTCTATTGGGCAAGGAATATCTTGCAGATTGAATCACAGTGAAAGGAGGTGATTGAGATACAATTTACGTTGCATGTAGTCAGCTGTCTGTAGTTCATTGGAACGTTGCAGCAGGCCGAAGACAGGTATTGGCTTGGTAAAGTCCCAACCAATTGCAATAATGAAAATGACAAGGTTTCAAAGAGAGTACTCATGGTGAAAAAGAAAATGTTAATGTGCACTACAGCAATCAGCATCTGTGAACATTAACAAGTCTCACAACACCAGGTTAAAGTCCAACACGTTTATTTGGAATCACTCACCCAATGAAGGAGAAGCGCTCTGAAAGCTTGAGATGCCAAATAAACCTGTTGGACTTTAACCTGGTGTGTGAGACTTCTTATTGTGCCCACCCCAGTCCAACGCTGGCATCTCCGCATGGCTCCATAGCATCTGTGGAGAGCAAGGTAAGTTATAATGTTTCTGATGATTCAGAGCCAACGTTCAGATTTTAAAAAAAGGTACATGTCCCACATGATAACCTGACTTAATAACTAATCTGCCATAACTTCCAGCTTTATTTCAACTTTTTACTTTTTTTATTTTATTGTATTGAACCAGAAATAAAAACAAATGTCTTCGAGGACAAAACATAAATTACAATGTCATCAGTGTATCCCAGCTTTAGTCATGAGCTTTACCAATACAATAGCAAACTGGCAATATTAGTTTGTGTAAGACTGAAAAACAGAAGCTATTTAGATAGCACAATTAGAAATTGTTCATTTTTGCTAAATTTGCTGGTATGTTGTCCTTACTGAATTGTAAACAAATGACACAATAAATTTTGAGGATATACAAAGCTGAGGAACAAGATTCAAGAAGAAAATTAAGATGCTTCATGTCGTTAGTATACGCTTGACCTGGACCATTTGATGGGCAACACGACAGCTCAGTGACTATTGCTGTGCTGTGCAGATACATGGATTTGGGGCTGTGTCTGTGGGAGTTTGTGCATTCTCTCCATGCTTGCGTGGGTTTTCTCCGGGTTCTCCGGTTTCCTCCCACATCCCAAAGATGTGCTCTTAGGCTAATTGGCAAAACAAGTTCTCCCTAAATTGTCTCAAATTTGGTTTTTAATCCATAGATCTATAAACATAGACAGGGATCACGGGTAGAGGTGGGAACATCGGGGTGGCGGCGCGGGCTTGTTAGGCCGAAGGGCCTGGTTCCCGTGCTGTTTTGTTCTTTGTTATACGATAATAACATTGGGTTTAATTTGCTGACATGTGTTGTTCAAGTTAGAGTTGCTCCTGTGAAAGTGTAGCATATTAACAGTGCAACAAGGGAAATAAGACAAACAGAAAATGCTGGAAAATCTCTGTCAGCAGGTCTGACAGATCTGTGGAGAACAGAGCTACTGTATCAAGGCTGGATGACTGAAGTCACCCACACTCAAAACATTAGCTCTGTTCTCTCTCTCCAGATGCTGTCAGACTAACATTTTCCATTGTTGTTTTAGATGTAGCTTGCTTTTATCAAAGGAAACAAGACATCTGGGACCGGAAAAAGGCATGCCACAAGGTATCTTCTTAACTGATCAGATTTAAGGCCTGGAAAATAAACAGAAGGATTAAAGAGGAGCGAGTTAAAGGGAGTGAATGTAATGCCCCAATCAGATACAGAAAGATGAGTAAAGAGGGAAAGCAATTACATCAAGAGAAACAAAAAGGGAAAAAAAAAACTAATTAAAAAAATCCCCTGATAAAATTAACAAACTGAATATGTAATTTTTTGTTAAAATTAACTTATGGTACCATAAGAGGTTGGAAGCAATTTAAAATGATTATATCATTAAAATGGTACTTAGGTTTGTAATGACAAGACCAAGTGAGCTTGATGGGAAATTGGTGGGCAAAAACAACAAGCTCCTAAAAAAATAACAAATCGGCTAAGGGTGAATTGCCATTTTTACAAAGATAATGATGAAGCAGCACAGCTCTCAGCAATCTCTGGATACTCATATTTAACCATACTTTTCGTTCCCCAAATTGTACCATTTATCCATAAATAATGGGTAGAACCATTACCCTTTCTGTTCTTTTTACGCAGCAAATTTTGGCCTAGTTTCAAAGACCTATTTCACCACCCACCATCACACCCCCTCAAGTGTCCATTAGGTGTATTACTCCGGCCCCTGTAACTGGGATGTTATTAATACTAACTTGCAGAGGATGAATAGCACCATCTTCAGGAACTGAACGGTACAATAGTCCTTAATGATGCAATTGCTCCCAAATTGTCTCCAGTAGGTTAGACAAAATGCTCCATTATATCACACATGCAATGCAAACATTATTTCACAGAAAATAAAACACACTGTATCTGTGCATATTACACAGTATACAAGTCAAACATTATTCATCTGACTAAAATGGCTGAAAAACAAGGGATAACTCCCCTGCTCTTCTTTGAAATAGTGCCACAGAATTTTTATATCCTCTTGAGGGGCACAGCAGGGCCTCAGTTAAATATCCCCATTCAACAGCAGCTCCTCAGTATTGCATTGAAAGGTAAGCCTTGGCAATTGTGTTCAAGACCTGAGTGCGGCACAATGCAACCACCACCTACACTAAGGCAAGAGAGCTCCCAACTGAACCACAGCTGATTCCAGGTGTGAGGAACAGCTATTTATAGAGAATAGTGGAGGTACACTGCCAACACTTACGCAGTGTGTCACAGGCAAGGTGCAGTTATTTAGAAAGTTGCAGTTAACAAATATTAAAGCAATGGTTTCAAGACTAATGTAGAGTTTGCAGTATAAAATTATATGCCTATTTATGTTATTTGGAACTGACTCAGCAGGAAAATCATATGAAAATAAGTGCCCAATGGTCACTTCCTCATTTATATTTGATTTCTTTGCCAGCATTTATTATCCACTCATACTTCTCAAGGTGGTGGTGATAGTAGTTGGTTTGCTAGAAGAGTGGGTGAAAATAGGACCCAAGAGACAGAAGCCACCACCTAGAATGGGCAAATTCAAGATGATCCAGTCTATGCCTCTAAAGCAGTTGCTTTAGGTGGGAGTCAGCGACTACTCAAAACTGGCCAAAAGGAGAATGAAAGAAACAAATAGTGAATTCACAGAAAAACTGTCCATTAGTTGGTAAGAAACTGCTTTTCAGGGCTATCTTTAAATTACTGTAAATTAAAAAAGCTTGTTTTTAAGCAAGTAGCCATACTTGGATTGAAATGAGAAACACCTGGAATAAGGGTACACCAGGACCAGTAAAATAAATAATCCAAAGTAGAATAAAGTTAACGTACGGGAAGTAAAGACATGGTAGGGAAGTTCTGTCGATTTGAATGCATGTTCTGTAATATGTGCAAAGGTATGGACACCACTAGTATCCTAGATGACCACATTATAGGAAGAGCTGTCAGCTGCAGAAAACTGAGATCTGGGTTTCAGAGCTTGATCAATGGCTGGAATCATTGTAGCGCATCTGCGAAACTCAGAGCTAGTGGATAGGACATTTAGAGAGGTGTTCACACTGCAGCCTATGGGATTGAAGGCAGAGAAAAAAAATTGGTGATCACCAAGCAGTCCAGGAGAACCAGGCTAGTAGTGCAAGTGTCCCCTGGGGTCCTATTCATAAATCAGCTCTCTCTTTTGGAAGTTGATGAGGTGCAGAGAAGTGCAACTGGAGCTAAAGTTTCTGACTGTACAGGAGGGGAAACTAGTAGTGATAGGAGACTCATTAGTTAGGGGTACAGACATGCATTTCTGTGACCGTGGACATGACTCCAGGATAGTATGTTAACTCCTTGGTGAAGGGACCAAGAATATCACTGACCAGCTTGATAGAATATTAGCAAGTGGGACCTCAAATGCAATAATCTCTAATTTGTTACCAGTGCCTTGTGAGTAAATGCAGAGGTAGGAGGATAAGGCAAATCAATGTGTCGCTGGAAAGATGGTGCATGATGGATGGCTTAGATTTCTGGGATACTGAGCAGGCTCTGGGGATGATGGCACCCGTACAGAGTTAGTTAAAAGCTCTCCCAACAGCATTTGTTTTGCTAGTGCTGTTGCAAGGGCTTTAAACTTACTCAGCATTGAACCCAGAGGAAATATTAAAGAGGAATATCAGGATGCACAACATGCTTGGCAAGACAGATAGCACTAGTGTATAGAATAGTAAGTTAATAGGTGAAGTCGCAGTAAAGGATGGGAGGCAAACAATGAAGTCTGAATCAGGTTTACTCTGCATGAATGTGAATGCATAGGGAATAGTAAATAATACTGGACAGTTATACGTGCAGATTGCATGTAGTGATAATAGAAATCTGACTCAAAGAAGTGCAGAATACCTGGGTTCAGGAAATTCAGAAAAGATATGAAGGGAAGGAAAGGGGAAGGGATGGGAATTTTGGTTAAAGAAAGCATTGCAGTCATGGAGAAAGATAATGGCCCAGAGGGTTCAGGGAAGAATTAATTTGCTGGAGCTAAGGAATATAAAGTGTGCAATTACATTGCTTGATGAAGTCTACAGGCCACCAACTAATGAGAAGGAAATAGAGGAACATATCTGCAGAGAAATTAGAGAGCAATACAAAGAATGTTGGTGCAATAGGGGACTTTACACGAATATAGACTGAGACAGTGAGAATGTAAAACGTAGAGAGGGGCAAAAGTTCCTAAATTGGGTTCAGGAGAAATTTCTACAGCAGTGTGTCAAGTCCAATAAGAAAGAATGCACTGTTGGGCCTGGTTTATGGAAATGAGGTGGGCTAAGTAGATCAAGTGTCAATGGGGAATCATTCAGGAGACAATGGTCATTGTATTGTATAGGATGATGGTGTAAAAGGATAATGGACAATCTAGAGTGGAAATATTGATCGGGAGTGGGGAGGGGAAGCTGACTCCAATGGACAAGAATAGAATTGGGCAGATACACTGGAAAAAAACATTGGTGGGAAAACCTTAGCTAAACAATGAGCTCCCCTCAAAAAAAAAGGAAATGATTTGCGTAAGTCAGGTATATTCCCTCAAAAAACAATGGTACGGCAAACAAATCCACCGCCCCCTGGATGAAAAAGGAGATTGAAATTATGAAAAAGGGTCTGTTTATGTAAGATGCCTAGTAGAAAACATAATTTGGAATCAAGGCATTTGGGGACATTGAAAAGTGCATTGGAGAAAAAAAAAGGAATCATGAGAGAAGGCTGACAACCAACATAAAGGGAAATTCCAAAGTCTTGTACAGCCATACAAACAGTATGGGTTATATAGCCATATAAAGAGTAACAGAGTGGTAAAAGGAGTTGGACTGATTAGAGGTATAAAAGGAAATTTACACATGGAGACAGGGAGCAAGGTTGAGATATTAATTGAAGACTTTGCATCAGTCTGGGAATATCAGAATGCACAAAATACTCAGCGAGACAGATAACGTTAGTATAGAGAATAGTAAGTCAATAGGTGAAGTTCGAGTAAGGGGGCAAGTAATGAAGCCTGAATCAGGTTTACTGTTCATGAATGTGAATGCACAGAGAATAATAAATAATGTTGGAGAGTTACATGTGCTGATTGCCATGTGGTACTAACAGAAATCTGGCTCAAAGGCCAGGATTGGATGTTAATTATTCCTGGGTACGGAGTGTTCAGAAAAGATATGAAGGGAAGCAAAGAGGGAGGGGTGGTGGTATTGGTTAAAAAGCGCATTGCAGTGTTGAAGGAATACCCAGGTATGGTGACAAACAAGGAAACTCTGTCCCTAGAAGGGTTCAAAATTGATAAGAAGTGTTGAATAGATTGTCAGTATTAAAAGTTAACAAGGCATCAGGTCCAGATGATATGCATCCAAGGATATTGAAGGAACCGGGAATGGAAATTGCAGGGGCACCAGCCATAATCATCCAGTTACCCCTAGACTCAAGGGGAGGACTGGAGAATTGTATCATGCATCCTTGTTCAAAAGTTATAATCATAAAAGTCCAGCAATTGGACCAGTCAGTTTAACTGTAGTGGTAGGCAAGCTTCTAGAAACAATTATTCGGAATAGAATCAAGAGTCATAGGAAAAATAGGAAAAATTAGGGAGAGCCAGCAGAGATTTCTAAAGTTCATGTTCAACTAACTTGGGAGTTTTTTGATAAGGTAACAGAAACGGTTGATGAGTAATATTGTTGATTTTAAAGAGGGATTCAATGCAGTGCTACACAGACTGGTGAGAAAAGTTATAACTCATGGAACAAAAGCAACAGTAGCAATGTGGCTAAATATTGGCTGGGTGATACAAAGCAGAGAGCAAGTCAATGGATATTTTTCAGGCTTAAGGAAGGTCAACAATAGAGTTTCCCAGGCGTCAGTAATGATGACCTTTGCTTTTCCTGATATATATATATTAATGATTGAGATTTGTGTGCAGTGGACAATTTCAAAGTTTGTTGATGGCACAAAACTTGGAAACATTGTAAACTGAGGAGAACAGTGTAGCACTTCAAAAGGACACAGACATTGGCAGAGTGTGCAGATAGGCTGCAGATGATATTCAATTCAGATAAGTGTCAGATGATTCATTTTGGTAGTAAAGAACATGGACATACAATAGAAAATAAGGGGCTCAATTGTTAAGGAATGCAGGAGCAGAGGAACTTATATATATGCCTGGATCATTGACAGTAAGACAAGTGGAAAGAGCAGTTAATAAAGCATAAAGTATTTTGGGATTTATTAACAGGGTCATAGAATACAAGAGCAAGGAGGTTATGCTGAACTTATACATGACACTAAACCTCAGCTGGAGTGTCGTATATAGTTCTAGGCACTACACAATAGGAAGGATGTGAATATGTTAACATTCATATAGACAAGGTTTACAATGGCTCTAGGGATCAGAAATTTCGGTTATGATGATAGATTGAAGGGGTTGGGATTGTTTTCCTTGGAGCTAAGAAGAGATTGAGGGGTATTCAAAATCATAAGGGGACTGGACAGAGTAGAGAGAGAGAAACTGCTCATAAAAGGATCAAAAATGAGAGGGCAGAGATTAAAAAAGTAAATATGTAAGATAAAACCTTTTCTCACGATGAGTCGTTGGGGTCTGGAATACACTGCCTGGAAAACATTGCCTGGAAATGCAGTGCAGGCATGTTCAATTGAGGTATTAAAGAGGGCATTCGATGATTACTTAAATAGAAACAATGCACAGAGGTAATAGGGAAAAGGCACTAGGTCATAATGCTCATTTGGAGAGCAAATATAGACACGATGGGCCAGACAGCCTTCTTTGGCACCATAACAATTCTATGATTCTTTGAACTGTTGCAGATAGTGTGAAGGGATACTACAATGCAGTTACACATAAGGAATTTTAGAATTGACCCAGCAACAGATATGATCAAGTCACAGACAAAGAGGAATTTGGAAATTACAGCTTTCTCAAGATTATACTCCTCTTGTCCTACTATTCAAGTAAACTTAGTAAGATGCTGCAATATCCTCTGTAGATTAGACATAAGGCAACCACAGGATGCTGGTGATAGAAAGAGTCCCTATTCAGCCCAGTAGAAAGGCCAAACAAGAAAAATACTGTGGGCTCCTTTTCACATGAACGTTGGATTTAAAGTCTAGTTCCTCTGATCTTGTACCATCAGATTCAACAACTGAGCCGTGTGTACAAACACAAGTTAATGAAGAAAGTACAAGTTGGACATCCAGCAGCCAATGTTGCCTGGCAGTCAGTATTTGTTCATCATACAGCTACAGAGTATAGCCTTCAAATGTGAGTGCACTAAGGCTTTCAATTGTAGATTGCAACTGAAAATAGTAAATTCCTGGAATACTGACATGCATGAGAACCATGACAAAGTGCTAAAGTTTTGCAAAGACTTGGCTTGAGCACAAATATGAAATATGCTGAAGGCAACAGTTGGCAGTTTGTGTTTCAACTACTGCTTTGTAAAAAAAAACTTAATACAATCTTTGGATTTATACATTACACTTAGGACTATGCATCTCAATATTCGATTAGTTTCCTAAAAATAGATCACGCAATGAGCCTATTTGGTTGGCCATAAGCCAGAGATTCCTGATTTGGTGGTGGAGACTAGCAGAACAGACTGTAGAAAGTATTGTTGTGTTAGAGATCATGTCAATACAACAGCCTACATTAGATGTCATTCTGGTAAATTTATGCTGACATCCCTCAAAGATTTATAGTATCCTTTGTCCTAAGGTGTGGTGTCTAGAACTGCTCTCAAACTCTCTAACAGGGTTTTGTATAATTGAAACTTGACTTCTAGCCTTTTGTATTTTAGTCCTCTAGTCATAAAGGCCAGCATTCCATTAGCCATTTGGATTATTTTCTGTATCTATTCATAACACTTTAATGACCTCTGCAACTACAGCCCCAAGTCTGTATGATCCTCATGATTTCTATTATTTTAGAAAAAAAATCACCTTTCAATCTGAAGTGGATTACTTCACATTTTGTTATATTGAATACATTTCAGTTTTCTCTATTCACATATCTATATCTCTGAAATGATGTTTCCAATTATGCCACTGGCAACGCAATCTATTTTGATAGTACCGGTCACTGAGATGTGGTCTCGATCTCAAAAATCAGTAATACATATGGAAAACAAGTGAAACCTGAAAGCAGAGACAACTAGTTACATTTCTCACAATTCCTTTGTCCCCTGCTGCAATTTACAAACCAGGTCTTTTTTTTTATTCAGTCATGAGATATGGGCTTTGATGGCTAAACCAGCATTTATTGCCCATGATGATCAGCTGCCTTCTTAAACACCTCAATCCATGTGTGGGTGTGGGCCTCGAGTTCCCAGCATCTGCTGCCCTTGATGTGGTAGAGCTTGGGGTTTGAAAGATACTTCTGAAAGAGGCTTGGAGAGTTGCTGCAGCAAATCTTGTAGATGGTGTACACTGCTGCAACGGTACACTGGCAGTGGTGTAAGAAGAGAATGTTTAAGCTGGTTGATGGAATGCTAATCAAGCAAGCTGCTTTGTCCTTAAAAGTGTCAACCTTCTTGAGACTTGTTGGAATTGCACACGTCCAGAAAAGGGGACTTGCACCTTGTACATAGTGGACAGGCTTTGACGAATCAGAAAATGAATTACTCATCACCAGATTCCTAGCCCTTGACCTACTCTGGTAGCCACAGTATTTATATGACCAATTCAGTTGCTGGTCAATGGTAATTCCCAGAATGTTGATAGAGTGGAACTTAGTGATGTTAATGCCATTGGATGTCAAGGGGAGATGGTTAGATTCTCTTGTTAGAAATCATCATTACCTGGAACTTGAACAACATACATGTTACTTGCACTTATCAGTCCAAACATGAATGGTTCCCAAGCCTTGCTGCATGCAGGCACAGACTGCTTCAATATCTGAGGAATCCCAAACCTACTGAACTCTGAAATCATCAGTAAGCATCCCAACTTGTTAAATTAGGTTGGAAGGTAAGTCATTGATGAAGCAACTGAAGGTGATCAAGCAGAGGATGCACTGTGCTGTTCTGGGAGCTGGGATCTTGAACAACTGCAACTTTTGTGTTCAATATGATTTCAATCAATGGAAAGTATTCCCACTGATTCTCAAGGACTTTGTCTCGGTATCGTAAAAGGCTAGTATGCAGGTACAGAAAGTAATTAGGAAAGTCAATAGAATATTGTTTATTCCAAGGGGAACTTAATACAAAGTCAGGAGGTTTTGCTTCAGTTGTACTGGGCATTGACAGACCACATCTGGAGCACTTTGTACAATGTTTGGCTGCTCATTTAAGGAAAGATGCAAGTGCATTAGCAGTTCAGAGAAAATTTACTAGACTAGTATCAGGAATGGGCAGATTATCTTATTAGAAAAAGTTGAACATAGTCTTCTAAACTTCAGTAAATGCTGAAGTTTAGAAGAGTATGAGGTGACGTGACTGAAACATAAGATCCTGAGAGGTCTTCATGAATAGAGAGCTCAGGGTTACTTTTGAAAAAAAAAAGGATTGCTCATTTAAGTCAGATGAGAATTTTTTCTGAGGGGCAAGAGCCCTTTCCTCAAAAGTATTAAATATTTTTAAGGCAGAGCTAAATAAATTCTTGATTAACAAGGAGGGTGAAATGTTATTAGGTAGGCAGGTATATGGAACTGAGCTTAACAAGGTCAGCCATGATCTTGCTGAATGGCAGAGTAGGTACAAGGGGCTAAGTGGCCTACTCCTGCTTCTAATTCATACATTCATATCTTCAGTTTGCTAGAGCTCTTTGAAATCACTTGGTCAAATGCTGTATTAAGGACAATCACTCTCAATGCAACTGTCAATTCAGGAGTCAAAAGGCCTTGACAGAATGACCATTGGTAAGGTTATTGTTGATAATGTACCACATGATAAAATGGTATCATTGACTGTTATGATTGAGTAGTTGGACAGGCCAGCAATGGACCAGCATTGGACATTCTTAGACCAGAGATGCATGGACAATCTTTTACATGTCAGATAAATACCAGTGTTGCAGCTCTGCTGGACTAGAGTGGCTAGAGGCACAGCTAGTTCTGGAGCACAAGTCTTCAGTACTACAATCGGTATGTTTTCAGGGCTCGTGGCCTATGTTATCAATGCCACCACAATTTCTTGAAATTACAGGAGGATAATTGAATTAGCTGAATAGTGGTACCTGTGATGCTGGGAGCAGCAAAGGCACAGAATGCCAATGCTTAGCATGCTTGTAGTCCATACTGGCACATCAATTTTAGGTACACCTGCATGGAGTGCATCCTCCCACTTAATGATAATGATTTGAGGGTGATTTGCAGAGTAATGGGATTACAGGCCATGGTTGAATATATTCTGACAGTAACCTACAGTGCCTTATGGATGCTCAGTTATGAGCTGCTGTATCTGTTCTGGATCTAAAGAAAACAAAAATACTGCAGATGCTGAAAATCTGAAGTAAATAAAGAAAATACTGGAAAAAAACTCAGCCAGTCTGACAGCATCTGTGGGGAAAAAAACAAAGTGACTATTAACATTTCAGGCTGTGACCTTTTATCAGTCTGTATCTATCCATTTCACTTGTTGTGTGGCATTACTACCATAATGGACAGTATCCTCAGTATGAAAACAGGATTTTCTTCTCCACAAGGATTGTGCACTGATCATTCCTACAAATATTCATGAACGGATAAATTTGGTGACAGGTAGATTGGTTCCCTTACCATCTATCACAGATCCAACCTGGCAGATAGGGCTTCTGGGATTTAGCCAGCTTGGCCTGTAATGGTGCTATGAAGGCACTCTTGGTAATGGATACTGAACTCCCTCACCCAGAGTACATTCAGTGTCCTTTCCACTCTGTTTCTTCCAAGTGATGTTCAACATGAATCAATGCTTCATCAGCTGAGGGATAGAGATCGATGGTAATCAAATAGGAGATTTCTTACTTATGTTTAAATCAATGCCATGAGTTGTAGGCTACCATGGTCACTCTGTCTTGACTGTATAACCACTATGTCACCACCTCTAATGGGATAGGACATATCCAGGGGTGGTGATAGAAGAGACAGAAATTGCAAGATTCAATTATTTCAGTACAACTGTCTCAGGTTGTTGCTTGATTAGTCTACTGGGAAACTCCCCAAATGTTGGTAAGGAGAACTTGAAGGATCAATTGGGCAGTTGCTTCCAGTGCGCAGGCCAATACCAGGTGTTCCAACCCATTTGTCTTTCTCATCTTTTCTGTAGTGACTTGGTACATGTGATGGCTTGCTAGGCTATTTCAAAAGGACAATTAAGAGCATCAAATTGCCGTGGGTTTGCAGTCACGCACAAGACTGAGTAAGAACAACAAACTTTATTACATTGACGATATTAGTGAATCAGATGAGTTTTTACTATCCAACAGCTTCAGTCTTTGAAGAAATATCAAAATATATTTACATTTAGAGCACTCAACAAAATCTACCTATAATTCATATTTAGGAAAAAGGTTGCAAAATAAGAATGAACATTAGTGGAACAGTAATTACCATAACAGAAACGTGCTGCAAAAGCTTTTACTGCATTCACAGACCAATCACTGATGTATCTTTCAGTGAAAATGTAAAATCTGAATTAAATATAGTCACACTAAAAGCAAATAAAAAGCAAAACCAAAATGAACAGGTTTCTATTCCAAATTTACAAGATTGTATGCAAGTGCACAGAGCTTGAAATCTACCAGGGAGAAAACTTGATCATATTTTGGTCACAGGCACAACTAATTAGTACTTGATTTGATTTATTGTCACATGTATTAACAGTGAAAAGTATTGTCTTACACACTATACAGACAACACATACAGTTCATAGAGAAGGAAATGAGAGTGCAGAATGTAGCGTTACAGTCATAGCTAAGGTGTACACAAAGATCAAGTTAATGCAAGGTAAGTCCATTCAAAAGTCTGATGGCAGCAGGGAAGAAGTCGTTGAGTCATTGGTATGTGACCTCAATCTGTATCATTTTCAATGGAATATGGTGGAAGAAAGAATGACTGAGATGCATGTCGTCTTTAATTATGACAACCAGAAAGAATGCTTTCTACGTTGCATCTGTAAAAGTTGGAGAGAATTGTAGCTGACATGCCAACTTTCCTTAGTCTTCTGAGGAGGAGGAGGAGGAGATGGTAGCGGTAGAAGAAAAGACCAGGACAGATTGTTCTGGTAATCTGGACACCAAAGAATTTGAAGCTCTTGACCTTTCTACTTCATGCCCATTCCCGGTGACAGGGACATGTTCTCCTTTATGCTTCTCAAAATCGATGAAAACCTCCTTCGTTTGTTGACATTCAGGGAGATTATTTTGCCTCCCCAATTCACCAGATTCTCTCTTTCTCATTCCTGTACTTTTGTCTCATCATTGTTTGAGACCCAACCCACCACCATGGTGTCGTCAGCAAACTTGGAAATCGAACTGGAGAGGAATTTGACCACATAGTCACAGGTGTGCAATGAGTATAGTAGGGGGCTGAAAACACGGCCTTGTGGTGTTGATGATGATCATGAGGTGGTGTTATTGCCTATCCTCACTGATTGTGGTCCGAATGTTAGGAAGTTCAGGAAGCAGTCACAGAGGAAGGTGCCGAGGCCCAGGCCAAGGAGCTTGGAGATGAGTTTTGAGAGAATTATGTATTGAAGGCTGAGCTGTAGTCAGTAAAAATAGGAGCCTGACATATATAACAGTAGGAAAGACGACTTTCAATCCACTCTTAGGATGGTGCACTGTGGTAGGATCACGGTCCAATAGTATCCTAAACAGAGGTATTTTTCCTCTGCTGCTTATTCCATTCCCCCTCATGGTTAGCAGGATTAGTGGGTATAACACCTAGGGATACGAGGGTAGGGCTAGGTGGGATTGTGTTCTGTGCAGAGCCAATGGGCCAAAGGACATCTTTTTGCTCTGTAGGGTTCTATGATTCTATGGTCCTAGCTGGATTCATTTTCCCTAGATATAGTTAATATTCGTACAGAGTTTTACTGGACTTCATCCCTAGTTCAGGGAACCAAAAATTTGCTGCAGCATTCAACCAATGAGAAATTCTATCTCAGCATTAAACTGCAGTCTTTTAGTTAACAGTTGTTTTCATTTTCCTCTACCTCCAAAAGATGGAATAGTTCAGACATTACTTAAATAGATTTGCATAAATGAAATGTTCACAAGTCACAGGAATCATCCGAATGATAAACAGAAAAGATAAATATAAAATGACAAGCACACCCAAATCTGTTTGTATCTTTCCTAGAACTCCACATTGGAATTTCTCCAATCAGTTTTCCTCCTGTCACAGCCCCAAGCAACTCAGATGTCATTTATGACTTTTGATGCAACTGTGACAAGGATGAACTAGCCTTCCTCAACCCATCTGCAGCCTCTGACACAATTAATTGCACCATCCTCTTCCAAAACATCTCCACCATCATCCAGCTGGGCAAGTCTGTTCTCCTCTCATTCTATCCATCTAACCATAGCCAGAGAATGTTTTATTGGCTTTACTTCCAGCTTCTACACTATTATCTCTGGTGTCTCCAAAAGATCAATCTCAGCGCCCTCAGCGATATCACAAAGACAGTTCTCACATGTACGCTGATGACACAATTATTCCCCATCTCTAGATTATCAGACTGCTCATCTGATATCCAATACGGAGTGAACTGCCATTTTCACCAATTGACGACTAGAAGTGATGCTATTGTCTTTCAAACTCACTACAAACTCTATTCCCTAGCTACTGACCCCTTTCTTCTCCTTGGCAACTGAAGGTGAACCACACTGTTCACAACCTTGAACATTTGACAATACGGTGAGTGCCTGTCATTTTAAGGTCGCATGTTTACCCAACTCCAGCCCTCCCCCAGCTCACCCACTATGGAATCCCTCATTGGTGCTTTTGTTACCTGCTACATTTGACTATCACAAAGCACAATTGGACAGTCTCGCACATTCTACCCACAGTAAACTTGGGGACAATTAAAACACAGGCAATCTGCTTATTTCATCTATATCATCATTTTGCACACCAATCAAATCTCCCCTCAATCTCTTTTGTTCCAAATAGGACAACCCTAACTTCCCCGGCCTAATCTTGGAGCTAAAAATCACTCATGCCAAGAATCATCAAGAATCCTCTGCAACTTCGCAAAGATCAACATCCTTCCTAAAGTGTGGTGACCAGAATTAGAGGTAATACTCTCTAGTTGCAGAGTATAAAACTTCTGCATAGCTTACCCGTTTTTATAATCAACACTTCTATTTAAAAAAAACCCAAGATCCCACATTTTGCTAACTTTCAACAAGCTATACACATGAACTCCCAAGTCCCGTTGTTCTTGCAAACTCTTTAGAATGGCATCATCCACCTATAAATGCCTCTCCCTATCACCTTTTGCCAAAATGCATCACCTCACTTTTTTGTATTATGTTCCATCTGCCAGTTGTCTACCAATTTTGCAATCTCTAATATTGCAGTCGATTAGTGTGCACTATCCTCATTGTTTGCCACATCTCCCAAGTTTGGTATCAACAGCAAATTTTGATATTTTAATCAGTACTCCAATATCCAGGTCTAGAAACAAAAAAAAAAAGCAGTGGTCCTAGCATTGACTCTTGGGAAATATGATTCCTCCATTCTACAAAACAACTGCTTAGCACAACTCAATTTCTGCTCCTGAATGAACATTTTATTGAAACTGACACTTGCCCTACTATTCCTGAGCCTCTAACTAGTTTATGTGGTACTTTGTCAAACACCATTTTCTTTATCACCTTCTCTGTTACTTTATTCAAACATTTAATTAGAATAGTGAAACATAATTTCCCTTTGAGAAATCTGTGCTGGCTCTCCAGAATCAACTCAAAGCTCTCCAAGTGCTATTAATTTTTTTTCTCTGATTATCTCAATCTTATCACCGCTGTTGTTAAAGACCGGCATGTAGTTACTCGGAATACCCTCATACCTTTCAGGAACAGAGGCAGCACATTTTCTGCTCTGCAATCCACTGGTACCTCTGCCATGATGATGATGGGTATAGATGAGATAGGCAAAGAAAAGCTGTTCCCATTGGCTGATGGGACAAGGACCAGAGGACACATTTAAGGCTTTGGGCAAGAGATACAACAAGGTGTGAGGAAGAATCTTAGCGTTCTTAAAAATGGCGACTACCTTAAACTCTAACTACATTTAGTCAAGATTGGCAAATTAAATAAACCCTTCTGTTATCTCCACTCTCACTTCCTTTATCAATCCGCAATACAAGCCAGCCAGACCAGACAATTCATCAGTTCAGAACATAGCCAGCCTTTCTGCTAAATCCTTTCTGATTAATTTTCACTTCATCCATTACCTCTATCACCTTTGTTATATTTTGTCAGAATCCTCATGGAGGAATGGACCAGGACACTGGTGGGGAGGAGAGAAATATATTTCATGTGGAATCATATTGGAGTTGGTGGATCTTGGTCACTCCTCCTATTTCAATACCTCCTTCAATTTAGAGTGATAGAGATTTACAGCATAGAAACAGACCATTCAGCCCAACTTGTTCATGCTGTCCTTTTTTTAAAAGCCCTAAGCTACTCCTACTTGCCTGCATTTGGTCCATATTTCTCTATATCCATCTTACCCGTGTAACTGTCTAAACTTTTTTTTTTAAAAAGACAAAATTATACTTGTCTCTACACTCTCTAAATTTGCTCTACTGTATTCACTGCTCCCAATGTGGTCCCCTCTATATGGGGGAGACTAAACAGATTGGATACCACTTTGCAGAATATCTTCACTCCGTCCACAAGCATTCCTATCACTTGCCATTTTAAGTCAATACCATGCTCTACATGTCTGTGCTAGGCCTGTTGCAATGCTCCAGTGCAGTCCAAAGCAAATTGGAGGAACAATACATTATCCAATTAGGCACATTATAGTTTAGAATAATAGAATCCCTACAGTGCAGGTGGTGGTTATTTGGCCCATCAAGACTGCACTAGCCAAAATCCCACCCAGGCCCTGTAACCCCGCATATTTAGCCTGCTAATCCCCGACACTAAGGAACAATTTATCATGGCCAATCAACTTAATCCACATATCTTTGAACTGTGTGAGGAAACCAGAGCATCCGGAAGAAATCCACACAGGGATGGGGAGAATGCACAAACTCCACAAAGACAGTAACCTGAGGCTGGAATTGAACCCAGTGATCACTGCACTATTGTGCTGCCCTGGTCTCAACATTGATTTCAACAACTTTAGACTGTAAATTTTCTTCTCCATCTTGACCCCTTTTTTGTCCGTTCCCCCCCCCCACCCCATCTCACCTGTTCTTCTGTACATTTCCCAAATTCCTCTCCTTCTTATCCCTTCAAACTCCTAGTATCACTACCCTTTTATTCTTGCACATATTTCCCTGCAGATTTGCTTTCCCTCATCTCACTATAGAGGCTTAAAGAATACCAAATCTTTACAGTGCAGAAGGCGGTTACTCAACCCATCCAGTCTGCACTGGTTCTCTAAAAAAAAAAAACATACTTAGTTCCATTTCCCCTCCCTTACCTCCATAACCTCAATCAAACCTGCTTCTATCAATCTTTCAACATTCCAGTCTTCAACCACTCTGGGTGAAGGATTTTTTCGTTACATCTTTTGCCAATTATTTGGAATCTATGTCCTCTAGTTCTTGATGCTTCCTTGAATGGGAAGTTTCTCACTATTTACCCTGTTCATATACCCCAAGATCTCAAATATCTCTATCAAGTCTCCTATCGGCTTTCTTTTCTCCAAAGAACCCAATCTCTTCAATCTATCTTCAGTTAAAAATCTTTACCACTGGAATCATTCTTGTGAATCTCCTCTGTATTCTTTCCGATGTCTTCTCATCCTTACTCAAATATAGAGGTCTCCATAGTTCTAACTAGTGTCATATTCAAATTCAATATGACCTCCTTCCATTTGTACTCAGTGCCCCTATTAGTAAAACCTAGAATACCATATGCTTTAGTAACTGTTCTGTCAACTTATCCTGCCACCTTCACTTAAATCCCTCTGTTCCTAAGCCTCCTTTAGAGTTTCTGCCTTTGTTTTATACCATCTCTTCATATTCTGCCAAAATGAATCATTTCTCTGCATTGATCTTCATTTGCAACTTGTCATTTTGAAGTTCAAGTCTATCTCAGCAGTTGACGTTTTGAATTTTCATACCATCATCAAATTTTGAAATTGTGTCCTGCACACCAGCGTCTAGATTATTAACGTATCAGGAAGAGCAAGGGTCCCAACACTAACCCATGGAACTTCACTACAAACCTTACGCCAATCTGAAAAAAAATCACTATTCCCAGTTTCCTATCACTCAGCTAATTTATTCAAGTACCTACTTTCCCTTTTATTCCATGAGCTAGAATTTTGCTCACGTCTATTACGTGGTACTGTATCAAATGCCTTTGAAAATCCATATACATCACACCAAGTATTGCTCTTATCAACCTTTTCTGTTAGCTCAAAAAACTGCTAGAAAATTAAATGATTTTCCCCTAATTAATACATACTGGCTTCCCATAATTATCCTGCGTTTGTCCAAATGACTTTTGATTTTGCCCTGAACTAATTTCTCGAAGTTCCCTACCACTGAAATAAACTGACTGGTCTGCAGTTGCCGGCATTATCCTTGAATAACTTTTCCCAGCAAAAAGGGTTCAAATGGTGCATTCACCATTCTCTTGTACTAAGGGAGACTGGAAGATTATCATGAATGCCTCTGCTATTTCCACTCTCATTTCCCTCAATCCACTTGATGCATCTCATCCAACCATGATACCAGATAAATTTTAAGATAACCTTTCCTGTTTTGCCCCTCAATTGTAAATTCCTCACTTGGCCTGGATAGCATCTTCCTTTATAAAGGCAGCAAAAGCACTCATTTAATACCTTCACTATCTCTCCTACCTCCACATGCATGTCCCCTTTCTATCCCTAATCAGCCCTACTTTTTATCAGCCTTTTATTACTTATAATATTATAACTAATATAAGCAGTGGCACCATGGTTAGCACAGCTGATTTACAGTGCCAGGGATCTGGGTTCAATTCTGGCCTTGGGTGACAGCCTCTATGGAGTTTGCACAGTTCCCCCAACATCTGTGTGGGTTTCCTCTTGGTGCTCCAGGTTCCTCCCAAGTGCAGGATAGGTTAATTGGCCATGATAAATTGACCCTAGTGTCAGGGGATTCGCAGGGTAAATGTGTGTGGTTACGTGAATAAGGCCTTGGTGGAATTATGGTTGGTGCAGACTCGATGGGCCAAATTGCTTCCTCCTGCACTGTCTCTATAATTCTATACACTACTAGAAGTTCTTGGGATTCTCTGATGTTCACTACCAGACTATTTTCATTCTCCCTTCTTGCTCTGATTAATATTTTCACTTCCCCTCTGGTTCTTCTATATTCAGCTTGATTCTCCATCATATTGTCTAGTTTGTTTTGGATATATCTGTTCAAGAAAATACTGCCTTCAATATCATCTGTTTGAAGGTGGCCCATTGTTCAGCCACCATCTTTTCTGCTAACATCTGATTCCAACTCACTGGACTCAAATGTGTTCTCATCTCAAATTTGGCTTTCCCCAATTAATTCTTCCTGCTCTGGATTGGTCCTTCTCCTTTTCCATTACCAACCTAAATCTTACTATACAATGATGACTGTCTCACTGATATACTTGGGCCAACTCAATGCCCAAAACTAGAACATAACAGCGCAGTATAGGCCATTTGGGCCTCGAGTAGAACTAGGTCCAACAGCATCTGCCCTCCCGTTGGGCTGGAAAGATATTGCAAGAAAATTGTCTTGAACACATTCCAGGAAATTTTGTCCCTTTGCACGATTCCTATCCCAATCTATATTTGAGAAAGTAAAGTCCCCCATTATAGTTACTGATGCACATGGTGAATCGTTACATCAGCAATGAGGTTTGGTTTTTATGTCCAAACAGCCTTTATGCGATTTACCAAATAATTAACTTACCACTGGAATGCTAGCACCATGTAAAAAATAAAAGTAAAAATCACTGTAATCCAAGATTATTGAGCATCACCACATTTCAGGCAAGGGGCAAGGTTGAGAAGTTAGGCCTTCAAGAATAACCTCAGCCGGTACAGAAACTGAACTCGTGCTGTTGGCATCACAAATCAACTGTCCAGCCAACTGAGTTAAACTGACTCCCCATACTGTCTTTATTATTAAATTAAATTTTGTTGCGATAATGGTACAGAACACACTATTAAACCTGTTCCTTGTGAAATCAAAGGCTATCCCTGCTAAGAAGTTAAATAATTTACACACAAACAATTCCAGAATATGCATTGTAGCAAATATCAAGCTAACCAAAGTACATTGACTTAGGCCAACTTAACCAAGGCAGTATAGGCTTTATATCTGTCCCAATTCCATTCTGAAGTAATATAGTAACCTGTCTGAACACAAGAAAAAAAACTACTATTTCCAGATACTGAATTGTATGCTTTGAAAGGCCGTCTGGAAAAAACACAATGAAACAAGAGTACAACTGCAATATCTGAGAAAGTTGAGCTATTCTGTAATTTTAGCCTCATCATGTTATTCAGCCTGTGAGATACCTGTATGAGTAACTAATATTTTTAAAAAAAACAAACTTGAATTTATTTAGCTTACTGGCTGCTCAAGCCTGATGGTCATGCATTCATCTAGTTCAATACCGGACAGCCCAGTTTAATCCTGCCCACAGGACAGACAGCAATGGGATATTGAACAGATCATCTGTTTTTAATGACACTGATTGACAGACCAATATTGGCCAGGGCATTGAAGAAGAGCAGGGAAGCTGCCTGCAAAGTGATGCCATAGAATCTCTTACATCTACCCAAGCAGTCAGATGGGACCTCATTTAAATTTCTCATCCAAAACACTGCATCTCCATAAGTACAGTATTGCCTCAGAACTGCAGTGAAGTGGCAACCTTGATTTTATACTCAAGGTCTGGAATGGGACTTCAACCTGGAACCTTGTGACTCAAAAGGTACAAGTGCTACCAACTGAACATGACTGACAATACGAATTCCTCATTTTTACAGATGCCTGAGAGATAGTTGTCTGACACAGAGGTAGAGAATGTGTCTGATCCAATGTTCACTTAAAACAGAATACTTTTTGTATTAGCACCACCCATTGTAGCCTGAAGCAAAACAGGAAGAGATCATTAGTTTGACTGATAGATTCAAGACCTGCAGACTAGCTAGAGAAAGTCTGATTACTCACAATGATGTCATGCTGTCCAAACACAGGCATTTCCCAGAGAGATTGGTTGGTGAATTTGTTGAAGTAATATGGCCTGTTCTCTCTCTTACTCCAACATTTCGACCATCCTGCTTGAACCAGCTCATCTGAAAATCACAACAAAATTTGCTTTGGTTTAAATAAATTTAACAGACACATGCATGCTGCCAATGACACATGAACATCACCAGATGACTGTCAGATGAAATTTCTCAATATAGCTCAGTCAAAATCAAGGCAAGACAATATGGCTTTAGGATGTTAGCTTCAAACTATGCAAGCTCTGTTAGCTCAGCTGGCTGGACAGTCAATTTGTGATTCAGAGCAACACCAACAGCAGGGGTTCAATTACTTTACCAGCTAACATTATTCATGAAGACCCAGCTTCTCAATCTTGCCCCTCACCTTAAGTTTGGTGATCTTCAGGTTAAATCATCACCTGTCAGCTCTTCCTCTCAAAAGGGGAGGGAAAGTGGTGATACAGTAGACTATAGTACATAAAAAAAACAAGCTTTCTCACTCCACATTCTACATGTGCAAACAGGAGCACCAAATCCAATTGTACTGCCATTAAATTCTCCTTGCTCAGATCATTTAATTCAGATCAACTGGAGAACTCAGATCTCCTTATTTGGAGGGGGAAAACAGGATTTAATCTGTCACCAGAGTCAGCTATCGAGGCAGTTGTACCCAGATGGCTTTAGTCAACTGCAAACTCTTCTCTATGTCAATCAACTGTATGAAGTTACTGATAACATCTGGATACAAAGCATAAAAAATGATTTCTCACCCTAACTCGGTGTTTCATTTCACAGATAGCACCCACACCAGCAACAAGTTGGGCAAACTGAACATTACAGCAGTTAAGGATGGAAGTTTTAACAGTTTTAAGATATATCAAACTAAATTCCAACTGTTGCTACCTGAAAAGGCTAAAGTTACCATAGTCCTAGAAGACAATAAACTGCTTTCCCCCAAAGGGAAGAGCTGATTGATGCCGATTGATTGGGTCATCACACCTCAGTCAAGGTTGAGAGGTAGGCCTCCAGTATAACTGCAGCCAGTATGTGCATTAAACCCATGCTGTTGGTGCCACTTGTTATCACAAACCAGCTGTCCAGCCAACTAAGCTAACCAACCCTCCTCACAAACAATGAGGGTCTTTCAAGTTCAGGAACAACTTCCATATACATTGTATTCACAGGGAACATCAAGAATTCTTAAATACACTCCTTGCAATCAGTGAATTTGGCAATTACCATGGGCTACGTATTTGGAGAATATCATGATGTTTTGCCAACTGCCTACTTGTCTTGCCATTTGCTGACAATATTAGATTAAAGGCAGGGCATGTTGCCCTTTACACTGTCCTCAACCACCAAAGCTATACAGGGTCTGCCCCGGCACTTTACTGCGTACACCACATCTAGGGTGGTCACCGTTTTTCGCTTGGCATGTTCAGTATAGGTCAGAGCCCCTGATCACATTCTCCAAAAACACCTTCAATACCTCACGGTGTTGAACGTGTTTATGGAGAATGTGATCAGGGACACGTTCCTCTTCCTCTCAAGTAGTGCCACGGGAATCTTCACGTTCACCCAGAAGGCCTTCAGTTTAATGTCAAAGCTTAAGGTCAAGACCATAAACATTGCTCAGTACCAAATGTGGTCACTCCAAACACACTGCTCTCAGAGTAGCAATGCTTTTAATCACTCAGCTCACTGGGTCCTCTTTATCCTGTAGAAAAAAAGATTAGTTAATTATAACCCACAAACTGCTATCACATTGTTGGTAGCAGGCTTAAAAGCGTAATTGTAGACAAATGTCAAAAAATCACTAGCTATCTCTACCCTCATACAAGAGCAAAGTAGGGCTAGTGTGGAAACTTGAAATAAAAAGAAAATGCTGGAAATATCTCAATAGGTCACACGTCTGTTTAGTATTAGAGCTGTTTCAAGTCAATGGCCATTTCATCAGAATCTCTATCCTACGCTGCATTCAAATTTGTTAGAAACCTACAAATGATTACATAATGCAGGATACTTGAAAGGTGGTAAAGCAACCAATAAAAATATGGAGAGATTAGAGCTATAACAGAGAGAAAGAGCAGAATCAGGACTTGTTAAGATTCTCAGTTCTCACCTGACAGATCCTGTGCCACTGGTTTGACAGACTTTGGTGATGAGGGTTGTCCCTTGTTAGCTGTCCCTGCCGGATGGACAATAACTGTGGGGTCTGCTTGCAAACCACTGTGGTTTTCACTCGCCATTTCTTTTGCATCTGTCCTGCTAACTAAAGGGGACAAAAAGAGTCACTCCATAATCACACATTATTCAAAGCAACCAGTTAATATCTTATTTGACCTGTAATTTGATTGAACTGCTTTTGTGCTTAAAAAATTTCTGTTGAGCCCAAAGACAATCAAGCTGATCAAACATTAACCCTGTGTAAACTAAAATTAAAATGCAAAGAATCAGTAACCAGAACCAAGGATGCAAATGGAGAGCACTTGATATCATAGGCCTAACATCCCATTATATAGTCTGACAGTAGAATTGTTTTAGATTGTTCACAGCTTGGTAGCTATGAAGGAAATTGAAAACATCTGATGGTTGTCCCTGCATCCCCCCATTACTAAGGAACGTAAAATAGGCCTCAAGGCTACTAATCCATCCATTAAACTAGTAATAATTTGGCTGTTGGGATAAAATGCAAATCAATTTTGCAAATGTAAGTATTTGGAGGTATATATTTTCACTGAATATACTTGCTGTTTAATTCAAAATTCTTCACTAGTGTTCAGTGATCATCATTTATATTAAGTGTGAAGAGACTGTTGACGGCAGGCGAATTCCTTACACAACAGCACTCCTGTCCAATAAGGGGCATACATGCTGTGGGTCGTGCGAGAGCTGCTCTTGGATCTTAGTGCTTCACACCGTTAGTGTATGCTTAAACTGGACCAGCTGATGGGTAACACGACAGCTCCGTGACTATCACTGTTTGCTGTGCAGATACATGGATTTGGGCCAGTATCTGTGGGAGTTTGTACATTCTCCCCATGCTTGCGTGGGTTTTCTCCAGGTGCTCTGATTTCCTCCCACACCCCAAAGATGTGCTCTTAGGCTGATTGGCATAACAAATTGTCTCACCTCAATCTGGTATCTGATAGATAAAAGTCACGGGCAGAACAGGGAACTCACAATGTTAAAATGGCGGTACGGGCTGCATGGGCCGAAGGGTTTGTTTCCTGTGCTGTGTTGTTCTTTGTACATGGAATTCTGCCAAATCAACAGTGTTCAAAGAGGGAGACTATTAAGGCTAAGAGCACCACAGGAACCTGGGTTCAATTCCTGGTTTGGGTCACTGTCTGTGCAGAGTCTGCATGTTCTCTGTATGTCCTCCCAGTGCACTGGTTTCCTCCCATAGTCCGAAGGGCATGCTGATTAGGTGCACCGGTCATGCTAAATTCTCTCTTAGTATACCCAAATAGGCACCAGGGTGTAGCAACTAGGGAACTGTCAGAGTAACTTTATTGAAGTGTTAACGTAAGCCTACTTGAGCAACAAATAAACATACCACATCAAAAAAACTCATTTATACAGTCCCTTTAATATAGTAACTTCCCACAGAACTTCACAAATACAGCAAAGTTGGAGAAAGGCAGTTTCCAAAGAACAAAGAGGAAAAAGGGAAAAGAGAACCCAAAACATTAACTATCAAATTGATACTTTAATCAACTTTCCATACTGTATATGAGAACATAGTCAGCACAGCAGACAATTCCCTATCTTGCGTATCACTGCTTAACGTATATTAAACCCAATCTTAACATCTACAACTCGATTCTGTGTTTAAGAGACTGAATACTTGGATAAAGCAACAGAAAGCCTAATGGGCAGCTTCCTGTAATTAAAGGCTATGTGACAATTAATTCTGGAAACGATTTCTCTATAATGGTGGGGTCAGTTAGCTCAAACCCTTTCCATTCTTTTCATGGGACGTGGGTGTTGCTAGCTAGTAAAATAGGATGCCCACCCACAATTGCTCAAGGTGGTGATGGTAAGTCAACTTCTTGAACTGCTGCATGCGACGTACGTACAACCAGAGTACTACTAGGGAGGGAGACCCAACAAGAGAATGAAAAGCTGTATATTTCCAAGTCAAAATTGTGCAAGCTGGAAGGAAACTTCCATATGCTAGTATTCCCATATATCTGTTGCTGTTAGCCTGAGATTAGTGGTTGTGGTTTGGAAGTGCTGACAAAGAAGTTGCAGTGCATCTTGTCAATAGTACACAATGTTGCTGCACCTCAGTAAAACAGGGAAGTATTCGTAGAAGGGGTTTCAGTCATGCCAGCTGCTCCAAGTTGGATGGTGTCAAGCTTGTATTGTTGGAGCTGCTCTCATCCAGAGAAGTGAAGAATATTTCACTACACTCCTGACTTGTGCTGTGTCGACGATGGACAGGCTTTGGTGCAAAAGGACGAGTGTTACTCACCACAGGATTCTTAGCCTCTGACCTGCTCTTGTAGCCAGAGTATTTTTTAGTGACTAGTCCAGTTCAGTTTCTGGTCAATTTTAATCCCCGGGATGTCGATAGTGAGAGATTTAAAGACAGGAATGCCATTGAATGACAAGGGACAATGGTTAGATTCTCTCTCTTGAAGATGTTCATTATCTGGCACTTATGTTACTAGCCACTTATCAGTCCAAGTGTGGATATTGTTAATGCTCTTGCTGTATTTGGACATTGACTGCTTCAGTCCTGGTGCATGAATCACAAAAGGCTAGAATACATATGCAGCAATTAGGAAAGCCAGTAAAATGTTTTGTTTATTGTGAGGGGAATGGAGGGAAAACAGGGAAGTTATGTTCAAATTGTACAGGACATTCGTGAGACCACATGGGTCTCCTTATTTAAGATGTTGGAAGCACTTCAGAGATATTTTACAGGCCAATACCCAGAATGCATAGGTTGCGTTATGAGAAAAGGTTACATAGGCTAGGCTTGTGTTCACTGGAGTTTAGAAGAGTAAGGGGCAACTTTATTGAAACACAAAATCCTGGAAGATCTTGACAGCATGGATGTGGAGAGAATGATTCTTTTTGTGGGAGTATCAAGAACTAGGGACTGTTTAAAAATGAGAAGATATTAATTTAAGACAAAGATATGGAGAACTCTGGGACTCTTCCTAAAAAGTGATGCAAGCAGAATCTTTAGATATTTTTAAGGCAAAGATGGACAGATTCTAGGCGTGCAAGGTTATTGAGAGTAGACAGGAGTGTGGTATTGAGGTTACTATCAGATCAGCCATGATCTTATTGAATGACTGAGCAGCTTGAGAGGCCTAATGGAGTTACATGCAACTCTTTAGCACCAAATGCAGCTTTTGATGATATAGACTCAATAATAAAAGCAAAGATTTGTGTTTCAAACTGCTGAAAGACAAATTACAGCATGATTTTTAAGTATCATAGCTAAGGTGCATCGTTCTAACATCAATAAAACATCGGTTTCAGCTTATGGCAAGTATGCCTTTCTTTAAGTAGCAAGACCAAAACTGCTTGCAGTATTGTGGATATGGTCTCAGCATCCAGATGGGCAGGAAATGTCTGCATCTACTCAAAAATCTGTTTTTCAGATCTGGAGAAGTAGCTGGTATCACTGTGACACATCTGCAAGACCGAGAACTTTATGGATAGCACATATAGTGAAGTGGCCAAACAGTAGGCAAGGAGTACAGAGGCAGAAAGGGAATAGGTGACCAGAGTAAAAAGCACCAGGAAAGTCATGCATACATTTTAGGAAATGCTAGGAAAGATGGTTTCTCTCGAAAATGCAGTGAGAACAAGGTTCCTGGCATCTCGAATAGCTTAGCTCCAAAGACAGGGACAGAAACAAAAGTGGGAGAACAACATGATAGTGGATTCTATTTTTAAGGGACCAGATAAGATGTTTCTGCAGCCACAGACATGAATCCAAGATGTTATGTTGTCTCCCTGGTGACAGAGTCAAGGATGTCACTGTAGTTGTAGGACATGCTTAGAATCCCTGCAATGCAGAAAGCCATTTAGCTCATCAAATCTGCACCAATTCTCCAGGAGTATCCTACCCAAATCCAATATACCCAAAGCCCCCTCCCCATCACCCCACATTTACAATGACTACTCCATCTAACCTACACATCTTGGGACATTAAGGGGAAATGTAACATGACCACTCTACCTAACATGCACATCTTTGAGAGGAAACCCACACAAAAAAAGTGGGAAACATGCAAACTGCACACTGTCACCAAAGTCCCTGGTGCTGTGAAGCAACAGTGCTAACTACTATGCCACCCCATTTTTTGAAAAGGAAGTCAGCACCAAAGACATAGGTAAGAGAGAGATGAAGTCCTGCATGCAAAATATAGGGAGCACGTGAATAAATTAAAAAGCAGGATCTCAGAGGTTCCCAAGAATAATCTCAAGATTACTTCCAGTACCACATGAGTGAGATCAGGAAGAGGAGACTGAACCAGATGTGTGTGGTTGGAGAGATGATGTAAAAGGGAAGGATTTAGATTCCTGAGGCATTGGTACTGATACTGAGGAAAATGGGACCTACATAAACTAGACAAGTTGCATCCCAGGCCAGACTAATCTTCATAAGTACATTTGCTAGTACTATGGGGGAGGGCTTAAACTCGAGTGATGGGAACCTGAGCAAGGAGATAGAACATAGTACACTACAGCACAAACAGGCCTTTCGGTCCACAAGTTGCACTGATCATACTTATACCTATTAGGCCTCAGAACTACCTGCAACCCCCAATCCCATATACTCATCCAGCAGTCTTTTAAAAGACACCAGTGGGTTCACCTCCACCACCACCAATGGGCAGCCAATTCCATTCACTCACCACCCTCAGCAAGAAACTTACCCCTAACATCTCCTCTGTACTTGCCCAGCACCTTAAACTTGTGACCTCTTCTAGCGACCATTTCAGCTCTGGGGAAATAGCCTCCGAGAATCCACCCTATCTATTCCTCTCAAAATTTATAAACCTCTATCAGGTCACCTCTCAACCTTTGTCTCTCCCAGGAGAAGAGATACAATAAAGGGAAACAAAAGATAGAAATGAAAGGCAGAAAAGTAGGAAAGGTGGAAGACAGTGGAAACATGGGTCATTAGAAAACAATGCCAGTCCAAAATAAGCTGTGTAAAAATGTTAAAAAAGGCAAATTAAAGATACTATATCTGAATGCACAGAGCATTCATAATTAGATAAATTAACACTGCAAGTAGTTGCAAATAGGTATGTTATGATTGTGATTATGGAGATATGGCTACAGGATAGCCAAGGCTGGGAAGTGAATTCCAATGTTGGTCAATATTTAGGAAGGACACAAAAAAAGGAAAAGTTGGTAGGGTGGAGTTTTTAAATTCAGAATGAAATCAGTGCAATAGTGACAGAGAATATTAGATATAAACCAGATATAAAATTAGAGTAGAACTAAGCAGAAAACATTACTGGGAGTTGTCTATAGGCCAAAGGTGAAAGATGGCATTAAACAGAAAAATCAGATGGACAAAGGTTGCTCCAGTAATCATGGGTGACTTTAACCTACATATAGACTGGACAAATGAAATGGTGGATGAATTCCTGAAGTGTGTACAGGATAATTTTTGAAACCAATATGTCAAGGAACCAATGAACTGTTTATCCTAGGTTTGGTATTGTACGAGACAGTTAATAAATATATTTGTTTTGCTTCCTTCTGAGAAGTGTGACCCAAAGTAGAATTCCTCATAAGTAATTCAATCCTCAATTAGGGCCTTAAATCTTAAAAAAAGCAAAGAAAGATAGCAAGTTGACTAAAATAAATTGCATAACTTAATTTAAAAGCATGACTAATAGCTAAGGAACAAATGCGTGCACAAAAGAGTTATATATTCCTTTCTGGTGCAAAAACAGAAGTGGCTAACAAAAAGAATTAAAAGCTAATATTAGATCTAAAGAGAGATCATAAAAAGTTGCTAGAAAAATTAGCCAGCCTGAGGATTGGGAGTTAGAATTCAGCAAAAGAAAAATGAATAATTAAGAGGGAAAGTATGGCAGTAAACTCACAAGGAACATAAAATCTTCTGCACGTAAAAAGTGAAAACAATGAGTGTCCATGGTCCAAAACAGAAGAATTGATAATGAACAACAATGAAATGGCAAAGCAACTAAACAATTACAATTAGGAGACACAAATAACTTCCCAGAGATACTATGGAACCTAGGGTCCAGTGAGAAAACAAAGGGAACTAGTATTACTATAAAATGAAGAAATTGATGGGACTGAAAGTCAATAAATCCCCAGGGCCTGATAATTTATATCCCAGAGATCTAATGGAAATAGCCAGGTAAATAATGGATACCTTAGTTGTCATCTAATAAAATTCTGTAGATTCTGAAACAACTTCGGCAAACAATCGGAATCCAGCTTCTTAAAAGCTTTTCAAAGAGGGAGAAAACAGGCAACTTGGCAGATGCAATCTAAGATGGATAAGTGTGAAATTATCCACTTTGGGTGGAGAAATAAAATGGCCTAGATAGGGAAATGTTGATGTAGAAAGGAACCTGGGTGGTCTTGTACACCAGTCACTGAAAGCAAATATGCAGGTGTTGCAAGCAGTTAGGAAGGCACATCATATGTTGGCCTTCATTACTTGAGGATACTGGAGCACACATGTCTTACTGCAGTTACCCAGGGCCTAGTTATGACCACACCTGCAGGAGTTTATGCTGTTCTGGTCTCCTCATGAGTATATTTGCCATATAGAGTACAGCAGAGTTTCAGACTGATTTATGGGATGACTGGATGGTCATATGAGAGAATAGGTCAACCAGGTTTGTATTCAGTGGAACTATGAAATAGAATTTTGCATGTTTCATTGAAAATCCTATTAGAGCTGGACATGTTTCTCCAAGTGGGGGAGAGATGTTCTATAACAAGGGGTCAGGGTCTTGGGTTACAGGGCAAGCCATTTATAACCGATATGAGAAACTTCATTTACCAGGGCGGTGAATCAATGGGCGTTTTTAACCACACAAGGTTGTGGAGGTCAAGTCACTGAATGCATTTAAGAAAAATATATACAGCTGCACGCCATCAAGGTGTATGGGAAGAAAGCAGAAATATGGCATGGAGATAGAGGATCGGCCATGATCACACAGTGCAGGCTCAAAGAGCTGCATGGCCTACTGCTGCTATTTCCTATGGTATGTGCAGATCTACAATGCTTGGTCATGAATAAGATTTGCACTGGAAAACCAAAAGGTTTCAAGCAGACCAAAGAATTTCTTTCAGAGTTGATGGTCCTCCACATTCACATGAAGGGGAAATAAAATGAGCACCGAGACAATGATCTGAAATCTTTAAATTCATGATTGACTCCTCAAGACTATGAAAATGTGCTGTTCCTCAACTAGTATGTTGAGCTCCACAGGAATAGCACAGAAAACCCAAGGACAGAAACATTAGACCAAATGGAGGTGCTCCACAAAGGGATCATCCAATGTGCTGTTTCCTTTCTTTGCATGTTTTGCTTTTTCTCCTTTTTGGTTTCAGTTAGCAGCACATTAGCTCAAGGCAGTTTTCTTGTTTGTCCTTTGAAGGACAACTGTTGTCATTCAATCTCTCCTGTTTTCAATTGTCACAGACCTTCCCACTTGACCTTGTTCAAAACTTGTTATTTTAATTTGAACTTCCCCAAATCCAATGAAAGGTTGCAGACCTTAAATGTAAGTTTTTTCTCCAGAGGCTGCCATAACCTAATGAGTACTTTGAGCATTCATAGTTTTACTTCAGATTTTCAGCACCTGCTGTGTTCTGTTTTCTAATCAAATATCTCAATGTTGCAATTGCTGCATGACAGTGATAAGTATAACTGTCTTCAATGCAAGATCTGAGACACACCTTCAAGATCTGAACTAGGTCAGGCAAGGCAGTGTGACAGTCCCTATTCTAATTACAATCTACCTGACAAGTTACTATTCACTTCAACAATCAATTACTTTGATTCGCCAAGTTTGGTGGCGTTTAAGAGGTTAGTTGATAAGTATAAGGAAGAGAAGGGAATGGTTTAGTTTGGAGGGGCATTGCTTTTTATATTGGTCAGCGCAACATCGAAGGTCGAAGGGCCTGTTCTGTGCTGTAATGTTCTATGTTCTATTACTTATGATGTCAGTATTAAATACCACCTAGATGGAAAAAAACTTTCACTTCAAACACCTGTGCCAAAACCATGCTGACCACCACAAACGTTCATGATCTATGGTGACTGCAATACTGTTACCACTTTGCATAGGGTATATCAGGAATATTCAGCATTAACTATGCTGTTAAGATGGAAAAATCAGGAGACAATGATGGTACATAAAATGGCAATACTTTAATCATTGAGTAACTGTGATGATACTGTGCCATTAAGAAATGTGTCATGTTTCTCAGTGAGGGGAATGTTTGATACTTCAGCTGTGATTACAGTGCCAATTGTTTCTAACCAGCAGCACACATACAAAAGAATAACTGCTCCTAATTATTGCAGTATTTGAGTTAATGCAATTGTGTTATTTTCAGGGTTGTCAGTGGGGTTTCAGAGTCAGATCTAATTAGTCTGCCCGGCAAGGAGAGTCATGTGCTAATGGGATGAGCTAAGCTTGGAGAGAAAAGCATGCAGTGGCAGTTCTTTCACCCCCCCCCCTCTCTCTCTCTCTCTGTGGAAATTGAAGTCTGACACCTGCTTGAAAATATATTTCTATATTTCTCTGGAGTTCTTCTGTTTGAAGACAGGTGTGTCCAAAGGGATTGAAAGGTTGGAGAGGACTGGCAATTCACATAAGCCTCTATGTTCTGCTATGAAGATATTGCTTATATAGATAGCACATAGAACACTACAACACAAACAGGCCCTTCGGCCCACAAGTTGTGCCGAACACATCAAAACCTACCTAGCCATAGACCTATCTATAACCCCCAATCCCATTGGATCCCATATACTCATCCAGAAGTCTTTTAAAAGACCCCAGCGAGTTCGCCTCGACCACCACCGACAGCAGCCAATTCCATTCACTCACCACCCTCTGAGTGAAAAACTTTCCCCTAGCATCCCCTCTGTACTTGCTTCCCTGCACCTTAAATCTGTGCCCTCTCGTCGCGACCATGTCAGCCCTGGGAAATAGTCTCTGAGAGTCCACCCTATCTATTCCTCTCAACATCTTGTAAACCTCTATCAGGTCGCCTCTCAACCTTCGTCTCTCCAGGGAGAACAGTCCCAGCTCCCTCAACCTGTCTTCATAAGGCATGCCTCCCAATCCAGGCAACATCCTTGTAAATCTCCTCTGCACCTTTTCAATAGCTTCCACGTCCTTCCTATAGTGAGGCGACCAGAACTGCGCACAGTACTCCAAGTGTGGTCTGACAAGGTTCCTATAAAGCTGCAGCATTACCTCCTGACTCCTGAACTCAATCCCTCGATGAATGAAGGCCAGTACACCGTAAGCTTTCTTAACCACATCCTCCACCTGGGAGGCCGATTTGAGAGTCTTATGGACCCGGACACCAAGATCCCTCTGCTCTTCCACACAGCTAAGACTCCTACCTTTGATAGTGTACTCATTCATCCCTTGGATCTGCCAAAATGGACCACAACACATTTATCCGCGTTGAAGTCCATCTGCCACTTCTCCGCCCAGTCTTGCATCCTGTCAATGTCATGCTGCAACTTCTGACATCCCTCCAGACCATCTACAACACCATCGACCTTCGTGTCATCGGCAAACTTACTCACCCATCCCTCCACTTCCTCATCCAGGTCATTTATGAAAATGACAAACAGCAAGGGTCCTAGAACAGATCCCTGGGGCACTCCACTGGTGACCGACCTCCATGCAGAAAAAGAGCCATCCACAACCACCCTCTGCCTTCTGCAGGCAAGCCAGTTCTGTATCCACAAGGCCAAAGCCCCTTGGATCCCATGGCCTCTCACCTTCTCAAGAAGTCTTGCATGTGGGACCTTGTCAAATGCCTTGCTGAAGTCCATGTACAACACGTCCACTGCTCTTCCTTCGTCAATGTGTTCAGTCACATTTTCGAAGAACTCAATTAAGCTCGTAAGGCACGACCTGCCTTTTACAAAACCATGCTGACTATTTCTAATCAACCTAAACTTCTTCAAATGCTCGTAAATCTTGTCCCTCAGAAGCCTCTCCATCAGCTTACCAACCACTGAGGTCAGACTCACCAGTCGGTAATTTCCAGGACTATCCCTGTTCCCTTTCTTGAAAATAGGGACCACATCCGCAATCCTCCGGAACCCCTCCCGTCTCCATCGACGACGCAAAGATCATCGCCAGGGGCTCTGTAATGACATCCCTCACCTCCCACAATAACCTGGGGTACATCCCATCTGGTCCTGGAGACTTGTCTATCTTGATAGCATTTAAAAGTTCTAACACATCCGTTTCCTTAATATCTACATACTCAATCTTTTCAGTCTGCCGCAAACTTGTAGTGCATCCTCCCAGATCACTTTCCACCGTGAATACTGAGGCAAAGTACTCATTATGCACCTCTGCCATTTCTTCCGGTTCCATACACACTTTTCCCCCTTCACCTTTTATAGGTCCTATCCCTTCTCTTCTCATCCTTTTACTTTTCACATATTTGTAGAAGGCCTTGGGATTCTCCTCAATCCTACCAGCCAAGGCCTTCTCATGACCCCTTCTGGCTCTAATTTCCTTTTTAAGCTCTCTTCTATAAGCCTTATACTTCTCTAGATCCCCAACATCTCCTAGCTCTTTGAACCTTTTATACACCTTTCTTTTCTTCCTGACTACGTTCACCACTGCCTTTGTGCACCACGGTTCCTGCGTCCTACCAAAACCTCCTTGTCTCGTCGGAACGTTGTCGTGCAGAGCTCCAGACAAGCATTCCTTGAATATCTGCCACCTTCCTTCTGTGCTTTTCCCCAAGAAAACCTCCTTCCAGTTTATTCACCCCAACATCTGCCTGGAAGTTAAGATAGACCTTCCATTTTTTAAATATTTCAGTTGATAAAAAAATCAAAAATCAAAAAAAAGTTTGTTTTAATAAAAACCTGCTAATGGGTTAATAGATTCACACCTGGAGTAAAACATTGTGCTCACACTAATGCCTAAACAAAAGTAGCTGGAGTCTAGTTTAACTTCATAATGCACTTGGAATTTCTGACATGACTTTAATCTTCGTACAGATTGGGAAAATCAAATTGGCAGAGATAGCATGAAGAAGGAATCAGAGTGTATTTGGGATTGTTTCCTCAAACAATATGTTGCAAATCTAATCAGGGATCAGGCTATTTTGGATCTGGTAATGTGTAAAGAGGCAGTTTTAACAAAATCTCAAAAGTAGAAGATTCTCTATGAAACAGTGGCCATAACATGACAGAATTTAGCACAATGAGTATGAGAAACACGTCAGGCACAATTGTGCTAAACTTAAATAATTATAAACAAAGAACAAGACAGAGTATCTGAAGTGGACTGGAAAAGCAGCTTAACAGGAAAGGTGGTCGATCAGCAATGATAAACTCACAAAGATATATCTCAATGAGAAAGGAGAATTCTAGGAAAGGGATAAATCAACCATGGATAACCAATTAAATTAGATAGCAACCATGGGCAGCACATGGTTGGCACTGTTGCCTCAATGCCAGGGACCTGGGTTCAATTCCTGGCTTGGGTCACTGTGTGGAGTCTGCACGTTCTCCCAATGTCTGCGTGGGTTTCCTCAAGGTGCTCCGGCTTCCTCCCAGTCTGAAAGACATGCTGGTTAAGTGCATTGGCCACACCAAATTCTCCCTCAGTGTAGCCAAACAGGTGCCAGAGCATGGCAACTAGTGGATTTTCAGTTTAATGCTAGGGATAGCATTAAACAAAGAATAAACATACAATGTGGCAAAAACTAGCCATCAGAGGATTGGGAGTTTTAAAAACCAAAAGGTGACAAAAAAAGGGGAAAGGAATTTATAAGGCTAAGTTAGCACATTAAAAATGGAGAGCAAGAGTTTTTTCTAAATACAAGTAGGAAGATAGAGGCTAAAGGTGAACATAGATCATTTAGAGAAAGACTAGGGAAAATAACAAAGGGAGAACCAGGAAATGACAAGAGTTAAACAAATACTGAGTTCAGTCTTCACAGTGGAAGACATTAATAGCATTCCAAAAATAATAAATAATCAAAGGGCAAAAGAAAGGAGAAGAAATAAATACAATAACTATTAGAGAAAATACATTAATGGGGCTAAAGACTGATAGGTTGCATTCCAAAATATTAAAGGAAGTAACTACAAAGGTAATGGATGCAATGATAGTAGAACATAGAACATTATAGCGCAGAACAGGCCCTTTGATGTTGCGCCGACCAATTAAGAAAAAGCAATGACCCTCTAACCTAAACCGTTCCCTTTTCATCCATAAACTTATCTACTAACCTCTTAAATGCCACCAAACTTGGCACATCTACAACTGCAGCAGGCAGGGCATTCCATACCCTTACCACCCTCTGGGTAAAGAACCTACCTCTGACATCCGTCCTATAACTACCACCCCTTAATTTAAAGCTATGTCCCCTCTTGCTAGCTTTCTCCATCCTAGGAAAAAGGCTATCACTGTCCACCCTATCTAAACCTCTAATCATCTTATATGCTTCAATAAGATCCCCTCTTAGCCGCCTCCTTTCTAACGAAAACAACCTCAATCCTTCAACCTCTCTTCATAGGACCTGCCCTCCATACCAGGCAACATCCTGGTAAACCTCCTCTGTACCCTCTCCAATGCCTCCACATCTTTCTTATAATGTGGCGACCAGAACTGCACACAATACTCCCAAGTGCGGCCGCACTAGAGTTTTGTACAGTTGCAACATGATGTTGTGGCTCCGAAATTCAATCCCCCTACCAATAAAAGCTAAGACTCCGTATGCCTTCTTAACAACCTTATCGACTTGATTGCCAACTTTCAGGGATCTATGCACACATCCACCAAGATCCCTCTGTTCATCAACACTATTAAGAGTCCTACCATTAGCCCTATACTCTACACATTTGTTATTCCTGCCAAAGTGAATTACCTCACACTTTTCCACATTAAACTCCATTTGCCACCTCTCGGCCCAGCTCTGCAACTTGTCCAAGTCTCTCTGCAAACTATAACACCCATCTTCACTATCTACCACTCCACCGACTTTAGTGTCATCTGCAAATTTACTAATCCATCCTTCAATATCCTCATCCAGATCATTTATAAAAATTACAAACAGCAGGGGCCCCAAAACAGACCCCTGAGATACACCACTTGTCACCGAACTCCAAGATGAATATCTCCCATCAACCACCACCCTCTGTCTTCTATCTGCTAGCCAATGCCTAACCCAATTAGCTAAATCACCCTCTATCCCATACATCTGCATTTTCTGCAGAAGTCTTCCATGGGCCACCTTATCAAACGCCTTACTAAAGTCCATATATACCACATCAACCGCCTTACCCCCATCCACCTCTGGTCACTTTTTCAAAAAACTCAATGAGGTTAGTAAGGCACGACCTACCCTTCACAAAACCATGCTGACTATCCCCAATCAATTCATTTCTCTCTAAATAACTATCAATCCTATCCCTAATAATTCTCTCCAATACTTTGCCCACAACAGAAGTAAGACTCACCGGCCTATAATTCCCCAGAAAGTCTCTCTTCCCCTTCTTGAACAATGGGACTACATTCGCTATCCTCCAGTCTTCCGGCACTATACCCGTAACCAACGACGACCTGAAGATCAGAGCCAGATGCTCTGCAATCTCCTCTCTTGCCTCCCAGAGAATCCTAGGGTAAATCCCGTCCGGCCCAGGGGACTTATCTAACTTCAAACCCTCAAGAATATCTAGCACATCCTCCTTATCTACTTCAATACTTTCCAGTTTGCAACCCTGTATCCTAGTGTTCTCTACAACTACATTTACATCTCCCTGCGTGAATACCGAAGAGAAATATTTGTTCAGTGCCTCTCCAATCTCTTCAGGCTCCACGCACAACTTCCCACTGCTGTCTATGACTGGCCCTAATCTTGCCTTAACCAATCTTCTATTCTTAACATATCTAAAGAAAGCTTTAGGATTCTCCTTGATCCTATCAGCCAAAGTCTTCTCCTGTCCCCTTTTAGCTCTCCTCAACTAACTCTTTAGCTCCCTCCTGGCTAATCTATAGCTATCCGGTGCACTCACTGAGCCTTCAAGCCTCATCCTGACATAAGCCTCCTTTTTCCTTTTAACCAGCGAATTAACTTTTTTAGTACACCATAGTTCCCTTACTCGACCATTTCCTCCTTGCCTGACAGGGACATACTTATCAAGGACTCGCAGTAGCTGCTCCTTGAATAAGCTCCACGTTTCAGATGTTCCCAGTCCCTATAGTTTCCTAATCCAACCTAGTAATCTTCCATGAATCTCTGAATTCTGGAAAGTTCCTGATGATTGGAAAACTGCCAATTTAACTATTCAAAAAGAAAGGGATAGAAAAAAAAACAAGTAACAAAAAAACAAGTAAACTGTCATTGAGAAAATGTTAGTCTATTATAAAGGATGGAATAGCAGAGCATTTAGAAATCGAGCAGCTTTCACGAAGATAAAATCATGCCTGATAGTTTGAATTGTTTGAGGTAATAACAAGTAGAAAAGATAAAAGGAAACCAGCTGGTGTGATATACTTGAATTTCCAAACTTGTTTGATAGGTGTCACAAAGGCGCATGCACGCACATGTGCGTGTGTGTATGCATCAACATTTAAGATAAGGGGGTAACTTGAGGGCAGTGAATCTGTGAAATTCTTTACCACAAAGAAGCCAGGTTGTTACGTTCAAAGGATGAGACAGAGAATAAAGGGCTATGGGGATAAGGTGGAAAAGTGGAGGATTATTAGATCAGTCATGATCTCATTGAATGGTTGAGCAGATTTGATGAACCAAATTACACTGCCCCTAGGTCTTATGGTCCTACTTGCAATCTCAATTCCACATAGAAGAAACTTGGATGTTGCCAAAATAAACTCATGTCAACCCACTGTTCTCAGTAAATAAATGTTGAACAGGAGACATTTTGAAGCAGAAACTTTAGAATGTGTTTCACACTTAGCATAACTTGGCAACAACCTCTCTCAAAAGGCCCCCACTGACAAGGAAATCCAACATTGGATCAGCAGCACCAGCTCAGTCTTCCACAAACAATTCAGTGACCACGTGACGACAAAGACCCTCACAACTCAGCCCAAAATCCTGGTGTGGTATAGAAAGTAGCTGTCATCACCATACTGCTGTACTAAGTGGGGCTTGGGCTGTATATCAGGCACATAAGAATACAAGGGAAATTACAGCAGCAATGCCTTTGCTGTATACGCCAGATTTAAATTGGGATCAAACAAATGCTAGTATAACCTTTCTTGCAGCAGTTCCACAAGTATTCAGGCAAAACTCGCGTTCAAAAGACTACATGCTGTGCAGATGGACCTGGCCACCATATCGGGGGAGAACAAAGAAAAAGTTTAAAAGATATTCTTTTAAATGTCCTTAACGTGCAGCAGTTTTAACATACATTAATGACCAGATAGAGCATGTTATTGATTGGTGACTTCTCAATAAAGCTACATGATGGTTTGAGTTCCAATATCTTAAGGCAAAGCAGGGAAAAACAAATTTTACACTCCAGATCCCAGTACGTCTTGCAATGTCCAACCTTCGCACCACAAACTCCTCCCATCTTCCTTCCCCTCCCCCAGCCACAATGGGACTAAAATTTAGTGGTTGAGAATCTGTCAATTCAGTCAGATGAAGACCCGTGGCAAAAACACACTACCCAGAGTAGATGTCATCTTCAAATCAAAAGACAGCCGATGATTTCCAGGTCCCTGTGCTCCTACACCCGCTTTAAATTGTACCTTATTTTACTGTGCCATCCCTTCCTCTATCTAACCAAACAAGATCACCTCATACCTCATTTATCTGTACTTGTCTGCCTATTCCACCAGCATATGTCCTCAATCTTTTTAGTTCACAATATTTCTAGGTTTTGTGTCACCAAATTTTGAAATTGTGCTCTGTACACTATAGCCTAGATACTGATCAATACAAGCAATGTCTAATAAGGACCCCCTGGGAACCCCACTGCACATCTCCATCCAATCCCAAGAACACACCATGATTCTTTCCTACTAATCAATTTCATATCAATGCTGCCCATGTGCCAGTGTCTGGTCACTGGCGTCTAACAGGCAATGTGGATAACTGCTCAGGTTAAGTCCACAGAAATTGGTGTCATCAACAGTGATATCAAGGGACTCTTACTCAAAGATTGCCTGCTCATTGACGCTCAGTTTGGGTTCCACTCAAGGCACTCGACTCCAGACCTCATGGAATTCAGCTTTTGTTTATCCAATAGCAAGGTGACAGCGACTATCCTTGAAACTAAGGAAAAATATTCACATTGGAGTCATACCTAGCAAAAGGGAAGATGCTAGGGTAAATGCATGGGGTTACAGGGAGAACCTAGGTGGGATTATGATTGATGCAAACTGAATGGCCTCCTTCTGCACTGTTTCTATGATTGTGGTTGTTGGAGGTCAATCATGTCAACCCCAGAGCATCATTGTGGGATGCAGACAGGGTAGTATCAAGAGCTCAACCATCTTCAGTGCTTCATCCACGATCATCCAACACCAAGTCAGAAATAGGGATATGAACAAATACATTTTTTAGTACCATTTGCAACTCCTCAGACAGTGAACAGTCTATCTGCTGCATGCAGCAAGACTTGGATGACATTCATGCTTGAGTTGATATGTGTTGCCTCACCACAACAGGGACCAAGGTTCAATTCCAATCTTAAGTGGCTGCGGAGAGTTTTAGGTTCTCCCAGAGTGTGGTGGTTTCCTCCAGGCAGTCCAGTTTCATAGAATCCTACAGTGCAGAAAGAGGCCCTTCGGCCCATCGAGCCTGCACTGACCACAATCCCACCAGGGCTCTATCCCCATATCTCTATGTATTTTACCCACTAATCCCTCTAACCTAAGCAAGCTAGCATATTTAGGGGCAATTTTAGCATGGCCAATCAACCTAACCTGCATATCTTTGGACTGTGGGAGGAAACCCACCCAGACACAAGGAGAACATGCAAACTCCACACAGACAGTGATCCAAGCCAGGAATCAAACCCAGGTCCCTGGAGCTGTGAAGCAACAGTACTAACCACTGTGCTATCGTGCCGCCCATTCATCCCACAGATCTGCAGGTTAAGTGGATTAGCCATGGTAAAAGTGCAGAGTCATGGGAACAGGGAAGGTCCTGGTTCAAATGCTCGAGTGTCAGTGCAGATTCAATGAACCGGATGGCCTCTTTCTGCACTACAGTATGATACTGTATCTTTAACAAATGTATTCATATTATGTTTCATCTGAGGCATATTTAAAATTTATGCATTTAAACAGTACAGATTTATTTGTACCAGGCAGCTCACATGCCAAAAATGCAGGCTAATGATTGAATTTAGCTGGGGATGTGTTTGTTTTAAATTGGAGCTAATGCATGTTTGCTTATTTTGGTTTTTTCCTCTTTGGAGTTTGTGTAAGGTACTGATTAGATTGATTGACAAAGACAGTAATGTTCTAGTGGGCAGTGCTAAGCTTGCAGAAGAGACAAAAAAAGTCAGCTTCTGCCTGGTTCTGAAAGAGGCCAGATGTCTGTCTCTCTCTTTTTCTGGAGGCTGCCATCTGGGACGGTCAGAAGAAACGTTGTTCCATCTTTCTCTTTGCAGGTGTTCAAAGGCTGTTAACAAATACAAGCATGTAATCCCAGAGGTTTATGAACTGATTTTGAAGAGGAGTTTTAAATCTATAATAGGAATATTGCTTAAATTGGAACAAAAGAGATCAATAACACTTAAGAATTGTATCTTGTCATGTATAGGTATTTCAATCGGTAAAAGTTAAGCTAATTAAAATATTGTTAAATAAAGCTTTAGTAAAAGCTTTCTAGTGTGTCAATAGAATCACACCTTATCCCCACACTAATAACAAAATAAAAACTGTTGGGGCTATAGAGGCATTTAACATACTTTGAGGTTTCTGTTCTAACAATAGTGATTTTGTGGTTCTCAATGGTGAGCAACATTTATGTCACACAAATGTCAGGCAACAACCATCTCCAAAACAAGAGAATCTAACCAGATGTGCTAATGACCCAGATTTGTGTGTCCACACAAATTGAATGGCTTCCTTCTATGTCATAACCATTTGATGATTTTATGAAATATCACCCTTAACATTCAAATGGAAAGACCAATTGCTGAATCCCCACCATTACCATCTGCGGGTTAACATTAATCAGAAACTGAACTGGACTAGCAATATAAATATTATGGCACCAAAGAATCTACAAAGGTTGTGGTAGGTTGTTTGAGTCACTGTTGGCCTGTGTCCAGTGGCATACCACAGGTTCACTGCTGGGTCCCTTATTGTTTGATGTACAGGTAAATGATGAGAATGTGGGGGATGTGAGGGGGGGGAAGAAGAGATAAACAAGATTGCAGATTGCTCTAGTTAATAGTTACAGAAGATACAGATGGGTTGGTCAGATAGGCAGAGCAATGGCAGATAGTATTTTAACCTTGACGTGTGAGGTGATGCACTTGGAAATAGTAAAAAGGACACTTGTTTTTAAATCAGTCATGGCATAGAGTACAAGAGCGGAAAAATTATGTTGGAGCTGTACCAAATATTGGTCAGTCAACAGCTGGAGTACTGTTTGCAGTTCTGATCATCTCACTGTAGAAAGGATTTGATTGCACTAGATGGGGTACAGAAGAATTTCATGAGGAAGTTGTCTGGGATAGAGCATTTGAACTATAAGGTGAGACTGAATAGGTTTGAATTGCCTTCTTTAAAGCAGAGAAGGCTGAGTGGAGATGGTTGAGATGCAAAAAGTTATGAGGTTTGAGCAGGAGAGTAGGAAATAGCTGTTCCCCTTAGTTGTAGGCTTAATCAAAGTGGCACAGTTTTAATTTCACTCAAGGTGATGGTTATCCAGAATGCGTTGCCCAGGAAGGTAGTGGAGGCTGGAAACCTTACAACCTTGAAAAAGTATTTAAAAGAATAGGGGAAATGCCATAACATTCAAGGAAATGGGACAAGGGCTGGAAAATAGGATTAGCATGACTTTAGTGGTAGTTATTGTCAGTGCAGAAGCAATGGGTCAAAAGGCTCTTTTTTGCACTATACTGCTATGACAGGGATCAGTGCTGGGACTGCAACTATATACATGTTAAATGACTTGGAGGAAGGAAGCAAATATACAAGTTTGCTGATATCACAAAAATAAGATGGAAGGGCAAGTTGCAAGAGGAACACAAACAGTATACAAAAATACTGACAGTATACTCCAATTGCCACTTAATCCATGTTCATTTTGGAAGAAACAAAACACCATTATTTACATGGAGAAAAATTGCAGAAAGCTGCAAAGGGACTTGGTAGTACTTATACACAAAACAAAGCTAGCACACAGCTGTAGCAGACAATAAGAAGCCCAATGGAATGTTGGCCTTTAATTCAAGAGGATTGGAATACAAGAGTGGGGAAGTCTTGCTGCAATTGTGCAAGGTACTAGAAAGACCACATCTGGAGTACTAAAAGCAGTTTCGGTTCCCTTATTTAAAATATATAATTTCATTAAAAGCAGTTCAGAGAAGGTTCACTCATATTCCTCTGATACATCCTCAGTAATACTGCTGAGATATTGATAGAGATTTCCTCAACTGGAGGGACAGTCTGATGAGCAAAGGTTAAACAGGTTGAGGCTCTGCTCATTAGGATTTAGAAGATTGATGTGCAAGTTCGTTGAACCATACAGAATTCTAATGGGACTTGGTAAGGTAAATGGTGAGACGATATTTCCCTTCATGAGAGTTGAGGACCTGAGGACATAGCCCTAGAATACAAGGGCACCAATTTAAGATTGAGATGAGGAGAAATTTCTTCTGAGGAGTCTGAATCTTTGGAACTCTTTGCAACAGAGCACTATCAGGGCAGAGTCATCGTATATATTTAAGGCTGTGATAAATTTTTTGATTAGAAAGAGAAATCGGGGTTACAGGAAAGGACAGGAAAATGGACACAAGATCTTTTGGATCAGCCATGATCCTAGTGAATAGCAGAGCAAGTGAAAGGAGCAGGCTATTCAGTCCTGTTTGTATTTCTTATGATCCTTACAGGTAAGAAGCTGAGAATTCTGTGCCAAGTAGCTTAACTGCCTGACTCCCCAAAATCTCTCCACCATCTATGTGGAACAAGTTCAGGGATGTCAGGAAATATTCTCCACTTGCTGATTGATCAAATATTGTTGTTAGAGCTCTGCTCATCATCCCATCTATCATGTTAAACATTTATCTGCTCCACAACTAGTAGATGGTATCAACAATATGCTCTTGGAGGTTGCTTCAGGAGTTGCCTAGTGCTTCACGTCATCAGTGTATGCTTAAACTGGACCATCTGATGGGCAACATGACAGCTCAGAGATTATCGCTGTGCTGACACATGGAGTTTGCACGTTCTCCCCGTGGTTGCGTGGGTTTTCTCCAGGTGCTCTGGTTTCCTCCCACATCCCAAAAATGTGCTCTTAGGCTGATTGGGTAACAAATTGTCCCTATATTGGTCCCTACATGGGAATCTTCCACAATAGGCATAGCCTAAAGTCAAGGATGTGTCACTAAGACGTTGGACGGCGGCGTGGGCTCGTTGGGCCGAAAGGCCTGTTTCCCGTGCTGTGTTGCTCTTTGTACCACGTGATGCACTACAGCAGCTCACCAAGGCTACTTCAACAGCATCTTTCAAACCCACAGCCTCCACTAAAAGCACCAGACACAAAGGAACATGGATCACTAGCAACTTCAAGTCTTCATTCCCATTTTAAATGGAAGATTCCTTATTTAGAAACTCTGGCCCCTTGTTCTAGATTCCCCCATGAGAGAGCACCCACCTTCCCTCAGAATCTTATGTTTCCTTAGATATCTTGCCTTCTCAACTCAAGTACAGGCTCATCTTATTCCAGAAGACAACCTCAAATCCTTTCATTCCAGGAATCACCTAGTGAATCTTCTCTGAACTACTTCTATTGCAAGGACATCTATCCTTAAATAAGGAGACCAAACCTATCCATAGTGCTCTAGATGTGGTCTCAAAGCCCTGTACAGTTGCAGCATTCTGTCTCCATTTAAATACTTTGCTTTTCTATTCCTCCTGCCAAAATGAATTTGATTATATTCCATCTGCCAAATATTTACCCAATCATTCATGTCATTTCTAAACTTCTCAACTTACTTTACTACCTATCTTTTTATAAAGATTGAAGCCAACTTGAAAATCCTTTCATCCAGGCCATTAGTATAGATTACACTGATCCCTGTGGCACTCCATTACAGTTTGCCAAGCTGAAAAAGATCCAGTAAACAGCTTCAACTAACTTGGGAAATGGATCCTGTAACCGAATTGTGGTCACTATCAAAGTGCTCACCTACCTCCAAGTCTAACACCTGGTCTGGTTCATTATCCAGTACCAAATCCAATGTAGCCTCACCTCTTGTTGGCCTATCTACACAGTGTCAGGAAATCGTCCTGCACGCATTGGACAAAAACTGACCCCTCTAACGTGCTTGAACTATAGTTTTTCCAATCAATATTTGTAAAAGATAGAGAGATAGATGGGAAAGTGGTATAGAGGTAGAAGAGTAGTCACGATTGGGCAGAAGAGACTTAAGTTTAAATGTTCCTAGCTAACGCCTGATCTACGGCCAATTCATGCCATACATAAACTAATAATTGTATCTAGTTTTAACGCTAGAGAGCAATGAGCAAATGGAATATTATACTTTTCAGTTCATTAGAGTATTTTTCCTTTAAATACTGTGAAAGCCAAGACACAGACTGCGGTAAATAATACTGGCATGCCACTTTTGAAACATGTTTAACCTCAACACCATTCAATCCTTAGTGTGTCCTATGCTCCATCCTTGCATTTGAATGCTCATCTACAAATCTTTACTTCTACAACTTTATTCTTCTGTCAAAAATAACTGTCAAAAGGAAATCAGTTATTTTAAATAAAGGAGAACTCTTTCTAAAAGCTAGTAATACCAGCTGCTCAAGTCACAGGTGCATTTTTTCTATCACCAATGGACACCACTTATCTGCTATGAAACTTTCAGTTAACAGCCAGTACGTGGTGATCCATTTTCAAACTGATATCTTTTCCTCAAAAGAGCTTGCAGCTTTCCATGCAACTTTTGTTCCCTATTTAGGAGTGTGATTGGAACAAAAAAATTGGAACCTCAATTTTCAACTCTTCAAAGCCCTGTTTTTTGCCTCTACGGTCCCTGGTTCACTCGATTGTTAAAGTCTGCACTCTTACACATTTTTCAGAAATATCCTGTTGCACTTCAGGTAAATTTGAGAAAATTATTTTCTAGTGACATTTAAATATCAGAAGGGCAAACAAGGAGGAAAAGCTGGTGGGAGTTGTGCTGATAATAAGGGATGGGATCAGTACATTAGTAATGGAGAAGTAGTGAAATAAAGAACATGTGGCACTGTTTTGATGATGCGAAGAAACAGCAAAGGGCAGCAGACACTGGGTGGACCAAGAGGCAGAATATTTATTAATCAGGAGACTTAGTGCCTCAAGAAAACAGCCTTTTAGCTTATAATATTTGAGTCGGTCCACTACTCAAGTGGGTTGGCCCACTCAAGGACAAGGGAGAAAATCTATGTCTAGAGCAAGATATTAAACGAGGACTTTGCATCAGCATTCAAACAAAGGAGGACTTGGTTGAAGAGTTTGGGAAGGAATGTGTAGATGGCTTGAATCATGTTGTGATCAAAAAGGAAATGGTATTGAGGTTCTTGAGAAGCATCAAGGTAGACAATCTCCAGCACCTGATGGAATATACCCCAGAATAGAGGAAATTGCTGGGCCCTTGGGAGAAATCTTTGTATCCCCACTGGCTACGGGGGAGGTCTCAGAGGATTGGAAAATAGCCAATGTTGTTCTTTTGTTTAAGGGTAGGAAGAATAATTCAGGTAATTACAAGCTGGTGAGCCTTACATCAGTGGTAGAGAAATTATTGGAGAGGAAAATGTGGCTAAATACATTAACGAAGAAAGAACAGAAGATGTGATTTATATGAACTTCATCAAGGCATTCAATAAGGTTCCCCATGCAAGACTTATTCAGGAAGTGAAGGGGGCATAGGATCTAACAGGCTGTTGCCTTCTGGATCCAGAACTGGCTCCAGAAGGCAGAGATTGGTTGTAGATGGATCTTTTCCTGCATGGAGATCGGTCACCAGTGAGTGCCCAAGGGATCTGTTCTGAGACCTTTGATGTTTGTGATTTTCATAAATGACCTGGATGACAAAGTGAAGGGATGGGTTGGTAAGTTTGCTGATGACATGAAGATTGGTGGTGTTGTAGATAGTTTGGAGGGATATCAGAGGTTACAGCCTGACACATAGGATGCAAGGCTAGGCAGAGAAGTGGCAGGTGGACTTCAACCTGGATAAATGTGTTTAATCCATTTTGACAGGTCAAATAGGATGCAGGAGAATAATATCAAGGGTAAGACTCTTAGCAGTGTAGAGGATCAGAATGACCTTGGGATCCGGGTCCTATGGATTGACCTCACAGGTAGAGGACGTGGTTAAGAAGGTGTATGGTGTACTGGCCTTCATCAATCGAGGAACTGAGTTTAGGAGTCAGGAGATAATGTTGCAGCTTTATAAGACCCTAATCAAACTCTCTTGGAATACTGTGCTCAGTTCTGGTTGCCTCATTACAGGCAGGATGTGGCAGAGGAAACTTACAAGGATGTTGCCTGGATTGGATGGCATGCCTTATGAGGATAGGTTGAGGGACTTTGTCTTTTCTCCTTAGAGAGACAAAAGAAGAGAGGTGACATGATGGAAGTGAGAGGTAAATATCAGGTAAATTCTCAGAGGCTTTTTCTAAGGGCTGAGATGGTTGCTACAAGAGACAAGTTTAAGGTGCTGGGGAGTACATACAGAGATCAGGGGTAGGTTTTATAGAGGGTGGTGGTGAGTGGAATCGGCTGCTGGTGGTGATGGCAGCAAATTTGATAGGATCTTTCAAGAGACATTTGGGTCAGTACATGGAACTTAATAGAATTGAGGGTTATAAATAAGCCTAGTAGGTATGGATATCATCGGTGCAACTTGTGGGCCGAAGGGCCTGTTTGTGCTGTAGTTTTTCTATGTTTAGGATTCTTTGAGACAGGATTTATTCCCACTTGGAAATAAGTGGATGTATTAGTGAGGCAATATTTGTTTTGTGAAGGAAATGTTGTGCCTCATGAACTTGATTGAGTTTTTTGAGGAAGTGATGATGATTGATGAGGATAGGGAAGTGGATGTTGTCTGCATGGACTTCAGTAAGGCCATTGACAAAGTCCCTCATAGCAGACTGATGCAGAAAGTGATGTCACATGGGATCAAAGATGATCGGGCAAGGTGAATACAAAACTGGCTTGTCAAAGAAGTCAGAGGGTAGCAGTGAAAGGGTGCGTTTCTGTATGGAGGGTTGTGACAGAGCGTAAAACATTACAGCACAGAACAGGCCCTTCAGCCTTCGATGTTGCGCCGACCAATTAGGAAAAAGCAATGACCCTCTAACCTAAACCATTCCCTTTTCCCACCTCTTAAACACCACCAAACATGGCACATCTACAACTGACACAGGCAGGGCATTCCATACCCTTACCACCCTCTGGGTAAAGAACCTACCTCTGACATCTGTCCTATAACTACCACCCCTTAATTTAAAGCCATGTCCCCTCATGCTAGCTTTCTCCATCCTAGGAAAAAGGCTAACACTGTCCACCCTATCTAAACCTCTAATCATCTTATACGTTTCAATAAGGTCTCCTCTTAGCCATCTTCTTTCTAACGAAAAGAAACTCAAATCCCTCAGCCTCTCTTCATATGATCTGCCTTCCATACCAGGCAACATCCTGGTAAACCTCCTCTGTACCCTCTCCAATGCCTCCACATCTTTCTTATAATGCAGGGACCAGAACTGCACACAATACTCCAAGTACAGCCGCACTAGAGTTTTGTACAGTTGCAACATGATGTTGTGGCTCTGAAATTCAATCCCCCTACCAATAAAAGCTAAGACTCCACATGCCTTAACAACCTTATCAACTTGATTGCCAACTTTCAGGGATCTATGCACATATACACCAAGATCCATCTGTTCATCAACACTATTGAGAGTCCTACCATTAGCCCTATACTCTACACATTTGTTATTCCTGCCAAAGTGAATTACCTCTCACTTTTCCACATTAAACTCCATTTGCCACCTCTCGGCCCAGCTCTGCAACTTGTCCAAGTCTCTCTGCAAACTAGAACACCCCTCTTCATTATCTACCACTCCACCGACTTTAGTGTCATCTGCAAATTTACTAATCCATCCTTCAATACCCTCATCCAGATCATTTATAAAAAGTACAAACAGCAGGGGCCCCAAAACAGACCCCTGAGGTACACCACTTGTCACCGAACTCCACGATGAATATCTCCCATCAACCACCACCCTCTGTCTTCTATCTGCTAGCCAATTCCTAATCCAATTAGCTAAATCACACTCAATCCCATACATCTGCATTTTCTGCAGAAGCCTTCCATGGGCCACCTTACCGAACGCCTTGCTAAAGTTCATATATACCACATCAACTGCCTTACCCCCATCCACCTCTTTGGTCACTTTTTCAAAAAAACTCAATAAGGTTAGTAAGGCACGACCTACCCTTCACAAAACCAATTGGTGACCCTCTGGGATCAGTGCTGGGACCTTTGCTGATTGTAATAATATGTATATATAAATGATTTGAAGGAAAATGTAACTGGATTGATCGCTAAGTTTGCAGATGATGCAAAGATTGGTGGATTTGCAGATAGCGATGAGGAACATCACAGGATAGACCAGAATATAGATCTGTTGGAGACTGGACAAAGAGATGGCAGGTGGAGTTTAATCCAGACAAATGAGAGGTAATGTATTTTGGAAAGTCTAATATGGATAGGAAATATACAATAAATAGCAGAACTCTTAGCAGTATTGATATGCAAAGGGATCTGGGTGTATAGGCACACAGGTCACCGAAAGTGGCAAAGGAAGTGGAGAAGGTAGTCAAGAAGTCATATGGCTTGTCTTCATATATAACCTTAGTGAGGACATACTTGGAGTATGGTGTTCAATTCTGGTCGCCACACTACCAGAAGGATGTGGAGGCTTTGGAAAGGTTACAGAAAAGATTTACCAGGATGGTGCCTGATATGGATGGCATTAGCTATGAGGAGAGGTTGGAGAAATTTGATTTGACCTCACTGGAGCAACAGAGATTGAGGAGAGATGTGAAAGAAGTCTACAAGATGAGAGGCATGAATAGAGCGCACAGTTAGAAGCTTTTTCCCCAGGATGGTACAGTCATTACTTGGGGTCATAGGTTTAAGGTGTGAGTGGCAAGTCTTAAGAGATCCTTGAGGCAGATTCTTTTCTTTACAGAGTGGTGGGTGCTTGGAACTCTATCAGGGAGGTAATGGAAATGGATGCTGTGACTTTTAAAGGGCATCTTGACAAGTACATGAATGAGATAGGAATAGAGGATTATGGTCCCTGGAAGCATAGTGGGTTTCAGTTAAGTTAGGCAGCATGGTCAGCACAGACTTGAAGGGCCTGTTCCTGCGCTGCAATTTTCTTTGTTCTCGGTCATGTGTTGGTGAAACATTTCCCAGACCTCAAAGCATAACACTGGATATTGCATCGACAATGACAACAAATTCCATGATCCAAAAAAATCTTGCATTGAAGCGTTTCAAGCCTTGAAATGAAACTTAAATCAGATCAACTGTTGGATACCTAATGTAAATATCATTCTTCACACAATGATATCCTGCATCTGAGTGGGAAATACTACATGTACTGCTCATACTTAAACTTGCATTCAAACTGTGAAAAACATTAAGTCTATTTAAAAGTAGCCATATGAGATGTAATAGCTTACTTGCTCCAGCCCTCAAACAGCAGTGATCATGATCATGTTTTTTTTCTTACATTAAATGATGAATATTGTGAGAATAAGGCAGCACAGTAGTTAGCAATGCTGCTTCACAGCTCCAGGGACCTGGGTTCGATTCCCAGCTTGGGTCACTGTCTGTGTGGAGTTTGCATGTTCTCCTCGTGTCTGTGTGGATTCCTCTGGGTGCTCTGGTTTCTCCCACAGTCCCAAGGTGTGCGAGTTAGGTTGATTGGCCAAGCTAAATTGTCCCTTAGTGTTCTGAGATGCATAGGTTAGAGGAATTAGTGGTAAATACATAGGGATATGCGGGTAAGATCTGGGTGGGATTGTGGTTGGTGTAGACTCGATGGGTCAAAGGGCCTCTTTCTGCACTGCAGAATTCTATGATTCTATGGATAACAGGATTAACTCCCTCGCTCTTCTGTGGAATAGTGCTTTGGGATCTTTGATATCCACCCATGCAGTCAGATAGGGCCTCAGTATAACATCTCATCCAACGGATATCCTCAGTTATTACTACACTGCAGCCTTAACTTCTGTTCTGGAATGGGACTTGAAGCAATGGTCTTGTGACTTAGGGACAACAAAGCTGACAAAGAATTTCATTTCTGGTGTGAAGCTGAGGATGAATATTAGGGGATGTTATTTTAAATAAACTGCTCCTTTACAATGACAGAAGTAAAGCCTTAACTTGGTAAGTGAGATTATTCCTGCCTGGTATGGTCTAAGATTTCTTGGCCACTTTTCTAGTTTGATCCACAGAATTTACTGAAATGCTGAAACACTGAAAATAGCCTTACATTTTCTCATAATAGCATCTTTTGCCATAAGAAAAGCAGGAATTGTTCTCATTTAACACTAATGAACAGAACTTCTAAAGGCAGAAAGGCAAGAGAACTGGTTTAATTAGAGCTCAGCCAAGTCAGAAGAGAGACCAGAGTACAAATCATCCCAGGTTTGCCACTCACCCCATGCTGCATTCCAAATTAAGATTGCATATAAATTCTGATTCTATGTGGCATACTGAGAGATATGTCCACGGAAACACTATGAAATCCAGATAGAAACTCGATACGAATGTATACGACCCATTAGCATATCAGACCAAATCAAATAGCAAAATCAGCTCAGCAAGACAGTACCACTAACAACTTGGAATCTCGATCTCATTGCATGCCAAACAGGCATCCCATATACCTACCATGAGGTACAAAAGCACTTTGGATCTATATTTACCAAGGAAAAGGATACTACATAAACCACAGAGAAAAAGGAGCGAGTTGAGACTAGATGGCTGAAAATGATCAAACTGTGGTAGTTGTTAAAAGGGCTAGTTATACTTAAGATTGATAAGTAGAATAGAATACACACCAGATGCTAAAAGAGAAAAGATGAAAATTGCAGAGGTATGCTGCAATCTTCCAGTTCTCCAGTGATACAGGAAAAAATTACATCCTTGTCCAAAATGCAAGTAATTACAAGCTAGATTGTTTAACTTCAGTAACAAAAGCTTTTAAAAATGATAAATCATAATTAGTGGGATAATTGCAAATAAATTAGGGAAAGTCAAAACAAATGATCAGTCAACATTTCTACTTAGATACAAGGCCCAGATGATTTACACAAACTCTCAAACCTATCTCTATGCAAAGACATTCTAGAAACTCTAACAGGGTTAGTCCACAGGATGAAGCAGGAGAGTTCTTGTTAGCAGCACACAATATAGCTCGCAGTTCACACTTAAGACTGCAGACACCAGATTACACGAGGAAATTAAATGAAGCTGGGATATACATCTAACGTGATCCCTGGGAAAAATCTCATCATAAGAAACACATCTGAATTCAAAAGTTCCCAGGCTCAGAAACAAACATAAACGCTTAGAAGCTAATAATCGCTTTGGACTGATCCCAAGAGAATTGAATATGCTCTGAACTGCACTCCACCTATTGGTTGCACAGGCTGCCCATCAGTCTGTCCTTCTCAATACTCCTATGCTTCCCTTCCCAAAAATCACCCCTCCCTCTCACGACCTCTCCCCATCCCTCCAGTCTCTCCGCCACATTCTCCCTCTCTCTCGTCTTACCCCCCACATTCTCCCTGTCTCTCCTCCCAGTCATACCCCCACACATATTCCTCTGCCCCTCCCCCAATGTCTCCTCTCTCGCTCCCTCCCTTTCCCCGCTGTTGTCAATGGAGCCGCTGTGTTGCCGACTCTACACTGCGCATGCTCCTATCATGCCGCCCGCCCAGATCCGCAGTCGGAGCTCTGACCGAGGGCGGGAGAAGGAGAGCAGCAGGAAGGGGAGAGCAGGGCTCAGGTCCGCTGCTCGCTTGATGCCTTGGCAGCGACAGGATGATGTTTGAGCAGACAGAGCAGGAGGTGAAGCAATAAAGAACGAGTGTAGGCCGCTGGTTCCCTCGGACTGGCTCACAACAACAAGCCCCAAGATGGCGGCGGATGCCTGCTCCAGCCAAACGCAGCGCCGCCGCCAGCGCCGCTTCCTCCGCTCGGACGCGGCCGGGCGCAATGTAACGGGCCGTTGGTGAGGTGTCCAATGCCGCGCTCATCGCGCCACGCGTGCCGGTGGTGTGCTCGTCCGCTGTACCTGCCGTATGATGTATGAGGAGCGGCAGCACCCTGTCTTCCCCCCGCTCCCGCCTCCGCTTCAGTGCTCGGCCGCCGCCTCCATCTTGTATTCCGGAGCGTCCCGCCAGTCTGCGCATGCGCGCCCTCGTGGCGCCAAGCCCCTGATTGGCTGGCGCCGTATGGGTCTGCGCGCGCTGATTGGCTCGCCCGAAGTCGGCAATAACAAGCGCTCTGAATGGTGGAATTCAAGCAGAAGCGGCCGATTTCTCATTGGTGAAGAGCTCGCGGGCGACGCAGAATTTGGGTGAGTGGCTGCAGCTGTGTGAGCTGGACTGAGAGAGATCAAAACAAACAGGTCAGAGAGAGAGAGAGAGATCAAAACAAACAGGTCAGTGAGAGAGAGAGAGATCAAAACAAACAGGTCAGAGAGAGAGAGAGATCAAAACAAACAGGTCAGTGAGAGAGATCAAAACAAACAGGTCAGTGAGAGAGAGAGATCAAAACAAACAGGTCAGTGAGAGAGAGAGAGATCAAAACAAACAGGTCAGTGAGAGAGATCAAAACAAACAGGTCAGTGAGAGAGAGAGAGATCAAAACAAACAGGTCAGAGAGAGAGAGAGAGATCAAAACAAAACAGGTCAGAGAGAGAGAGAGAGATCAAAACAAACAGGTCAATGAGAGAGAGAGAGATCAAAACAAACAGGTCAGAGAGAGAGAGATCAAAACAAACAGTCAGAGACAGAGAGAGATCAAAACAAACAGGTCAATGAGAGAGAGAGAGATCAAAACAAACAGGCCAGTGAGAGAGAGATCAAAACAAACAGGCCAGTGAGAGAGAGATCAAAACAAACAGGTCAGAGACAGAGAGAGATCAAAACAAAACAGTCAGAGACAGAGAGAGAGAGATCAAAACAAACAGGTCAGAGACAGAGAGAGAGAGATCAAAACAGTCAGAGACAGAGAGATCAAAACAAACAGGTCAGTGAGAGAGAGAGAGATACCAAAACAAACAGGTCAGTGAGAGAGAGAAGAGAGAGAGAGAGATCAAAACAAACAGGCAGAGAGAGAGAGATCAAAACAAACAGGTAGAGAGAGAGAGATCAAAACAAAAGCGAAGAAGATCAAAACAAACAGCGGAGAAACAAAACAAACAGGTCAGTGAGAGAGAGAGATCAAAACAAACAGGTAGTGAGAGAGAGAGAGATCAAAACAAACAGGTCAGAGAGAGAGAAGATCAAAACAAACAGGTCAGTGAGAGAGATCAAAACAAAAGCAGGAGAGAGAGATCAAAACAAACAGCGAGAGAGAGATCAAAACAAACAGGTCAGTGAGAGAGAGAGATCAAAACAAACAGTCGGAGAGAGAGATCAAAACAAACAGGTCAGTGAGAGAGATCAAAACAAACAGTCAGAGACAGAGAGATCAAAACAAACAGGTCAGTGAGAGAGAGAGAGATCAAAACAAACAGGTCAGAGAGAGAGAGAGATCAAAACAAACAGGTCAGTGAGAGAGATCAAAACAAACAGGTCAGTGAGAGAGAGATCACAAAACAAACAGGTCAGTGAGAGAAATCAAAACAAACAGGTCAGTGAGAGAGAGATCAAAACAAACAGTCGGAGAGAGAGATCAAAACAAACAGGTCAGTGAGAGAGAGAGATCAAAACAAACAGTCGGAGAGAGAGATCAAAACAAACAGGTCAGTGAGAGAGATCAAAACAAACAGTCAGAGACAGAGAGATCAAAACAAACAGGTCAGTGAGAGAGAGAGAGATCAAAACAAACAGGTCAGAGAGAGAGAGAGATCAAAACAAACAGGTCAGTGAGAGAGAGAGAGATCAAAACAAACAGTCAGAGACGAGAGATCAAAACAAACAGGTCAGTGAGAGAGAGAGAGAGATACCAAAACAAACAGGTCAGTGAGAGAGAGATCAAAACAAACAGTCAGTGAGAGAGAGAGAGATCAAAACAAACAGGTCAGGAGAGAGAGATACCAAAACAAACAGGTCAGTGAGAGAGAGATCAAAACAAACAGGTCAGTGAGAGAGAGAGAGATCAAAACAAACAGGTCACAGAGAGAGATCAAAACAAAAGGACAGAGAGAGAGGATCAAAACAAAAAGGACAGAGAGAGAGATCAAAACAAACAGGTCACAGAGAGGAGAGATCAAAACAAACAGGCCACAGAGAGAGAGATCAAAACAAACAGGTCACAGAGAGAGAGAGACAAAACAAACAGGCCACAGAGAGAGAGAGAGATCAAAACAAACAGGCCACAGAGAGAGAGATCAAAACAAACAGGTCACAGAGAGAGAGAGAGATCAAGTCAAACAGGCCACAGAGTGAGAGAGAGGGATCAAAACAATCAGGTCACAGGGAGAGAGAGACAGAGAGGTCAAAACAAACAGGCCAGAAAGAGAGCGAGAGAGAGAGATCAAAACAAACAGGCCAGAAAGAGAGATCAAAACAAACAGGTCACAGAGAAAGAGAGGGAGATCAAAATAAACAGACCAGAGAGAGAGAGATCAAAACAAACAGGACGGAAAGAGAGATCAAAACAAACAGGTCACAGAGAAAGAGAGGGAGATCAAAAACAGGCTTAAAAGAGAGAGATCAAAACAAAACGGTCACAGAGAGAGAGAGAGAGATCAAAACAAACAGGTCACAGAGAGAAAGAGATCAAAACAAACAGGCCAGAAAAAGAGAGAGGGATCAAAACAAACAGGTCACAAAGAGAGAGAGAGAGATCAAAACACACAGGTCACATAGAGAGAGAGAGAGAGATCAAAACACACAGGTCACATAGAGAGAGACAGAGAGATCAAAACAAACAGGACAGAAAGAGTGAGATCAAAACAAACAGGCTTAAAAGAGAGAGAGATCAAAACAAAACGGTCACACAGAGAGAGAGAGATCAAAACAAACAGGTCACAGAGAGAGAGAGATCAAAACAAACAGGACAGAAAGAGAGAGAGAGAGATCAAAACAAACAGGTCAGAAAGAGAGAGAGATCAAAACAAACAGGTCAGTGAGAGAGAGAGAGAGATCAAAACAAACAGGTCAGAGAGAGAAGAGATCCAAACAAACAGGTCAGAAAGAGAGAGAGATCAAAACAAACAGGTCAGAAAGAGAGAGAGATCAAAACAAACAGGTCAGAAAGAGAAAGATCAAAACAAACAGGTCACAGAGAGAGAGATCAAAACAAATAGGTCACAGAGAGAGAGAGATCAAAACAAACAGGTCATAGAGAGAGAGATCAAAACAAACAGGTCAGAAAGAGAGAGAGATCAAAACAAACAGGTCATAGAGAGAGAGATCAAAACAAACAGGTCAGAAAGAGAGAGAGATCAAAACAAATAGGTCACAGAGAGAGAGAGATCAAAACAAACAGGTCATAGAGAGAGAGATCAAAACAAACAGGTCAGAAAGAGAGAGAGATCAAAACAAACAGGTCAGAAAGAGAGAGAGATCAAAACAAACAGGTCAGAAAGAGAAAGATCAAAACAAACAGGTCACAGAGAGAGAGCTCAAAACAAATAGGTCACAGAGAGAGAGATCAAAACAAACAGGGCAGAAAGAGAGAGAGAGATCAAAACTAACAGATCACAGAGAGAGAGAGATCAAAACAAACAGGTCACAGAGAGAGAGATCAAAACAAACAGGGCAGAAAGAGAGACAGATCAAAACAAAGGCAGAAAGAGAGACAGAGATCAAAACAAACAGGCCACAGAGAGAGAGAGATATCAAAACAAACAGGCCACAGAGAGAGAGAGAGATCAAAACAAACAGGCTACAGAGAGAGAGAGATCAAAACAAACAGAGCAGAAAAAGAGAGAGAGATCAAAACAAACGGGACAGAGAGAGAGATCAAAACAAACAGGACAGAAAGAGAGAGAGAGAGAGAGAGAGATCAAAACAAACAGGCCACAGAGAGAGAGAGAGAGATCAAAACAAACAGGTCAGAAAGAGAGAGATCAAAACAAACAGGTCAGAAAGAGAGAGATCAAAACAAACAGGCCACAGAGAGAGAGAGATCAAAACAAACAGGTCAGAAAGAGAGAGATCAAAACAAACAGGTCAGAAAGAGAGAGATCAAAACAAACAGGCCACAGAGAGAGAGAGATCAAAACGAACAGGTCACAAAAAGAGAGAGATCAAAACAAACAGGTCACAGAAAGAGAGATCAAAACAAACAGGCCAGAAAGAGAGAGAGAGATCAAAACAAACAGGTCACAGAGAGAGAGAGAGACATCAAAACATACAGGTCACAAAGAGAGAGAAATCAAAACAAACAGGCCAGAAAGAGAGAGAGAGACATCAAAACAATCTAGAAAGAGAGAGAGAGAGACATCAAAACATCCAGGTCAGAGAGAGAGACATAAAAAAGCATGCCAGAGAGAGACGTCAAAACAAACAGGTCAGAGAAAGAGAGAGAGAGAGACATCAAAACAAGCAGGTCACAGAGAGAGAGAGAGAGAGAAATCAAAATAAACAGGCCAAAGAGGGATCAGAACAAATGGGCAAGAGGAAGAGAGAGAGAGAAATATCAAAACAAATGCGCCAGAGAGAGAGAGAGAGACATTGAAATAAACAGGTCCGAGGGAGAAAAAGAGACATCGAAACAAACAGGTCAGAGAGAGACATTAAAACAACCAGGTCAGAGAGAGAGATCAAAACAAACAGGCCAGAAAGAGAGAGACATCAAAACAATCAGGTCATAGAGAGAGAGAGACATCAAAACAAATAGGCCAGAGAGAGAGAGACATCAAAACATTCAGATCACAGAGAGAGAGAGATCAAAACAAACAGGCCAGAAAGAGAGAGAGACATTAAAACAAACAGGTCAGAGGGAGAGAGAGACATCAAAACAAGCAGGCCAGAGGGAGAGAGAGAGAGATAGCAAAATGAACAGGTCCAAGAGAGAAAGATCAAAGCAAACAGGCCAGAGAAAGAGAGAGAGAGACAAAGAACGAAACAGCACGGGAAACAGGCCCTTCGGCCCAACGAGCCCGCGCCACCACCCCAATGTTCCCACCTCTACCCACGATCCCTATCTATGTTTATACATCCATGGATTAAAAAACCAAATTTGAGACAATTTAGGGAGAACTTGTTTTACCAATTAGCCTAAGAGCACATCTTTGGGATGTGGGAGGAAACCGGAGCACCCGGAGAAAACCCACGCAAGCACGAGGAGAATGCGCAAACTCCCAGAGACACAGGCCCAAATCCATGTATCTGCACAGCACAGCGATAGTCACTGAACTGATGTGTTGCCCATCAAATGGTCCAGGTCAAGCGTACACTAACGACGTGAAGCACTAGAATACTCTCGGAAAAAAAAATCCAAGAGCAGCCCTCTCATGACTCATCGCGTGTGTGCCCCTTGTTAGACAACAAGGTGGACCAAAGCACCTAGAACATAGAACATTACAGCACAGAACAGGCCCTTCGGCCTTCGATGTTGTGCGACCAAAATAAAAAGCAATGCCCCTCCAAACTAAACCATTCCCTTCTCTTCCATATACTTATCAATTAACCTCTTAAACGCCACCAAACTTGGCGCATCTACAACAGCTGCGCCAGGCAGGGCATTCCATCTCCTACTCACTCTTTGAGTAAAGAACCTCACCTCTGATATCCGTCCTATAAACTCATCACCCCTATAATTTAAAGCTGTGTCCCACGTGCTAGCTTTCTCCAATCATAGGAAAAAGGACTATCACTGATCCACCCTATCTAAACCTCTAATCATCTTATATGCTTCAATAAGTCCCCTCTTAGCTGCCTCCTTCTAACGAAAACAACCCTCAAATCCTTCAACCTCTCTTCAGGACTGCCTCCATACAGGCAACACATCCTGGTAAACCTCCTCGGTACCCTCTCCAATGCCTCCACATCTTTCTTATAATGTGGGGACCAGAAACTGCACACAATACTCCAAGTGCGGCCGCACTAGAGTTTTGTACAGTTGCAACATGATGCTGCGGCTCCGAAATTCAATCCCCCCCTACCAATAAAAGCAAGACTCCATATGCCTTCTTAACAACTTATCCACTGACTGCCTACTTTCAGGGATCTATGCACATACACCAAGATCCTTCTGTTCCTCAACACTATTAAGAACCCTACCATTAGCCCTATACTCTACACATTTATTATTTCCTGCCAAAGTGCATTACCTCACACTTTTCCACATTAAACTCCATTTGCCACCTCTCGGCCCAGCTCTGCAACTTGTCCAAGTCACTCTGTAAACTATAACACCCCTCTTCACTATCTACCACTCACCAACTTTAGTGTCATCTGCAAAATTACTGATCCATCCTCAATACCCTCATCCAGATCATTTATAAAAAATTACAAACAGCAGGGGCCCCAAAACAGAACCCTGAGGCACACACTGTCACCGAACTCCACGATGAATATCTCCCATCAACCACCACCCTCTGTCTTCTATCTGCCAGCCAATTCCTAATCCAATTAGCTAAATCACCCTCTATTCCACACATCTTCATTTTCTGTGAAAATAACTACAACCTGTAGGATAAAAACAAGTACATCAATATCATCATCTATTTACACACTTCCCAGGGACTCCCAAGGCTCATGATCCCTATTTTAAATCAGTTTTCTATACCCCTCCATTCCCATTCTGTTCATGTGCCCATCAAAGTATTTCTTAAATAACTCCAGAGTACCTGCCTCCACCACTTTACTTGGCAGTGCATTCCATACCCCCACCACCCTCTGTGTGAAAAAACTGCCTCTAGCATCCAAATTATACCTTACCCCCCCTCACCCTAAGCCCGTGACCCCTCGTGCTATTTGAGTCCATCCTAGGAAAAAGCTTAACCCTGTTTATCTATACCCCTCATAATCTTGTACACCTCTATTAGATCTCCTCTAAGTCTACGTCTTTCTAAGGAAAACAGTCCCAATTTGCCTAACCTCTCCTCGTAACTCAGACCTTCCATACCAGGCAGCATCCTGGTAAACCTCCTCTGCACTCTCTCCAGAGTCTCCACGTCCTTCCGGTAGGCGACCAGAACTGGATGCAGTATTCCAAATGAGGTCTAACCAACATTTTATACAACTGCAACATTAAAGGCCAGCTCTTGTACTCTATACCCCTTCCTATAAAGGCTAACATACTATATGCTTTCTTCACAACCTTCTCCACTTGCTCTGCTACCTTCAGAGACTTGTTCACCTGCACCCCCAGGTCCCTCTGCATTTCTATACTCTTAATAGGTCTACCCTTTATCATATACCTCCCCGCTACATTCTTTCTCCCGAAATGCATCACTTCACATTTATCAGGATTGAATTCTATCTGCCATCTGTCTGCCCAAGCTACCAGCCTATCTATGTTCTGCTGCATCACCTGACAATGCTCCTTACTATCCGCAAGTCCAGCCACCTTTGTATCGTCTGCAAACTTGCTGATCACTCCACTTACTCCCTCTTCCAAGTCATTTATATAGATATAAAACATTACAGCACAGAACAGGCCCTTCGGCCTTCGATGTTGTGCCGACCAAAATAAAAAGCAATGCCCCTCCAAACTAAACCATTCCCTTCTCTTCCATATACTTATCAATTAACCTCTTAAACGCCACCAAACTTGGCGCATCTACAACAGCTGCAGGCAGGGCATTCCACTCCCTAATCACTCTTTGAGTAAAGAACCTACCTCTGATATCCGTCCTATAACTCATACCCCTTAATTTAAAGCTGTGTCCCCTCGTGCTAGCATATATATATATATGTAATAAATATGTAATAAATATATATTACAAATAGAAGAGATCCCAGTACCGAGCCCTGCGGCACACCACTAGTGACCGACCTCCAGCTAGAAAAACACCCTTCCACTATTACTCTCTGTCTCCTATTACTAAGCCAGTTACTTATCCATCTAGCTACCTGTCCTTGTATACCATAAAAACAAACAGGCCAGAGAAAGCGCGAGACAACAAAACGAACAGGTTCAAGAGAAAGAGATCAAAGCAACCAGGCCAGAAAGAGAGACATCAAAATAAAAAGGTCAGAAAAAGAGAGAGAGACATCAAAACAAACAGGTCACAGAGATGGTGAGATAGCAAAACGAACAGGTCCGACAGAGAGAGAGACATCAAAACAAACAGGCTAGAGAGAGACTGAGATCAAAGGTTATGGGGAGGAGGAAGGGAATGGGGATGAGAATCATGTCAGCCATGATTGAATAGCAGAGCAGATCCCATGAGCCGAATGACCTAATTCTAATCCTACGTTCTATGGTCTAAAACAAACCGGAGATAGAGACACACATCAAAGCAAACACATCAGAGGGAGACACCAAAACAAACACCAGAGAGAAAGGAGAATATCAAAACAAACAGAGAATAAGGGGATCAAGAGTTATAGGGAGAAGGAAGGGAATGGGGATGAGAATCATATCAACCATGACTGAATAGCAGTTCCTCTTTTCACAAGTCCCTTAGTTCTTTCGTATTTCTAGGACGTTTTCCATATCTTCCTCCATGAAGACAGATACAAAGTAATTGTTTAGTTACTTCCCCATTTCCCTATTCTCCGTTACAAATTCTCCTGTTGTGCCTGAAATGAACCCACCTATGGCCTTGTTAATCTTTTCCTTTTCACACACCTAATAAAGTTTTCTCGCTATCTTACATTCTTATTCTCTTTTTCCTTTCTTTAACAGTTTTTCATCCTCTGTTAGATGCTGAATTGTTCTCAATCCTCAGATTTGCCACTTTCACTGGTACTATGTAAGTCACTTCCTTTGATCAAATGCAGTCATCAATTTCTGTTATTAGAACAAAGAACAAAACAGCACAGGAAACAGGTCCTTCAGCCCAATGAGCCCACGCTGCCACCTCGATGTTCCCACTTCTATCCATGATCCCTGTCTATGTTTATAGATCGATGCATTGAAACCAAATTTGAGACGATTTAGAGAGAATTTGTTCTGCCAATCAGCCTAAGAGCACATCTTTGGGATGTAGAACATAGAACATAGAACATTACAGCACAGAACAGGCCCTTCGGCCTTCGATGTTGTGCCGACCAAAATGAAAAGCAATGCCCCTCCAAACTAAACCATTCCCTTCTCTTCCACATACTTATCAATTAACCTCTTAAACGCCACCAAACTTGGCGCATCTACGACAGCTGCAATGGATGCAATGATAGTAGAACATAGAACATTATAGCGCAGAACAGGCCCTTTGATGTTGCGCCGACCAATTAAGAAAAAGCAATGACCCTCTAACCTAAACCGTTCCCTTTTCATCCATAAACTTATCTACTAACCTCTTAAACGCCACCAAACTTGGCACATCTACAACTGCAGCAGGCAGGGCATTCCATACCCTTACCACCCTCTGGGTAAAGAACCTACCTCTGACATCCATTCTATAACTACCACCCCTTAATTTAAAGCTATGTCCCCTCGTGCTAGCTTTCTCCATCCTAGGAAAAAGGCTATCACTGTCCACCCTAACAGTGGGATGTGGGAGGAAACCCACGCAAGCACGGGGAGAATGCGCAAACTCCCATGGACACAGCCCCAAATCCATGTATCTGCACAGCACAGCAATAGTCACTGAGCTGTCGTGTTGCCCATCAACTGGTCCAGGTCAAGCATACACGAACGACGTGAAGCACTAGGATACTCTCGAAAAAAAATCCAAGAGCAGCCCTCTCACGACCCATCGTGTGTATGCTCCTTGTTAGACAAAAAGGCAGACCAAAATACCTGTAGGATAAAAACAAATACATCAATATCATCGACTATTTACACACTTCCCAGGGACTCCCAAGGCTCATGATCCCTATTTTAAATCAGTTTTCTATATCCCTCCATTCCCATTCTATTCATGTGCCCATCTAAATATCTGTTAAATAACTCCAGAGTGCCTGCCTCCACCACCCTCTATGAAAAAACTCCCTTATTAAACCTTACCCAAATTATCCTTATTATACCTTACCCCTCTCACCCTAAGCCAGTGCCCCCTCGTACTATTTGAGTCCATCCTAGGGAAAAGCTTAACCCTGATTACTCTATCTATATCCCTCATACACTTCTATTAGATCTCCTCTAAGTCTACATCTTTCTAAGGAAAACAGCCCCAATGTAACTCAGACCTTCCATACCAGGCAACATCCTGGTAAACCTCCTCTGCACTCTCTCCAGAGTCTCCACGTCCTTCTGGTAGTAAGGCGACCAGAACTGGACGCAGTATTCCAAATGAGATCTAACCAACGTTTTATACAACTGCAACATTAAAGGCCAGCTCTTGTACTCTATACCCCTTCCTATAAAGGCTAGCATACCATATGCTTTCTTCACAACCTTCTCCACCTGCTCTGCCACCTTCAGAGACTTGTGCACCTGCACCTCCAGGTCCCTCTGTGAATTTATACGTTTAATAGGTGTACCCTTTATCATATATCTCCCCCCTATATTCTTTCTCCCGAAATGCATCACCTCGCATTTATCAGGATCAATTCCATCTGCCATATATCTGCCCAAGCTACCAGCCTATCTATGTCCTGCATCGCCTGACAATGCTCCTCACTATCCGCAAGTCCAGCCATTGTATCGTCTGCAAACTGCTGATCACTCCACTTACTCCCTCTTCCAAGTCATTTATATATATTACCAATAGAAGAGGTCCCACTACCAAGCCTTGCGGCACACCACTAATGATCGACCTCCAGCTAGAAAAATACCCTTCCACTATTACTCTCTGTCTCCTATTACCAAGCCAGTTACTTGTCCATCTAGCTACTTGTCCTTGTATCCCATTAGCCTTGACCTTTTCAACTAACATCCCATGAGGGACTTTGTCAAACACCTTACTGAAATCCATATAGACAACATCAACAGCTCGCCCTTCGTCGACCGTTTTCGTCACCTCCTCAAAAAATTCTACCAGATTCATAAGGCACGACTTCCCCTTAACAAATCCATGCTGCGTATCCCTAATCAGATCGCAACGCCTATACATCCTATCTCTAAGAATCCCCTCCAACAGCTTCCCTACCACTGACGTCAAACTCACCGGTCTATAATTTCCAGAGTTATCCCTACTACCCTTTTTAAACAACGATATAACATTAGCTATTCTCCAGTCCTCTGGGACCTCACCTGTGTCCAAAGAAGAGACAAAGATTTGCATCAGAGGCCCAGCAATTTCACCTCGCACCTCCCTAAGCAGCCTGGGATAAATGCCATCAGGCCCTGGAGATTTATCAGTTTTAATGCTACCTAGAAGCTCTAACACTTCCTCTCTCGGTATGGATATTTCCCTCAACTGGTCCACAGTTCCCTCAGAGACAGGACCCCTCAACAAGCCCCTCTCCTTCGTGAATACCGACGCAAAGTATTCATTCAGGATCTTCCCCATTCCCTCGGGCTCTAAGCATAGTTCCCCTCCTCTGAACCTAAGAGGTCCGATTTTTCCTTTAACCACCCCTTTTATTCCTAACGTAGGAGTAAAAAGCCTTTGGATTTTTCTTAATCCTATCCATCAAAACCATTTCATGCTCCCTTTTTGCCCTTCTAACTCCCCATTTGAGCTCCCTCCTACTCTGTCTATATTCCTCCAACGCTCTCTCCGTTCCCAGCTGCTTTGACCTAACATACACCTCTCTTTTCTTCCTAACCAAGTCCTCAATATCCCTAGTAATCCACAGCTCTCTAATCCTATTTTTCCCATCCTTCCTCTTAGCCGGCACATATCTTTCTTGCAACATTTTCAGTATTCCCTTGAAAGACTCCCACATGCCGAGCGTGGACTTACTCTCGAACAACCGTTCCCAATCAGTTTCACTAAGTTCCTGCCTAATCCAACTGTAGTTAGCCTTCCCCCAATTCAGCACCCTGCCCCTAGGGCAACAAGCATCCTTTTCCATCTGAATCCTAAAGTAGACAGAATTGTGGTCACTGTTAGCCACATGTTCCTCTACTACAACATCAACCACCTGCCCTGGCTCATTACTCAGAACTAAATCCAATATAGCCCCCTCTCTAGTCGGGCTAGCCACATACTGCTCCAACAATCCTTCCTGTACACATTTTACAAATTCCTCCCCGTCCGAACCCCCAGCTCTAGGTACCTTCCAATCCAACCTAAGGAGATAAAAATCTCCCATTATAACGACTCTGTTCTTTCTGCACCTATTCAAAATGTCTTTACATATGCCTTCTTCAACTACCTGCGGGCTATTGGGTGGCCTATAATACACCCCTAGCATAGTAATTGCCCCCTTCCTATTCCTCAACTCCATCCACAGCGACTCCACTCCTAACTCCTCTGTATTGTCCTCCCTCTCCACCGCTGTGATGCTCTCCCTAACGAACAATGCCACTCCCCTACCTCTTTTGGACCCTCCTCTGTCACGCCTGAAACACTTATATCTAGGAATATTCAGCTACCACTGCTCCCCTTCCTTTAACCACGTCTCCGTCACTGCAACCACATCCAAGTTCCTCACAAATATTAAGGCCCTAAGTTCATCCGTTTTTCCTGTTACGCTCCTCGCATTGAAACAGACATACTCCAGACCTCCAAGCCTACTTGGAACCTCCTTCTCCTTGGTGTATTTCTTCTCATCCAAGCTTACTGTATCTCCCATCTTGCTCCCTACCGAGCTATCGGTCTCAGCTCCTTTCCCCCTCCATATTAGTTTCAACCCTGCCGAAACACTCCAGCTAACCTCCCAGCTAAGATGAGCATGGATGATTTATCTTTGTTTTGTTGTGTCTAAAAGGAATGTATGTTTATTTAAACCATGTAGTATTACAAATATTAGCCAGTGCCTGTCTACTACAAATCTCTAAATGTATTCATTCATAATATCCCTGTAGGAGACCATTTGACTCTTTAATCCTGTGCTGATAACAATCCCACCCAAAGCCTATCCCTGTAACCTCCGCATCTTTGGATTGTGAGAGGAAACCAAAACAGCCGGAGGAAATCCATGCAGACACGGGGAGAACATGCAAACTCTGCACAGATAGTGACCTGAGGCTGGAATTGAACCTGGGTCCATGGCAGTGTGAGGCAGGAATGCTAACCACTGTGCCCCAATCCACTGTAGTCAACTCACCCTCCATACCTTCATAATTTCCTTCGCATAGATTTAAGACATCAGTTTTCAAAATGAATCATTTTCAGATTTAATGTGAAACTCATATTATGGTAACGTTTCAAGTCTAACTGCTGAGAGCAAAGCGGATGAGGTTTGTGCTGTGAGTATGAGGGAGAGCTGTCATTGGTCAAAGCAAATTGTGATGATGAGGGCTGAGAAAGGTACTGAAAGTGTCAATTAATTGATCAGAATGTGTGAATAGCAGAACAGAGATATAGTTATTAAAGGACTACATGAGGAATGTGACAGTTCCCCTGAAGGTAGGGTTGGGGATGTTGCTGAAGTTCAAGGACTGCAGGACTCAGACCTTTCTGTCACTCGTCACTTACAGGCACCACCCTGATCTCCTGTCAGTCCTTGGCCTTTTGTAATCGTCTAGTGAAGCCCAGCATAAATTGGGAAACAGCACTTCATCTTCTGATTGGGCATTTCACAGTCTTGAAGGCAGAAGGGAGACCAGTGATCCGGGGAGGTGGGGAGTAGGGTCACGGTCTGCCTATAGGGTGTTGCAGTGTGAGTGGGGAGGGGGCTGGAGATTGGGACAGTCCAGGTTGGGTGGGGGGGAAAGGGGAATGGTCAGGGGTCTGTGACCGGCTGTGTAGGGGGGTGGTCAGAGGGGTAGCATTGAGGGGTCATGGAGCTGGCTAGCGATCGTGCTGGCCAGCAGATGAGAGGCTGAGAGCTCAGAGCCGCTGCACATGCGTAGAGGCTGCTGATTTCAGCCTCCCTGGGTCCCGTCCCCTGGAATCTAATGAGATTCATGCTGATAGTCACTGTAGTGCACAAAGATTCTAGTGTGAACTCCCACTGGAAAAAACAAACATGAATTACTCCAGTTTTCCTGTGAATGCAACACTTGGAATTTATTTTGGAGTATTCTGCCCACAGTCTCTGTAACTCAACAGGTTAACTGTAGTCAGACAACACCATACTCTGAAATCTGTGGTAGATGTTACTCAATCGACCTTCTGTGGATTTCTCCTCAAATTCACCCAGATAGTTGTCAATGAGTGGTTCCGAACTTCACTCTTAAAAAGACACACTTTAAAATCTTCTTCTGAACCAGTGCTTTCTCTCAGTTGTTTTAATCAGGAATCCACCTCCTGTTTTCCCAACACTCCTTTCAGTCTTCCTTTGTCTTGAGTTGCATCATGATCAAACTTCAACAGAAGTAGTCTATCCAGAACGGAATGTTATTTCAAAAACTGGAAATAAGGACACCAGACCTTGTGAACACTTCAAATATGTGGCTTTTCTATAAACAAGCTCATCAGCTCTTCCCTTCTTTAACTTGCATTAATAGTATCCTGTTCCAATGGCAGTTTTTCTTTGTTCCTTTTTACTTCAATATTCTTGGAGCTTCTTTTTCATTCCCTGGTTTCTAGAACTAACTATCCTTTAGCTTCTCTGGAGCAAGTGGTCATTTGAGATGACGATGATCACATGGACAGCAAGCTGCAGGTGGTTTCTCACAATGGCTGTCCACACATACTGTTTTGAGTGACTCAGCTAAACTTCCATCATCAGTGAATCCGGGACAGAGGCCAAAATAGGATTTATATCAAACAGAAATGGGACAGTGTGGCAGATTCTTCAGTATGATCAGAGGAGCCTTAAGCTTTTCCTCAAGAAAGGACATACAGGAACAAGAAGAAGAAATTTCATGAGCTACATTGGAGTTGATTACTGTGTTGCTTTGATGCTGACATCCTTGTTTTTAAAGTTGAATGTATTTATTCAGAAAGTGCTGGAAAATCTCAGCAGGTCTCACAGCACCCATGGAGAGAGAACGGCGCTAACGGAGCTTTACCAAAGCTCATCCAGATTGGTAAAACCAGTTTTGTTCTGTACACAGATGCTGTCAGACTTGCTGAGATTTTCCAGCATTTTCTGTTTGTTTCAGATTCCAGCATTCTCAGCAATTTGCTTTTATTATTTTCTATGTATTTATTTATTTATTTGCTTGCTTGATGTTTGTATGAATTGCTTAAATTATTAAATAGCTTCTAGTTCATTAATGGACTTCTGGCTGACTATTGTTCAACTTCACAAATCACTGAAAGATCTGTATCTCGACCAGGAGCTCCTATCAGGAGAAAGAAAGGAGAGGCTGGTATTTACTAAGGGCCTTTACAGAATTCACATTACAATTTAAAAAATTTTTCCATCTCTCAATTCTATTCGATGGCTGTACTTCTTGTTTACATTAAATCCTCTTTTTTTCATTAAAGCAATGTCATCATTAATCTCTAATCTCTAATCTTCTTCCTCCTCCTTACCTGGTAGATTTATTTCCCAGCCATGACTGTCTTTCAGTTAAGTCTCAGTAATGGATACCATGTCACATCCCTTATTTCGGCAGCAATTCATTCAATTTGTTCCTTTATTCTGTGTGTATAAAGAACTTTTACTAGGCCACCACATACCCTAATCTGTCTGCTCTGACGTTTGAGAAACTGCACTTAATGTATTTTCTTTCCTACTTTTAACTATTTTACATCCTTTAGGTTTTCTTTTACCTGTGGTACCTATTTCTGACTGTTACTTTATCACTTTGCTTTCATTTGTTTTCAAGTTTTCTTCCCCTTTACTCATTTAAAATCCCTGTGATTGCCCTAGTAATCCTTTCTGCTCGGACCCTGGTCTCAGTCAGGGTTCAGGTGAAAGCCATGGTAACATTACAGTATCCTGACCCAATACTGGTGTCAGTGTGTCAAGAAATGGAAATCTTCTTTCTCACACCTCCATAATCTGCTTGTCCCTGTAAAATGTTGCTCATGGCTCAAGTAATAAAACATTATAATCCTTGAGGTCCTGTCCTTTAAATTAGCTCAGTTTCTGGTACTTCCTATTCTGTTAATACCAACATGGATCCTAAACCCTAACCCTTACTGGACTCTTATCCTCTGTCTGCAGTATCTTTTCAAACTGGTTTGAGATTTCCCTCACTTGGGCACCAGTTAAACAATATAGTATTTGAAGAAATGACAAACAATAAAGACAAATACACACAAACCCTCAACACAGAATGGGTCCCTTTGGTACTAACACTTTGCAATACAAAATGCTAACATTTTGCAGCTTCAGCCTCGATTCTGCTGCCTGGGAGACATCTAACCTCAGACATGTATTTTTGAAAATATCATGAAGCAAAGCACATTACAGAATCGCACAGTGCAGAAGGAGGCTGTGAGGTCCATTGAGCCTGCACCTGTCTGACAGAGTATCTTACCCAGGCTCTCTCCCCTGCCCTATCCCTGTAACCCCAAACATTGACCATGGCTAACCATCTAATTTATACATATTGTGACTGTAAAGGACAATTTAGCGTGGCCAGTTTACCTAACATGCATGGGAGCAATTCTCCCATTCTGCTCTGCTAAAAAATCAGTAAAGTTTGACAACACCAATTTTAAATCCAACCGATTTATTTGATGGTAAATCTGTGAGCTTTCGGTCTTTGTGGCCTTCGTCAGGCGAATGAGGTGTTCTGGATCAGAACACCTCATTTGCCTGACGAAGGCCACAAAGACCGAAAGCTCTCAGATTTACCATCAAATAAATCGGTTGGATTTAAAATTGGTGTTGTCAAACTTTACTGAGTTTACCCCAGTCCAATGCCGGCATCTCTACATCTAAAAAATCAGTGCAGCAGCTGGGAGATTTAAGTGGTGTGGACTCTACACTGGACGTTTGGCCCCGAGCATATCTCCCAGCGTTGTCAGCGCTGCACTGGAAATAGGCATAGAGCTGCATTATAATGTAGGGGACACTGCAAATACACTTTGAATAATTGATGGCTTTGGTACTGAAGTCTCCGGGCCCACCACCCACACCGACAGGAGTCAGGGCTGGCCGGGGAATTTTTGGAGGGCCAGCAATTGGTGGGGGGGGGGGAGCAATCGCACAGCCGGCAGTGTGAGGATTGTGGGGCTGGCCAGCAATCAGAAGCTGGCAGATTGTCCACTGTGCATGTACCAATTATGGTGCTGACAAATTGGTGCATGTGCAGTGGTCCTGCTCAGTACAATGCTGCCAGCCTCTCCAGCAGGAACAGGCCCCGCCCACAGTTTCAACAGGATTTATGTTAGTGCACTCTGCAATGCACAGTGTGGAAGAATCTTGTGTGAACTCCCAATGAGAAAAGCAAGCATGATATACTCATGTTTTCACGCAAATTCGGCACTTAGAATTTTTTTGGGAGAATCCTGGCCCACATCTTTGGACTGCAAGAGAAAACCAAAGCATCCAGAGGAAACAGATGCATTGGGAGAAAATTCAAACTGCACACAATCACCCAGGGCTGGAATTGAACCCAGGTGCCTGGACTGTGAGACAGCAGTCCATATTACTATGCCACATGTCTTGCCAATAGAAACACTCAAAGGACTGCCAACATATTAATCACATCAAACGTCTGAGGTAATTGCTATGGATATATACATTAGTGTGTTTCAAATACTCAATCTGGGACTGCAGTGTCGGATCGCCTCTGCTTTCAATGCCAATTCTTTTAAACAGAAGAGGACTGCATCTGGCAGACATTAGGATCATAAATCACTCTGTTTCACAGGAGCCAGCTGCAAACATGAACTAATATCTTCTCCAGTTCTGACTGTAATATATGTTCGGCACTGCTTACACAAACCACAAGCAGTAACTGATTTGAACCCTGTATGTGTTGTGACCAGCAAGAAAGAATCCAATAAACAAACCAACCTTTGGCAACTGGATCATCTTTAACATAAAACTTTCTTTGACACGCCCATTTATTTGTGGGGTTTCAGTCATAGTTTGAAACCCCCATTCTAGAGCCTTAAACCCACAACCCAGGCATTGTCTGAGAGTGTGGTAGAGACAGATTCACACAGAAAGTGGTTAGGATCTGGAATGTACTGAGTGTGGTGGAGACAGATTCACTCAGCGAGTGGTTAGGATTTGGGATGCACTGTCTTAGTGTGAGCAAAGAAAAGTGCAGCACAAGAACAGACTCTTTGGCCCTGAAGTCTGCCAATCATGATGCTCTAACTAAAAAAAAACTACCATTACTCTCTATTCATGTACTCATCCAGATGTCTCTTAAATGTCGCAAATGTACCTGCTTTCACCACATCCTCTGGTAGTGCATTCCAGGCACTTTCACTCTGTGTGAAAAACTTTCCCCACACATCTCCCTTAAACTTTTCCCCTCTCACCTTGAACCTGCGCTTCTTTATAATTGACACTTCCACCCTTGGAAAAAACTTCTGACTACCCACCCTGTCTATCCCTCTCATAATTTTGTAGACCTCTATCAGGTCTCCCCTCAGCCTCTGTGTTTCCAGTGACAACAATCCTAATTTGTTTAACTTCTCCCTCATAGTCAACAACCTCGAGACTAAGCAATATCCTGATCAACCTTCTTTGCGCACTCTTCAAAGTTTCCACATCCTTGTGATAGTTTGGTGACCAAAACTGTATGCAGTACTCCAAATGGGACCTAACCAAGGTTTTATATAGCTACAACATGATTTCCCAACTCACGCACTCAATGCCTCAGCTAATGAAGGCAAACATGCTATTTGCTTTCTTAATCGTGTTGGCCACCTGTGTTGCCACTTTTAGGGAACTGTGGACCTGCATGCCCAGATCCTCTCTGTAAATGTTCCTAAGGGTTCTGCCATTTACAGTATAAGTCATACATAAATTTGATCCTCCAACTCATATTTATCTGGATTATCTGCCATTTCATTGTTCCTTGAGAGCAGACCAGAGAGGCAGCAATTTGCGAGTGAGTTTGGTGGGTAAGCTACTGTGTTTTTACTTTTTTTATTAACTAACGTCCTTCGTTTTTTTTAAAATACCTGCAACCAGATACAGGAAGTTGTCATAAGGAGGTCAGTGTAGTTTTTTTTTCTGAGCCCCCATAAATTGGAACAGAGAGGACACCCGATACTTTACTTGTGTAGAGTATCCCACCCTCCCCCCTCCACTAACCTAAAAAAAGAGTGACTTGGTGAGAGCAGGTAAGTTTTTTTTTCTTTTTTTCCCTGGTAAGGGCAGCAATAGGGATGGCAGTTCAGGCAGTGCGTTGTACCTCCTGTGGGATGTATGAGGTGAGGGACATATAGTGTCCCTGATGATTACACTTGCAGGAAGTGTATCCATTTACAGCTCCTTGAGGACCGTGTTATGGATCTGGAGCTGGAACTGGAGGAACTAAGGATAATTCGGGAAGCAGAGGCTGCTATTGACAAAAGCTATAGGGAGATAGTTACTCCTAAAAGCGATACATGGGTGACTGCTAGAAAAAGGGGTAAGAAGCAGTCAGAGCAGCGATCTGCTGAGGCAGTTCCTCTCCAAAATAGATACTCTGTTTTGGACATTGTTGGGGATGAAAATTCATCCACGGTAAGTCATGGGATACAGGCTTCAGGAGGAGAACCTGTTCCTGATGCTCAGGTGGGAACTGAGAGGAAAAGATCTGGATTAGTCATTTGAGATTCGATAGTTAAGGGGACAGATAGGAGAGTCTGTGGAAATGAGATTGGTTAGTATGTTGCCTCCCAGGTGCTAACGTCCATGATGTCTCGGATCGAGTGTTCGAGAGCCTCAAGGGGGAGGGGGATCAGCCTTGAGTTGTGGTTCATGTAGGCACCCATGACATAGGAAGGATAAGGGACGGGGATATAAAACAGAAATTCAGGGAGTTGGGGTGGAAGAGTGGTTATCTCTGGGTTGTTACTTGTGCCGCAGGATAGCATGGAGAAGAATAGAGAGAGAAAACATTTAAACTCGTGGCTAAAGGGGTGGTGCAGGAGGGAAAGGTTCAGATATTTGGACAATTGGGGCTCTTTCTGGGGTAGGTGGGACCTATATAAGAGGGATGGTCTGCACCTGAACCAGAAGGGAACTAATATCTTGGGGGGAAAATTTGCCAGTTTTACCCCCCAGTAAATGAGGGGGTTTAAACTGATTCAGAGGGGGGAAAGGGGCCCTGAGTAGCTCAAATGTGCAGGAGAATGGGAATATCGAGGTCATGGATAAGGTTTCTGGGTCTCAGCAGGGTATTGGTAGAACATAGAACATTACAGCGCAGAACAGGCCCTTTGGCCTTCGATGTTGCGCCGACCAATTAAGAAAAAGCAATGACCCTCTAACCTAAACCATTCCCTTTTCATCCATAAACTTATCTACTAACCTCTTAAACGCTACCAAACTTGGCGCATCTACAACTGCAGCAGGCAGGGCATTCCATACCCTTACCACCCTCTGGGTAAAGAACCTACCTCTGACATCCATCCTATAACTACCACCCCTTAATTTAAAGCTATGTCCCCTCGTGCTAGCTTTCTCCATCCTAGGAAAAAGGCTATCACTGTCCACCCTATCTAAACCTCTAATCATCTTATATGTTTCAATAAGGTCTCCTCTTAGCCGTCTTCTTTCTAACGAAAACAACCTCAAATCCCTCAGCCTCTCTTCATAAGACCTGCCCTCCATACCAGGCAACATCATGGTAAACCTCCTCTGTACCCTCTCCAATGCCTCCACATCTTTCTTATAATGCGGGGACCAGAACTGTACACAATACTGCAAGTGCGGCCGCACTAGAGTTTTGTACAGTTGCAACATGACGTTGTGGATCCGAAATTCAATTCCCCTACCAATAAAAGCTAAGACTCCGTATGCCTTCTTAACAACCTTATCGACTTGATTGCCAACTTTCAGGGATCTATGCACATATACACCAAGATCATCAAGAGTTCTACCATTAGCCCTATACTCTACACATTTTCCACATTAAACTCCATTTGCCACCTCTCAGCCCAACTCTGCAACTTGTCCAAGTCTGGTAGGTGGGAGGGTGGTTTGAAGTGTGTGTACTTCAATGCCAGGAGCATACGCAATAAGGTAGGCAAACTTGCAGCCTAGATAGGTACCTGGGACTTCGATGTTGTGGCCATTTCAGAGACATGGATAGAGCAGGGACAAGAATGGATGTTGCAGTTCCGGGGTTCAGATGTTTCAGTCGGAGCAGAGTAGGTGGTAGAAGAGGGGGAGGTGTGGCATTGTTAATCAAAGACTGTATTACGGTGGCAGAAAGGACATTTGATGTGGACCTGTCTATTGAGGTAGTTTGGGCTGAGATTAGAAACAGGAGAGGAGAGGTCACCCTGTTGGGAGTTTTTTATAGGCCTCCAAAAAGTTCAAGGGATGTGGAGGAAAAGATTGCAAGGATGATTCTGGATGGAAGTGAAAGTAACAGGGTTATGGGGGACTTTAACTTTGCAAATATTGATTGGAAAAGTTACAGCTCAAGCACGTTAGAGGGGTCAGTTTTTGTACAATATGTGCAGGAGGGTTTTATGACTCAGTATGTAGATAAGCCAACAAGAGGAGAGGCTACATTGGATTTGGTTCTGGGTAATGAACCAGACCAGGTGTGAGACTTGGAGGTAGGTGAGCACTTTGGTGATAGTGACCACAATTTGGTTACGTTTATCTTAGTGATGGAAAGGGGTAGACATATACCAAAGGGAAGAAGTTACAGCTAGGGGAAAGGTAACTATGAGGCTATTGGGCGAGATTTAGGATACATAGGGTGGAGTAGGAAACTGCAGGGGCTGGGAACATCTGAAATGTGGAACTTATTCAAGGAACAGCTACTGCGAGTCCTTGATAAATATGTACCTGTCAGGCAGGAAGGAAGTGGTAGAGCCAGGGAACCGTGGTGTACTAAGGAAGTTAGTTCACTAGTAAAGAGGGAAAAGGAGGCTTATTTAAAGATAAAACATGAAGGCTTGGTTAGGGCACTGGACAGTTATAAATTAGCCAGGAGGGAGCTAAAGAGGGAGATAAGAAGAGCTAGAAGAGGACATGAGAAGACTTTGGCGGATAGGATAAAGGAGAACCCTAAAGCTTTTTATAGATATGTTAAGAATAAAAGATTGGTTAGTCAAGATTAGGGCCAGTCAAAGACAATAGTGGGAAGTTGCACGTGGAGCCTGTAGAGATTGGTGAGACACTGAATGAATATTTTTCATCGGTCTTCACGCGGGAAAATGTCAACCGAGTTGGAGAGAATACTGGGATACAGGGTTGTAGACTAGACAGGATAGAGGTACATAAGGAGGAGGTGTTAGCTATTCTTGAGAGTATGAAAATAGATAAATCCCCTGGGCTGGATGGGAGTTATCCCAGGTTACTCTGGGAGACTAGAGAGCAGATTGCAGAGCCTTTGGCTTTGATCTTCATGTCATTGTTGGCTACAGGTGTAGTGCCGGAAGACTGGAGGATGGCAAAAGTTGTCCCCTTGTTTAAGAAGGGGAGCAGAGACCATCCTGCAAATTATAGACCAGTGAGCCTTACATCTGTAGTGGGGAAAGTTTTGGAAAGAATTAGAAGGGATAGGATTTATAGTCACTTAGAAAGAAATGAATTGATTAGGGATAGTCAGCATGGATTTGTGAAGGGAAGGTCTTGCCTCACAAACCTTATTGAGTTTTTTGAAAAGTTGCCTAAAGAGGTGGATAAGGGTAAGGCAGTTGATGTGGTGTACACAGATTTTAGCAAGATGTTTGATAAGGTTCCCCATGGAAGACTACTGCAGAAAATGCAGATGCATGGGATTGAGGGAGATTTGGCAATTTGGATTAGGAATTCGCTAGCTGATAGAAGACAGAGGGTGGTGGTTGATGGGAAATATTCAACCTGGAGTTTAGTTACTAGTGGTGTACCTCAGGGATCTGTTGTTGTTTTTATAAATGACCTGGATGAGGGTGTAGAGGGATGGGTTAGTAAATTTGCTGACGACACCAAAGTCGGAGGAGTTGTAGATAGTGAGGATAGACGTTACAGTTTGCAGAGGGACATAGATAAGTTGCAGAGCTGGGCCTAGAAGTGGCAAATGGAGTTTAATGTGGAAAAGTGTGAGGTGATTCACTTTGGTAAGATAATATATGTGCAGAATATAGGGCTAATGGTAGGACTCTTAGTAGTGTAGATGAGCAGAGAGATCTCAGTGTACAGGTGCATAGATCTCTGAAAGTTGGTACTCAAGTTGATAAGGTTGTTAAGAAGGTGTATAGTGTGTTAGCATTTATTGGTAGAGGGATTGAATTTCGGAGCCGAGATGTTATGTTGCAATTGTACAAAACTCTGGTGCAGCCGCACTTGAAGTATTGTGTACAGTTTTGGTCGCCACATTATAAGAAAGATGTGGAGGCATTGGAAAGGGTGCAGAGGAGGTTTACCAGGATGTTGCCTGGTATGATGGTTAGATCTCATGAGGAAAGGCTAAGGGACTTGAAGTTGTTTTCATTAGAGAGAAGAAGGCTAAGAGGTGACTTAATCGAGACATATAAGATGATCAGAGGGTTAGATAGGGTGGATAGTGGGAGCCTTTTTCCTCAGATGAGATGGATAGCACGAGGGGACATAGCTTTAAATTAAGGGCTGGTAGTTATAGGACAGATGCTAGAGGTGGGTTCTTTACTCAGAGGGTAGTAAAACCGTGGAATGCCTTACCTGCAGCAGTTGTGGACTCGTCAAGTTTAAGGGCATTCAAATGGGCAGTGGATAGACATATGGATAGCATTGGAATAGTTTAGGATAGAGGGTCACAAAATTGGTTCCATTGGTTGGCGCAACATCGAGGGCCAAAGGGCCTGTACTGTGCTGTAATGTTCTATGTTCTATTTCTCTGTCAAGTCTCCAATCTATATGCTGTTGTATCCCTTGACAACCTCGGCACTATCAGCAACTCTGCCAATCTTCGTGTCATTTATTAACTTAATAATCAGACCACCCACATTTTTCTCCAGATCATTATAATACAGGTCCCATCACTGATCCCTGCGCAATACCACTAGCAACAGATCTCCATTCTGAAAAACAACACATAATCTCTGTTTCCTATGACCAAGATGTGGAGATGCCAGTGTTGGACTGGAGTAAATACAGTAAGAAGTCTCACAGCACCAGGTTAAAGTCCAACAGGTTTATTTGATAACAAAAGCTTTCAGAGCACTGATCCTTCATCAGGTAAGTGGGAGTTATGTTTACATACAGGTCATATAAAGACACAGACTCAATCTACAAAATAATGGTTGGAATACGAGTATAGGTAATCAAGTCTTAAAGGTACAGACAATGTGAGTAGAGAGAGCATTAAGCACAGATTAAAGAGATGTGTATTGTTTCCAGACAAGACAGTTAGTGAGATTTTGCAAGCCCAGGCAAGTCGTGTGGGTTACATGAGCCCAAGATCCCAGTTGAGGCAATCCTCTGTGTGTGGAACTTGGCTATCAATCTCTTTTCAGCAACTCTGCATTGTGTGTCATGAAGACTGCTTTGGAGAACGCTTACCCAAAGATCAGAGGCTAAATGCCTGTGACCACTGAAGTAGTCCCCAACAGGGACATGCATAAATTCTCTCTATTGTTCTTGAGTGGGCCTACTCTTTCACCTGCAACCATCCTGCTCCTAATATGTGCATAATATGTGATTCTCCTTGACCCTGTTTGCTAAAGACATTTCATGGCCCCGTTTAGCCCTCTTAATTCCACATTTAAATTCCTTCCTACTTTCACTGTACTCCTCAAGGACTTCATCAGTTTTTAGATGCCTAGACCTATCAAATTTTTCCTTTTGACTCGGCAGTGGAAGGATACGGTGCAGACAGATTCACTCAGTGACTGGTTAGAATCTGGAATGCACTGTCTAAGAGTGTGGTGGAAATAAATTCACACGGTAAGTAGTTAGGATATAGGATGCACAGTCTGAGTGTGATGAAGATAAGTTCACCACAGTGAGTGGTTGAGTAACTGGAATGCACTGCCTGAGAGTGTAGTGGAGACAGATTCATACACTGAGTGATTAGGGTCTGGAGTACACAGAGTGTGGCAGAGCCTGATGCACAAAGTATTTACATCTGGAATACACTATGAGTGTGGTGGGGACAGATTCACACAGTAAGTGGTTAGAATCTACAATACACTGTGAGTGTGATGGAGTTAGAGCCACACAATAAGTTTAGGTATTTGGAATGTACTACCTGGGAATGTACTGGACACAGATTCACACAGCAAGTGATTAGGATCTTGAATGCACTGTCTGAGTATGCAGTGGATACAGATTCACTTAGCATATGATTTGAATCTGAAATGCACTTTCTGAGAGTGTGATGGATATAGAACATAGAACATTACAGCGCAGAACAGGCCCTTCGGCCCTCGATGTTCCACCGACCAATTAGGAACAAGCAGTGACCCTCTAACCTAAACCATTCCCTTTTCATCCATAAACTTATCTACTGACCTCTTAAACGCCACCAAACTTGACGCATCTACAACTGACGCAGGCAAGGCATTCCATACCCTTACCACCCTTTGGGTAAAGAACCTACCTCTGACATCTGTCCTAAAACCACCACCCCTTAATTTAAAGCTATGTCCCCTCGTGCTAGCTTTCTCCATCCTAGGAAAAAGGCTATCACTGTCCACCCTATCTAAACCTCTAATCATCTTATATGTTTCAATAAGGTCTCCTCTTAGCCGCCTTCTTTCTAACGAAAACAACCTCAAATCCCTCAGCCTCTCTTCATAAGACCTGCCCTCCATACCAGGCAACATCCTGGTAAACCTCCTCTGTACCCTCTCCAATGCCTCCACATCTTTCTTATAATGTGGGAACCAGAACTGTACACAATGCTCCAAGTGCGGCCGCACTAGAGTTTTGTACAGTTGCAACATGACGTTGCGGCTCCGAAATTCAATCCCCCCCTACCAATAAAAGCTAAGATAAGACTCCGTATGTAAACATAGATTTACACAACAGGTGGTTAGGATCTAGAATGCACTGTGTGAGAGTGTGGTGGAGACAGATTGACTCTGAGTGGTTAGGATCAGGAATTTAATTTCTGAGTGTGATGGAAACAAACTCATACAGTGAGTGGATAGGATCTGGAATGTTTTGTTGAGAGTATGCTGGAGACAGATTGTGGTTTTCAAGAGGAAATTTTGTATAGAGCATAGACCAGCACATATAGGCCCTTCGGCCCTCGATGTTGTACCAAGCTATGTCCAAACCCAAGATCAAGCTATCCCACTCGCTATCATTCTGGTGCGCTCCATGTGCCTATCCAATAACCGCTTGGAAGTTCTTAAAGTGTCTGACTCCACTATCACAGCAGGCAATACATTCCACACCCCAACCACTCCCTGAGTAAAAAATCTACCTCAAACATCCCTCTTGTATCTCCCACCAAGAACCTTACAGTTATGTCCCCTAGTAACAGCCACATCCACCCTAGGAAATAATTTCTGCACATCCGCTCAATCTATCCCCCTCATCATCTTATAAACTTCTATTAAGTCGCCTCTCATCCTCCTCTGCTCTAATGAGAAAAGCCCCAGTTCCCTCAACCTATCCTCATAACACCTACTCTCCAAACCATCCAGCATCCTGGTAAATCTCCTTTGCACTCTCTCCAATGCTTCCATATCCTTCTTATAATGGGGTGACCTGAACTAAACACAATATTCCAAATGTGGTCTCATCAATGTCTGGTATAGTTGCATCATAACTCCACTGCTCTTAAACTCAAACCCCGTGTTAATAAATGTTAACACATTATAAGCCTTCTTCACGGCTCTATCCACTTGGGTGGCAACCTTCAGAGATCTGTGGATCTAAACCCCAAGATCTCTCTACTCCACATTCCTCAGAAGCCTGCTGTTGACCCTGTAATCTGCATTCAAGTTTGTCCTCCTAATAATCTAAAGAGAAATGTAGGTACACCAAATGGATCTTGAACTCCTTTTGTAACAGCACTGTGCATGTGTTGACACCACATGGACCTTGAACTCCTTTTTTTTAGTTTTAAGTATTATTGTCACATTAATATTGCAATGAAGTTAGTGTGAAAATTCTTAACAGCACGCTGGATGCACCTGCACCCCATTGACCTGGAATTTCCCACCTCTGTGGGTGAATCTAAACCACATGGACCTGGAACTCTCTTCCTAACAGCTCTGTTTGTGAACCTACACCACGTGGACCTGGAATCTCCTTCCTAATTGCACTGTGGATGAACCTACACAAAATGGACTTGGAACCTCCTTCCTAGTAAGGCGTTTGACAAAGTCCATCATGGGAGGTTAGTTGAGAAGGTCAAGGCTCATGGGATACAAGGACAGGTAGCTAGATGGATAAGTAACTGGCTTAGTAATAGGAGACAGAGAGTAATAGTGGAAGGGTGTTTTTCTAGCTGGAGGTCGGTCACTAGTGGTGTGCCGCAGGGCTCGGTACTGGGACCTCTTCTATTTGTAATATATATAAATGACTTGGAAGAGGGAGTAAGTGGAGTGATCAGCAAGTTTGTAAACGATACAAAGATGGCTGGACTTGCGGATAGTGAGGAGCATTGTCAGGCGATGCAGCAGGACATAGATAGGCTGGTAGCTTGGGCAGATAGATGGCAGATGGAATTCAATCCTGATAAATGCGAGGTGATGCATTTCGGTAGAAAGAATGTAGGGGAGAGGTATATGATAAAGGGTAGACCTATTAAGAGTATAGAAACGCAGAGGGTCCTGGGGGTGCAGGTGAACAAGTCTCTGAAGGTGGCAGAGCAAGTGGAGGAGGTTGTGGAGAAAGCATATGGTATGCTAGCCTTTATAGAAAGGGCTATTAAGTACAAGAGCTGGCCTTTAATATTGCAGTTGTATAAAACGTTGGTTAGACCTCATTTGGAATACTGCGAGAAGTTCTGGTTGCCTTACTACCGGAAGGGCGTGGAGAGTCTGGAGAAAGTGCAGAGGAGGTTTACCAGGATGCTGCCTGGTATGGAAGGTCTGAGTTACGAGGAGAGGTTAGGCAAATTGGGACTGTTTTCCTAAGAAAGACATAGACCTCTATTAGGAGATCTAATAGAGGTGTACAAGATTATGAGGGGTATAGATAGAGTAAACAGGGTTAAGCTTTTTCTTAGGATGGACTCGAATAGCACGAGGGGTCACGGACTTAGGGTGAGGGGGTAAGGTATAATTTGGATGCCAGAGGGAGTTTTTTCACACAGAAGGTGGTGGGGGTATGGAACGCGCTGCCAAGTAAAGTAGTAGAGGCAGGCACTCTGGAGTTACTTAAGAAATACTTAGATGGGCACATGAACAGAATGGGAATGGAGGGGTATAGAAAACTGATTTAAAATGGGAAATAAAATAGCCTTGGGAGTCCCTGGGAAGTGTGTAAATAGATGATGATATTGATGTACTTGTTTTTATCCTACAGGTGCTTCGGTTGTCTAACAAGGGGCATACACGCGATGGGTCGTGAGAGGGCTGCTCTTGGATCTTTTTCGAGAGTATCCTAGTGCTTCACGTCGTTAGTGTAGGCTTGACCTGGACCATTTGATGGATAACATGACAGCTCAGTGACTATCGCTGTGCTGTGCAGATACATGGATTTGGGCCTGTGTCTGTGGGAGTTTGCGCATTCTCCCCGTGCTTGCGTGGGTTTTCTCCGGGTGCTCCAGTTTTCTCCCACATCCCAAAGATGTGCTCTTAGGCTAATTGGGAAAACAAATTCTCCCTAAATTGTCTCAAATTTGGTTTTAATCCATAGATCTATAAACATAGACAGGGATCACGGGTAGAGGTGGGAACATCGGGATGGCAGCACAGGCTCATTGGGCCGAAGGGCCTGTTTCCCATGCTGTTTTGTTCTTTGTTCTATCAGCTCTGTGTGTGAACTCACACTACATGGACCTGGAACCCCATTCCTAACAGCACAGTTTATGTTCCTACATCACATGGACTGCAGCCGTTCAAGAATGTGGCTCTTCTTCTTAAGGGCAGTTAGGACTGGGAATGATAAACGTATGTTGATCTAATCAACAATGCACAAATCCCAAGAGCAAACGGAAAAAAAAAACTATTGGCTGATTCAGGGCCAATTGGGCAATTTTGAGTGGAAGTCTGAAAAAGTTGCACCCAGGCTGTTCATCATCTAATGTTCAGGCAGGAGCATTGTTCGCATACCCCTTATATGTGATCCATTTTAAATCACGATGCAGGATAAGCTTATTACCAGTCCTTACTGAAAGAGAAAGAAAGAGTTTGGAGTCCATTTCTTCTTTTGTTGGTTACCGCTTTAAATATCTTTGTTATGTTTTCTGAATTAGACTATGTAAGGAAAGAAGCAGCTGCATCATTGATCTCTATCTTGCCTGGGATGGATTGTGGGAAAGAGGAGATGTGGTAATGGAATCTGGAAATTTCGACTTCACAGCATGTGTCCTGTAGTAACTCAGAGAGACATTAGTTTCCCATCCTAGATACCCTTAATTGTGCAGTAAAGAGAAGGGCCACATGTGTGAGTTACAGGTAGACAGTCTACACCCTGGGACCTACAACAATGGTCCAGGTTAATGTAGACACTGGCATCAATCAGTGTCCAACACTGTTCAGTCCAACACTGGCATCTCCACATCTTGGTCATAGGAAACAGAGAGATTATGTGTTGTTTTTCAGAATTGAGATCTGTTGCTAGTGGTATTGCGCAGGGATCAGTGATGGGACCTGTATTATAATGATCTGGAGAAAAATGTGGGTGGCCTGATTATTAAGTTAATAAATGACACGAAGATTGGCAGAGTTGCTGATAGTGCCAAGGTTATCAAGGGATACAACAGCATATAGATTGGAGACTTGACAGAGAAATAGAACATAGAACATTACAGCGCAGTACAGGCCCTTTGGCCCTCGATGTTGCGCCAACCAATGGAACCAATTTTGTGACCCTCTATCCTAAACTATTCCAATGCTATCCATATGTCTATCCACTGCCCATTTGAATGCCCTTAAACTTGACGAGTCCACAACTGCTGCAGGTAGGGCATTCCACGGCTTTACTACTCTCTGAGTAAAGAACCCACCTCTAGCATCTCTTCTATAACTACCACCCCCTTAATTTAAAGCTATATCCCCTCGTGCTATCCAACTCGTGCTCTCACTATCCACCCTATCTAACCCTCTGATCATCTTATATGTCTCAATTAAGTCACCTCTTAGCCTTCTTCTCTCTAATGAAAATAACTTCAAGAAGCAAATATTGATCACAGGTCTGCGTGAAATCACAATGCCAGGGATGATTTTCAGGTCTGCCAGAGCTAGAAGGCATGATGTAAAGATGCCGGCGTTGGATTGGAGTGGTAAGAACTCAGTAAGAATTTAGCAACACCAATTATTGATCCAACCGATTTATTTGATAGTAAAATAGCGAGCTTTCAACACTCCCGTGTCTTCATCAGGCAAGTGCAGTGTTCTGGTCTGCAATAGCACACATCAGCACAGACAGTCAGAGATTGCTGATTAGAATGCGAATCCTTACATCTAACCTGCTATTCAAGTGTTAAAGTGGCTAACAATGTGTGTGAAGGGACCTGAGCATTGTTAGAGAATTGTGTATTTTCTCCAGACAGCACAGTAAGTGAGGTTTTTTGCTAACCCAGGCAAGTTACGGGGGTTACAGATAGTGTGTCATGAAGCCAAGATCCCTGTTAAGACCGTCCTCATGTGTGCGGAGCTTGGCTATCAGTCTCTGTTCAGCGACTCTGCGCTGTCGTGTATCACGAAAGCCCCCTTGAAGAACATTTACCCGCAGGTCGGAGGCCGAATGCCCATGACTGCTGAAGTGTTCACCCACAGGAAGGGAACTGTTTTGCCTGGTGATTGTTGAGCGATGCTCATTCATCCGCTGTCTTTCAACCCTGCCACAGCAACCTCTGCAAGACATGCCGGATCATAGACATGGACGACATCATCAAACGTGAGGATACCATTCACCAGATGCACGGTACATACTCTTGCAACTCGGCCAACGTTGTCTACCTAATACGTTGCAAGAAAGGATGTCCCGAAGCATGGTATATTGGGGAGACCATGCAAACACTACGACAGCGGATGAATGAGCATCGCTCAACAATCACCAGGCAAAACAGTTCCCTTCCTGTGGGCGAACACTTCAGCAGTCATGGGCATTCGGCCTCCGACCTGCGGGTAAATGTTCTTCAAGGGGGCTTTCGTGATACACGACAGTGCAGAGTCGCTGACAGAGACTGATAGCCAAGCTCCGCACACATGAGGACGGTCTTAACAGGGATCTTGGCTTCATGACACACTATCTGTAACCCCCGTAACTTGCCTGGGTTAGCAAAAAACCTCACTTACTGTGCTGTCTGGAGAAAATACACAACTCTCTAACAATGCTCAGGATCCCCTTCACACACATTGTTAGCCACTTTAACACTTGAATAGCAGGTTAGATGTAAGGATTCGCATTCTAATCAGCAATCTCTGACTGTCTGTGCTGATGTGTGCTATTGCAGACCAGAACACTGCACTTGCCTGATGAAGACACGGGAGTGTTGAAAGCTCGCTATTTTACTATCAAATAAATCGGTTGGATTAATAATTGGTGTTGCTAAATTCTTACAGAGCTAGAAGGGGCAGTCCAGCCACAACACCCTCATCCTGGCAGATAGGAACATAGGAATTAGGGGCAGAAGTGGGCAATTCAGTCCCTCAAACCTGGTCTGTCATTCAGTCAGATCATGGCTGATTTCTCCCTGGTCTCAAATCCATCTCCCTACCTGTTCCAGATGAGGTCAACTCCTAGCCATCAGCCCAAGTCCAACCAATACTCAGGATCCCTGAAAGGTATTTCCTCTTCAGGCTGGTAGGAGGTAGCTGCTGGACCTACCTCCTCAAGGTCCCTCAGGGCCAGGGTGCTAGGACAGGATGTCAGGGTGCAAGGTATGTGGCCTAGAAGGAGGGGGTTATATGGGATCAGAGAGAGAAGGGGAGCTGTATGAGTCTGAGGAGGGAATGGGGGGAATGTTGAGTCTGTCCATCGTCCTGACTGTGTGGTGTGAGATACTAGGGAGTGGGGGAGGGCAACCTGCGATTTGATGTTGGGGGAGAAGATGCCCCCTTTTCTGAGGGTTTGTTGGTGCTTCCCCAGATCCTCAACATATCATGTCTTCGTTTGTGGGCAGCAACTGTAAAGTTCACTCAGTGCCATTCCTGCTGGAGTCTAGTGAATGGTCTGTCAACCCACTAATAACATTCAAATTAATCAGTTTGCATCGTTATGAGTTTCTGCTGCTCTGGGTGGGAACCCAATTGCGGTGGGGCCAGTCCGGTGAATCCTGAAAGCCCTCATACCCTCAGGATTTCCAATTTTCTGCCAATGTCCCATTCACCGGGGTACCAGGATTCCCATCAGCTGTCTGAAGGGGTCAGAGAATCTCCTCCACCATTTAAAAATATGAAATCTCCCATTTAATACTGAGAATTAAGGAGAATCTTTGTTCTCAGAGATTGTGAGTCTATGGAATTCTATGGATAGTGGTGGAGGTTAGGTCAATGAATATTTTAAAAATAGATTTGTGATGATACTGTGCTATTCATATATTTTGGACAGAATGTTCTGGTCACTCTTGAACTAGAAAATCCGTCTAAGGTTATAGGACCTATCAATAATTCATCCCCCACTCATTGTGATTCCCGTAGTGGATGGAATGGAAAATTCACCTCTTTATGTTTGAGGGAGACTGCTTTAAGATTCAGTGAATTGTTACAAGCAGTTGGTTTGTCTGGCAGAAACACAGCAGATGCTGGAAAACAAAATAATTACTCATTTTAACCTTGGAAATGTTTATTTGGCAGAAAGCTTAACGAGCTTTTAACGAAGAAAATGACCTTGCAGTTTTTTTTGATTAAAATAATGGATGGTGAGTTAGTTTACAGGATCATATAGTCATGTGATACTAGAAATGGGAAGAGCCAGGTTTCTGGTTGAGCAAAACTTTCTGAGTTTGGTTGCGGGAGAGGACTGGAGGCAGCATGGTAACACAGTGGTTAGCACTGCTGCTTCACAGCGCCAGGGACCTGGATTCAATTCCCGGCTTAGATCACTATCCATGTGGAGTTTGCATGTTCTCCCTGTGTCTGTGTGGGTTTCCTCCAGGTGCTCCGATTTCCTCCCGTATTCTGAAAGACATGCCAGTTAGGTGCATTGACCCAAACAGGCAATTAGGGGAATTTCACAGCAATTTCATTGCGGTGTTAATGTAAGCCTTACTTGTGACTAATAAATAAACTTTAAAAATATAACCGCTTACAAACAACTCATTCTCTCTCTCTGTGCAAAATATCTCTGGAAGCCACAAAGCTCTTAACCCAAGTCAAAGCAAGTATGCCTGGAGTTGCTAACTTTTTAAAATAGGATTGAGATCTATACAATGAATATTGCTGATTTGAACTGAATAGTGATAAGATAGAAGTTAAGAGTTATTTCTTTTCATGTTTAAAGATTCAATGGCTGAGTTAGACTGTTTCATTTTGTTAGAGTTAAACTATGTTGTGAATAAAGCTTTTTTGAAAAAATATCCCTAATTTGTCAGTAGAATTAATCCTATAGTGAGGCACGCTTTCCTCACATTTATGCCAAAATAGAACAATTGGCTTCATAATAGACCCTATGGTTTCTGATCTGGGTACCCTAACAGATTGTTGATTGACCAGGGAGTCAAAGGATACAAATAAGTGTGCCTGTGGGGAGAGGGGTGGGGGGCGGAGCTGGTGGGTAGGAAGTGGCAATTTTGTCCATGGTCACAGCATTCATAGCTTGCCCCTGCTGCCAGACAGCAGGACAGCAGAATTCAGCTGAAGTGAGTTTTGAGAAGGCGCACTAAATAATCCTCAATGTTCTTGCTTTGTGATAACTGGCAGCATATGGGGAGTTATCTTCTGCAGAGGATTTTGGACTGTCTGTCCATCAGCAGTGATTGTCTACAATCTCTTCCTGAAAGAGAGGAAAAATGTCATTGCTAGTTGCACTGTGTTTGGGCAATGTGCCTGCTGGAGGTATGTGGCAACAGTGAGAATTGGGTTTGAAGCAAGTGTTTGAGGGAGTGTGGTTTAACTCTGTACATGGAACAATTGAAATTAGGCATGCCCTCAACTACCACCAGAGGGAGTTAGACACAAGGGCACATCATTGGGCCCATTGAATCCAATTTAACCTCATCAAGAGTTTTTATCCATTTTCCAACAGTTTCAATTTCAATTTCAATTATATTTTATTACTAGATTTTCCCAGATGTTATGAGGGTCCTGGTGAAATTCTCTGTAAATATTCCCCCACCAAGAGAGTAGGAATTGGGTTCAAAGAACAAAGAACAAATAACGAAACAGCACGGGAAACAGGCTCTTCGGCCCAACGAGCCCACGCCGCCACCCCAATGTTCCCACCTCTACCCATGATCCCTGTCTATGTTTATAGATCTATGGATTAAAAACCAAATTTGAGACAATTTAGGGAGAATTTGTTTTGCCAATTAGTCTAAGAGCACATCTTTGGGATGTGGGAAGAAACCAGAGCACCCGGAGAAAACCCACGCAAGCACAGCAAGAATGCGCAAACTCCCACAGACACAGGCCCAAATCCATGTATCTGCACAGCACAGTGATAGTCACTGAGCTGTCGTGTTGCCCATCAAATGGTCCAGGTCAAACATTCACTAACAACGTGAAGCACTAGGATACTCTCGAAAAAAAAATCCAAGAACAGCCCTCTCACGACCCATTGCGTGTATGCCCCTTGTTAGACAACAAGGTGGACCAAAGCACCTGTAGGATAAAAACAAGTACAGCAATATCATCATCTACTGATACATTTCCCAGGGACTCCCAAGGCTCATGATCCCTATTTTAAATCAGTTTTCTATACCCCTCCATTCCCATTCTGTTCATGTGCTCATCTAAGGATTTCTTAAATAACTCCAGAGTGCCTGCCCCCACCACTTTAGTTGGCAGCGCGTTCCATACCCCCATCATCCTCTGTGTGAAAAAACTCCCTCTAACATCCAAATTATACCTTACCCCCCCTCACCCTAAGCCCGTGACCCCTCGTGCTATTCGAGTCCATCCTAGGAAAAAGCTTAACCCTGTTTACTCTATCTATACCCCCCATAATCTTGTACACCTCTATTAGATCTCCTCTAAGTCTACGTCTTTCTAAGGAAAACAGTCCCAATTTGCCTAACCTCTCCTCGTAACTCAGACCTTCCATACCAGGCAGCATCCTGGTAAACCTCCTCTGCACTCTCTCCAGAGTCTCCACGTCCTTCCGGTAGTAAGGCGACCAGAACTGGACGCAGTATTCCAAATGAGGTCTAACCAACGTTTTATACAACTGCAACATTAAAGGCCAGCTCTTGTACTCTATACCCCTTCCTATAAAGGCTAGCATACCATATGCTTTCTTCACAACCTTCTCCACTTGCTCTGCCACCTTCAAAGACTTGTTCACCTGCACCCCCGGTCCTTCTGCATTTCTATACTCTTAATAGGTCTACCCTTTATCATATACCTCCCCCCTACATTCTTTCTCCCGAAAATGCATCACCTCACATTTATCAGGATTGAATTCCATCTGCCATCTATCTGCCCAAGCTACCAGCCTATCTATGTCCTGCTGCATCGCCTGACAATGCTCCTCACTATCCGCAAGTCCAGCCATCTTTGTATCGTCTGCAAACTTGCTGATCACTCCACTTACTCCCTCTTCCAAGTCATTTATATATATTACAAATAGAAGAGGTCCCAGTACCGAGCCCTGCGGCACACCACTAGTGACCGACCTCCAGCTAGAAAAACACCCTTCCACTATTACTCTCTGTCTCCTATTACTAAGCCAGTTACTTATCCATCTAGCTACCTGTCCTTGTATCCCATGAGCCTTGACCTTCTCAACTAATCTCCCATGAGGGACTTTGTCAAACGCCTGACTGAAATCCATATAGACGACATCCATATAGACGACATTGTGTACGAAAAAAGTTGATTTGCTGGTTAAAAGGAAAAAGGAGGCTTATGTCAGGATGAGGATTGAAGGCTCGGTTAGTGCAATGGATAGCTATAGATTAGCCAGGAGGGAGCTAAAGAGTGAATTGAGGAGAGCGAAGAGGGGACACGAGAAGACTTTGGCTGATAGGATTAAGGAGAATCCTAAAGCTTTCTTTAGATATGTTAAGAATAGAAGATTGGTTAGGACAAGATTAGGGCCAGTCATAGACAGCAGTGGGAAGTTGTGCGTGGAGCCTGAAGAGATTGGAGAGGCACTGAATAAATATTTCTCTTCGGTATTCACGCAGGGTGATGTAAATGTAGTTATGGAGAACACTGAGGTACAGGGTAGCAAACTGGAAAGTATCGAAGTAGATAGGGAGGATGTGCTAGATATTCTCGAGGGTTTGAAGTTGGATAAGTCCCCTGGGCCGGACGGGATTTACCCTAGGATTCTCTGGGAGGCAAGAGAGGAGATTGCAGAGCCTCTGGCTCTGATCTTCAGGTCGTCGTTGGTTACGGGTGTGGTTCCGGAGGACTGGACATAGCGAATGTGGTCCCGTTGTTCAAGAAGGGGAAGAGAGACCTTCCAGGGAATTATAGGCCAGTGAGTCTTACTTCTGTTGTGGGCAAAGTATTGGAGAGAATATTAGGGATAGGATTTATAGTTATTTAGAGAGTAATGAATTGATTGAGATAGTCAGCATGGTTTTGTGAAGGGTAGGTCGTGCCTTACTAACCTCATTGAGTTTTGAAAAGTGACTAAGGAGGTGGATTGGGGGTAAGGCGGTTGATGTGGTATATATGGACTTTAGTAAGGCGTTTGATAAGGTGGCCCATGGAAGACTTCTGCAGAAAATGCAGATGTATGGGATAGAGGGTGATTTAGCTAATTGGGTTAGGAATTGGCTAGCAGATAGAAGACAGAGGGTGGTGGTTGATGGGAGATATTCATCTTGGAGTTCGGTGACAAGTGGTGTACCTCAGGGGTCTGTTTTGGGGCCCCTGCTGTTTGTAATTTTTATAAATGATCTGGATGAGGGTATTGAAGGATGGATTAGTAAATTTGCAGATGACACTAAAGTCGGAGGAGTGGTAGATAGTGAAGAGGGGTGTTATAGTTTGCAGAGGGACTTGGACAAGTTGCAGAGTGCGGCCGAGAGGTGGCAAATGGAGTTTAATGTGGAAAAGTGTGAGGTAATGCACTATGGCAGAAATAATAAATGTGTAGAGTATAGGGCAAATGGTAGGATTCTTAGTAGTCTAGATGAACAGAGGGATCTTGGTGTGTATGTGCATAGATCCCTGAAAGTAGGCAGTCAGGTCGAGAAGGTTGTTAGGAAGGCATATGGAGTCTTGGCTTTTATTGGTAGGGGGATTGAATTTCGGAGCCGCAACGTCATGTTGCAACTGTACAAAACTCTAGTGCGGCCGCACTTGGAGTATTGTGTGCAGTTCTGGTCCCCACATTATAAGAAAGATGTGGAGGCATTGGAGAGGGTACAGAGGAGGTTTACCAGGATGTTGCCTGGTATGGAGGGCAGGTCTTATGAGGAGAGGCTGAGGGATTTGAGGTTGTTTTCGTTAGAAAGGAGGCGGCTAAGAGGGGACCTGATCGAAACATATAAGATGATTAGAGGTTTAGATAGGGTGGACAGTGATAGCCTTTTTCCTAGGATGGAAAAAGCTAGCACGAGGGGACACAGCTTTAAATTAAGGGGTGATAGTTATAGGACGGATATCAGAGGTAGGTTCTTTACCCAAAGGGTGGTTCGGGAGTGGAATGCCCTGCCTGCAGCAGTTGTAGATGCGCCAAGTTTGGTGGCGTTTAAGAGGTTAGTTGATAAGTATATGGAAGAGAAGGGAATGGTTTAGTTTGGAGGGGCATTGCTTTTTATATTGGTCGGCGCAACATCGAAGGCCGAAGGGCCTGTTGTGTGCTGTAATGTTCTATGTTCTATCAACAGCTCGCCCTTCATCGACTGCTTTCGTCACCTCCTCAAAAAATTCTACCAGATTTGTAAGGCACGACCTCCCCTTAACAAAGCCATGCTGTGTATCCCTAATCAGATCGCAACGCTCTAAGTGCCTATATATCCTATCTCTAAGAATCCTCTCCAACAGCTTCCCTACCACTGACATCAAACTCACCGGCCTATAATTTCCAGGGTTATCCCTACTACCCTTTTTAAACAACGGTACAACATTAGCTATTCTCCAGTCCTCTGGGACCTCACCTGTGTCCAAAGAAGACACAAAGATTTGCGTCAGAGGCTCAGCAGTTTCACCTCGCATCTCCCTAAGCAGCCTGGGATAAATGAGGCCTGAATGCTGTCTAGTGAGGGGGAGGGAGAGGAAGGCCAAATGGATCTCTGGTGGGTGTGGTGGATGGGTTTCAGAGGGGTGCGTGGCCATTCTGTAGGTGATCAGTGAGAGGGTCACGATCAGTCTGGGTAGTGGGGAGGTGGGTGGATAATGGGGACTGTTATGTTGTGGGGATGGGGTGATGTCTGTGGGCCCATCACTCCCACTTTTTACTTCTGGGCCGTTTTCTCCAGTTTCTGCAGGCCCAGGAGTGATCTGACATGAGCGCGCTTTTTCAATTTTTTGTCTAACTGCGCATGCGCAGTTCAGAGCTCCGATCGTTCGGGCACGCTAAGCTCCGCCCACAGCACGATTGAGACACGGGTTTTTTTCCAATCTAAATGCTAATGGGGGCGCCTGAAAGCAGATTCCCAAGTCGGATCGGAATTGTGCCCAGATTCAGCACTTAGAACAAAAATGATAAAATCAGGCCTAGAGTTTCAGTGAGACCAGTTGGTTTACAGTGTGACAAGCATCTGGGGGGAATTGACGTGAAATCCACAGAAGTTGTATTGGTTTCACTTGGTTTCAGAGTATGGTGTGTCTGACCACATTTCACCTAGTGGTTTACATAAATTGTGTACTTGCTGAGAACTCAGAGTATAAGATAGACTTTGTAATTATATTATTCTTACAAATCTCAATATATCTTTAATGGTATAGCTGGAGTGAAGGAGTGGTGTATTATATTCAATCTTTTCTTGGTTAATAAATGTTTTATTCTTTTGGGAAAAGTTAATTGGCTGACTCCTATGACTTTGTTCATCCACATATCTAAACAAAAAATAAAAGTTAGGATCTATCTACCAGGAGTGGTGGTGGAGGGGCTTTTGGAGAAGCACATGAATATGCAAGGAATAGAGGAATAATGACCAAGGATAGACAAAATGTATCAGTTTAATTTGGTGTCATGTTCAGCACAGCATTTTGGATCAAAGGACCTGTTGCTGTGCATTACAGACGGAGGTCCATCGAGCCTGTACTGACAATAATCCCAACCAAGCCCTTCTCCTGTAACCTTCATTTACCCTGCTAATCCCCTTGACATAAAGGTCAATTTAGCATAGCCAATCTACCTAATCTGCACATCTTTGGACAGTGGGAGGAAACCGGAGCACCTGGAGGAAACCCATGCCAACATGGGGAAAATGTGCAAACCCCACATATTCCGTGACCCGAGGTCGGAATTGAACCCGGATTCCTGAAGTATAGGCAGAAGTGCTAACCACAGTGCCGCCCCTATGTTCTGGCAAGCCGGATTCCACCCTGGCATCTGACTTGTTTAGTAGTAATACAAGCTGGATCATAATATAGTCTCCATTGCCAAGGCCTCCAGCACTGCATTTATAAACCTTGGTGCTTCCTCTCTTCCAGAAGAGCCATTTTGTTTTAAGTCCAAGCACTTACACCCTAGGCAGTCAGCACTGGCAGCATCAGTGTCCTTCCAATGGAATCCCCCTTTATAAGGTGCAAGGCCATCTGAAACAGGTGTTAGATTATGATGACCTACATATATGGTTGACGCTCATCTCAAGCTCAGGTATGACACTTAGGCTACAAACAGTCTGTTTCAATTCAAACGTTGGCCAGGGAAGGGAGAAGAGTTCATAATAATGGTGGTCTCATAGTAATGTTGCTGGATTAATAATCCTGAGGGCTAGGCTAAAGTCTGGGGACTTTGGTTCAAATTCTACTAAGGAAGTTGGGTGAATTTAAATTCAGTGAATAAATATAAAGTGAGCCTCAGTAATGCTGACCATCACAATTATCATAGGTAAAAAACCTGTCTGATTCACTAAAGTCCTTTAGGAAAGTAAATCTGCCATCCTTACCTAATCTATCTATGCATAACTTCAGACCCACAGCAATGTGGTTGACTCTTAGCTGCCTTCTGAAATGGGTGAGCAAGCCATGCAATTCAAAGGAAATTAGGGATAGGCAATAAATACTATCCAACTAGTGATACCCACATCCTCTGAAAGAATAAGTAAAATGTGTTTATTGCAGAGACAGAAAATAATAATTCTTAAACACAGTGTGGTTATGTGTTTGCTTATATTATTTCTGAGCTGGATCAACCTTAGTCTTTACATCCACATCCCTTCAACCACTTTCCTCATTCCTCAACCTTTTGGTACCAAAGCATCGGTGATTGGTTTAAAGACCTAAAAATAGAAGCATCTCCAGTAGAAAATAAATAGTGTCTCCTATTCTTACCACTTGCCATTGGCATTGGTTGCAAGGATTTGTAGATTGATAATTACCTTGCTTGGCTACTTCGTGAACAGACTTTCAAGGACCAAGTGCTGTGGTGGGACTCGAACCCAGAACTCTGAGATAGGATGACAACCCACAGCTAAAATGGAAGCAACAGAAAATTGCAGGGTATCATTTACAGAGTCATGGCAGGCACTTTTCCAGTCACTTTATGCCCAGCTCAGATTGCACCAATTCGGAAAATTGCATCAGGCCCAAAGATGGAATTTGCACCAAGCTTGCGATCTTCCCAGTCCTTTTGTGTTGGCACAAATCAAATCTCACGAGGCTGATTAGCATGAGATTGACTTCACTTTAGAACATAGAACATAGAACAATACAGCACAAACAGGCCCTTTAGCCCATGAGTTGCGCCGATCACATCTACCAATCCACAGACCTATCTATAACCCCCTATCCTATTCGTTTCCATATACTCATCCAGAAGTCTCTTAAAAGACCCCAGTGAGTTTGCCTCAACAACCTCCGACGGCAGTTGGTTCCATTCACTCACCACCCTCTGAGGCATGACTTTGGCATGCAATCATTTCCCCTTCCCAGAACGTTCCCACCACCCCAGCAGGAAGTCATACAGTCACAAATCACTACTAGTCCCTTGAAGTGTGGACCAGGCATCATAGAGTATGAGAGCAAGCAAGGAGGGGAGTATTGCTGAGCACTAACGTCGCTGCGATGTTGGGGGAGGGGGTGAACTTCAAAGGGTCCTCAGATCAGGGGCTGTTGAGGTAGGCTTTTCCAAAGCCTCACTCCCACTCAGCTACTAATTAGAAAGCTGTTTCCCAGTGTTTATGTTTCTTGCTGTGTTCAATTCCTCTGCCTCAAGGATTGCACATCTAGAGCTCACTACAAAATAAGAATGGCTGTGAGACATCTCACAACCACTCTTATTTTGAAGTGAGCACTAGAGTACTGAGCTCAGTCTGCCTCATGCTGCTGCCAATGGCCTGTGATAACAGAGGTCTTTATCTGGGCATAAGGTTCCATGACTGAAACCTGCAACCTGCCAACTCAAGGGGCTGGCTGTATATCACTCAGCGAGAAGGCAGGACAGACTGCCTGAGGACACGAGGTAGGGTGGGAGAAGAGGGGAGGCTATCAACTGACTCCTGTTGGGTTATAAGTTACAGTTCATGCACTGACTGTCCAGGTGACAAGTGTGATAGCATGACAGCAGTGAAATCGCGAGATGTGCAATCCTGACTATCCAAGGTGCATGAGACCCAACATGATTGCCTTTGAATTGGAACCATATGTCCTGTTCCTCAGGGAGTTTCAGACTGAGGAGGAGCCTGGGCAATGGGCTTCATTCTTTAAAAACAGATTGGAGTGGGAGTTTTTTGCAGTTGGCACTGCTCACACAGGGCCCAGTTAAATCCTGGTAACTTGGTTAAAGCCACAGCACTATCTTTAACGGTTAAATAAAAATAAAACAACTGAAGCAAAACAGCCTTGAGGCAGAGGAATTGAACAGAGCAAGAAACATAAACACTGGAAACAGCTTTCTAATTAGCAGCTGAGTGGGAGTGAGGCTTTCTAAAAGTCTGTGAATGAGATGAAAGGGAAATGTTTCCTTGTGATGAAGCTCATGAATAACAAGAATAGTGGTAAGGACTAAACAAGTGATTGAGAGCAAATACACTGTGTCTAATGGCTTTTGAGGATCTGGGAATATCTATTGCCGTTTAACCAAGGGAGAAGTTTTTACTTTCAGAGGAAGATCAGAATGAAGACATCCTGAAAAATTAGAGCATTAGTGCCAACAAGTCAGCTCCCTGGCTGCAGAAAAAGAATTTGTGTGGGAAGATCCATTGCCTTGCTGATTATCAGAGGTACAATTATCTGCTTCATTTATAGAAACAGTAACTAGACCAATAGAAGGTGGAATAAGCTGGGCTGGGTTCCTTAGCTTGAAATAGCATCAACATTTTTTCAGTGTTAATCAACACTGGTTCAACCCAGGCCAGGAACAGAGGTAGGAGAGGAGCAAAAAAGGGGTCGCAGACACACACTTCTGTTGACCGTTTAAATACATGATCGCTGAAACCCCTTTCAGATCTGATTCGATGGGATGGTCCCTTCCTGGGTGTGTCAGTAACTGAAAGATATAAGTTCCAGAATTAAGAGAGGTAATAAGAAAACTTAATTTTTATTCAGAAGAAAGTTAGAAACAGGAGGAAGGCATTAAATCCTTCGAGTCTATTCTGTCATTTCACATTTGTCAGATGGCTAATCTGAGAGTTATCAACTGTCCCTTGGGCATTGTGTTGATGGTCCTTTTAAGGACCAATTTGCAGAGGTGAGGGTCACATGACCCAGGAAAGCAATTGGGGATTAGGGGTCACCCTGGTAACCATGAGCTTGTGTATTCAGAGCCATCTCAGGAATTGATTACAGCCACAAGGCAGGGAGGCTCTTTTTAGACAACATGCAAATTCTACACAGGAAATCAAACTCAAGTCCCTGGCACTTGAAACAGCAGTGCTAAACACTGTCCCACCATAACAGTGCCAACTGCAACAAAGGTTGTCTGCTGAAGCCCCACTGGGGGAATGGTCTGGTTTGCCATGGGTATGAGACCATATTGATTATAGAACATAGAACATAGAACATTACAGCACAGAACAGGCCCTTCGGCCTTCGATGTTGCGCCGACCAATATAAAAAGCAATGCCCCTCCAAACTAAACCATTCCCTTCTCTTCCATATACTTATCAACTAACCTCTTAAACGCCACCAAACTTGGCGCATCTACAACTGCTGCAGGCAGGGCATTCCACTCCCGAACCACCCTTTGGGTAAAGAACCTACCTCTGATATCCGTCCTATAACTATCACCCCTTAATTTAAAGCTGTGTCCCCTCGTGCTAGCTTTCTCCATCCTAGGAAAAAGGCTATCACTGTCCACCCTATCTAAACCTCTAATCATCTTATATGTTTCGATTAGGTCCCCTCTTAGCCGCCTCCTTTCTAACGAAAACAACCTCAAATCCCTCAGCCTCTCTTCATAAGACCTGCCCTCCATACCAGGCAACATCCTGGTAAACCTCCTCTGTACCCTCTCCAATGCCTCCACATCTTTCTTATAATGTGGGGACCAGAACTGCACACAATACTCCAAGTGCGGCCGCACTAGAGTTTTGTACAGTTGCAACATGACGTTGCGGCTCCGAAATTCAATCCCCCTACCAATAAAAGCTAAGACTCCATATGCCTTCCTAACAACCTTCTCGACCTGACTGCCTACTTTCAGGGATCTATGCACATACACACCAAGATCCCTCTGTTCATCTAGACTACTAAGAATCCTACCATTTGCCCTATACTCTACACATTTATTATTTCTGCCATAGTGCATTACCTCACACTTTTCCACATTAAACTCCATTTGCCACCTCTCGGCCCAGCTCTGCAACTTGTCCAAGTCCCTCTGCAAACTATAACACCCCTCTTCACTATCTACCACTCCACCGACTTTAGTGTCATCTGCAAATTTACTAATCCATCCTTCAATACCCTCATCCAGATCATTTATAAAAATTACAAACAGCAGGGGCCCCAAAACAGACCCCTGAGGTACACCACTTGTCACCGAACTCCAAGATGAATATCTCCCATCAACCACCACCCTCTGTCTTCTATCTGCTAGCCAATTCCTAACCCAATTAGCTAAATCACCCTCTATCCCATACATCTGCATTTTCTGCAGAAGTCTTCCATGGGCCACCTTATCAAACGCCTTACTAAAGTCCATATATACCACATCAACCGCCTTACCCCCATCCACCTCCTTAGTCACTTTTTCAAAAAACTCAATGAGGTTAGTAAGGCACGACCTACCCTTCACAAAACCATGCTGACTATCTCCAATCAATTCATTTCTCTCTAAATAACTATAAATCCTATCCCTAATTATTCTCTCCAATACTTTGCCCACAACAGAAGTAAGACTCACTGGCCTATAATTCCCTGGAAGGTCTCTCTTCCCCTTCTTGAACAATGGGACCACATTCGCTATCCTCCAGTCCTCCGGAACCACACCCGTAACCAACGACGACCTGAAGATCAGAGCCAGAGGCTCTGCAATCTCCTCTCTTGCCTCCCAGAGAATCCTAGGGTAAATCCCGTCCGGCCCAGGGGACTTATCCAACTTCAAACCCTCGAGAATATCTAGCACATCCTCCCTATCTACTTCGATACCTTCCAGTTTGCTACCCTGTACCTCAGTGTTCTCCATAACTACATTTACATCACCCTGCGTGAATACCGAAGAGAAATATTTATTCAGTACCTCTCCAATCTCTTCAGGCTCCACGCACAACTTCCCACTGCTGTCTATGACTGGCCCTAATCTTGTCCTAACCAATCTTCTATTCTTAACATATCTAAAGAAAGCTTTAGGATTCTCCTTAATCCTATCAGCCAAAGTCTTCTCGTGTCCTCTCTTAGCTCTCCTCAATTCATTCTTTAGCTCCCTCCTGGCTAATCTATAGCTATCCATTGCACTAACCGAGCCATCAAGCCTCATCCTGACATAAGCCTCCTTTTTCCTTTTAACCAGCAAATCAACTTTTTTCGTACACCAAGGTTCTCTTACTCGACCATTTCCTCCTCGCCTGACAGGGACATACTTATCAAGGACTCGCAGCAGCTGCTCCTTGAATAAGCTCCACATTCCAGATGTTCCCAGTCCCTGTAGTTTCCTAGTCCAATCTATGCACCCTAATTCTCTCCTGATGGCCTCATAATTACCCTTCCCCCAGCTATAACTACTGCCCCCAGCTTCATGCCTATCCCTATCCATCACTAAGGTGAACGTAACCGAATTGTGGTCACTATCACCAAAATGTTCACTAACTTCCAAGCCTAACACCTGGTCTGGCTCATTGCCCAGCACCAAATCCAATGTAGCCTCACCTCTAGTTGGCCTATCTACATACTGAGTCAAAAAACCTTCCTGCACACTTTGTACGAAAACTGACCCCTCTAACGAGCTAGAGCTATAGCTATTCCAATCAATATTAGTAAAGTTAAAGTCCCCCATAACAATTACCTTATTACTTTCACTCCTGACCAGAATTGACTTTGCAATCCTTTCCTCAACCTCTCTAGAACTTTTAGGAGGTCTATAAAAGACTCCCAACAGGGTGACCTCTCCTTTCCTGTTTCTAATCTCAGCCCATACTACCTCCACAGACAAGTCCTCATCAAACTTCCTCTCCATCACTGTGATACAGTCTTTGACTAATAATGCCACTCCTCCCCCCCTTCTACCTCCTTCTCTACTCCGACTAAAGCATTTGAACCCCGGAACCTGCAACATCCATTCTTGTCCCTGCTCTACCCAAGTCTCTGAAATGGCCACAACATCGAAGTTCCAGGTACTGGTCCAAGCTGCAAGTTCCTCCCCCTTATTGCGAATAATCCTTGCATTAAAGTATACGCATTTCAAACCATGCCCTACCCCACCCGTATGCTGCTGTGTTTTACAGCTTTCCTCTATGACCCCCTTACTCTCATCCCTCTTAGCACCCCAACTACTTAGGATCCCACCCCCCCGAATCAGTTTAAAGCCCCCTGCATAGCCTTAGCAAATTTTCCCCCCAAGATATTAGTTCCCCTCTGGTTCAGGTGTAGACCATCTCTCTTGTAGAGGTCCCACCTATCCCAGAATGAGTCCCAATTGTTCAGGAACCTGAACCCCTCCCTCCTGCACCATCCCCGCAACCACGAGTTCAAACATTCCCTCTCTCTATTCTCCAAACTATCCCTTGGCCCAGGCAAGAGTCCAGAGATAACCACTCTGCCAGTTTTGGCCCTAAGCTTCCACCCCAACTCCATAAATTTCTGTTTAATATCCCCTTCCTCGTCCTTCCTATATCATGTGTCCCTACATGAACTATGACTTGGGGTTGACTCCCCTCTCCCTTAAGAATCTTAAAAACCCGATCTGCGACATCCTGGACTCCAGCCCCTGGGAGGCAACACACCAGCCCTGAGTCACTTTTATTACTACTTACTCTCCTATCTGTCCCTCTAACTGTGGAGTCTCCAATTACCAGGCCCAATCTCTTATTCCCCCTACCCACCTGAGCATTCACAGCAGGCTCACCACCAGAGACCTGCTCCCTTTGGTCATCTCCAGTTGATTCTTCCAGTTGATTATGTTGGTCTATTCATGAACACAATGTTTCTGCCCATTGTTATGCACACTCTAAGTGGATGGACATTTTTGAGGGTGAAGTCTCCTACATCGCACTCTACCATCAAAAGATTGCTCCAATGTTTTTCCACCCACGGATTACTTTGAAGTCATAGTGTCTGACAATGGAACAATATTCACATTTGCTGAGTTTCAAAGCTTCATTACACTCAATACTACAAAGCACATTGGATAAGGCTTTACCATCCAGCATCTAATAGACTAGCTGAGTGAGGCGATCCGAATTTTTAAGTCTGGCCTAAACAAGCAATCAGGAGGAATCCTGGAGACCAGAATCTCATACTTCCTCCTTGGCTCCTGGACCATTCCACATACAACAATGGGAGTCCCACCAGCAGTACTGTTAATTAACTGTCATCTCAGAACAAGACTGAGCCTCATGTTTCCAAATTTGCCAGGGAGGATAGAGGCCAGCCAAAGCAGTCAGAAAGCAAACCATGAATCATGTTCAGTCAACATAGCTGTTTAAATTGGATGAGATTGTGCATGTGAGGAATTTTGGTAGTAGGTCATCTTGAGTCCCTGGAATCATTATCTGTAAAACTTATCAAGTGGACACAGAAGGAAGAAACATCCAAAAACAAAGGGAAAAGAGAGATGTCCCAGCAGCCAGTTTTCCTATCGGGAAGTATATTGTCATCAGGAAATGTTACTGACTCTTTTCCACTGAAGTACCTGGTCTTTCTGTGATGGACATAACTCATGTCTCCATAGAAACAGATGGAATTGAGCTGCTTGCGCCTGAAGACACACCTGTCATTGTGGTTTTGGCTGACAGCAATCCTATGGAAACATCTCTAATAGAGGAGTTACATCATTCCACAAGGACTTGGAAACTCTCTGAAAGACTTGATTAATAATTGACTAAATTTACATACTAAATGTTTAATTATTCTGGACTGTGTAAAGTGACTATTGACATTTGCATAAAAGGGACGTGGAGGGGGAGGGGTGTTGTGATTGTAACTTTAAGGATCAACCTGCCGAGTCAAGTTCACATGACCTGGGAACTCAATTGGGGAGCAGGGTGGGGGAATCACCCCCAAAACTGGGGGCTTCTGTACTGACCCAAATTTCTGTATCATTTTAATCCATAAACAAACAAGTGTTTTCCCTAAACTGGTGAACAAGCATTTTTAAAGGTGTCCAGGAAAGAATGATTAATCTTCTGGATACTCTGTCAGCAAATTCAGGAGAAAGATAAAAGAGTCATTCTAAAATTTTGTCTCTGTTTTTATACTTTCTGTAAACATTTTTATTTATTCTAACATTATTAGCAGAAACACACAAAACATCTACACTGAAATTAGTGTCTCTATTGCAATGTAGAATCATAGAGGTTTATGGGGTGTTTAAGATTATGAAGGGTATAGATAAACAGTGGTAAGCTTTTTCCTAGATTGGAAACAAATATTACAAGGGGCCACAGGCCAACTTGTCCATGACGCTCTTGTTTAAAACCCCGAAGCTAAACCCAATTGCCCACATTTGGCCCATAACCCTCTATACCCATCATATCCATGTAACTATCTAAATGCTTTTTAAAAGACAAAGTTGTACCTGCCTTTATTACTACCTCTAGCAGCTTGTTCCAGACACTCACCGCTCTCTGTGTGAAAAAATTGCCCCTTTGGACACTTTTGTGTCTTTCCTCTCTAGCCTCCCTCTAGCTTCCCACTAGTCCTTTTTACAACTTTTCATCTTTATCAACATTATATTCCAAGTTCATCAACTCAACTTCACAACATATAACTGATCTGTCTATACAGAAAGAAAGGAGCAAATAGAGGGTGATTTGTTTTAGTAATGGGGAAGGGAAGGCCTAAGAAAGAAGGTTCTAAGTCCCAGATGTAGGTAATTTGCAAACCATGAGACCATACTGATTGCATTTTGTATCCAGATGCAATGACAAGCAATAGAAAGGGTTGGCAGGCCAGTATTCTATACAGTATTACAGCTGGGTTGGGAATGGATAATTTGATCAGTTGGGAGGTTTCACTGGTAGCAAAACTAAAACATATAGGTTCAGGCCTGCAGCCAGCTCCCCAGTAGAAATATACCCCTCTGGTTACATTTGAAGCTACACTCCCACCTTTTTCATAGGCTGCAATAGGTATTTGTTCGCCCAGCTGCAGCATGAATCCACTGGCATGATTTAGGAGATTTACTGGCAAGGCGCAATTTCAGCAAAACCGCTCCTTTAATGTCACAAGGTGACAACACAACCCCTCAAGTTGCCTTCAATTCAATTACAGTGAAGGGTTTTTAGTGATTTTATATGTTTTCCTTAATCTAATTTCAATCCAAACATTCCCATCTTGGCATGATCCAATCCACCAGCACAGTGGCATAATAGTTAGTATTGTTGCCTTGTAGTGCCAGGGATCCTGGTTCAATACCGGCCTATGGCGTTGGCATATTCTCCCATTCCTGCATGGATTTCCATCCGGTGCTCCAGTTGTCTCCCACAGTCCAAAGATGTGCAGGTTTGGTGAATTGGTCATGCAATTTAGCCTCTGAGGTGTTCCAAGATGCGTATGTTAGGGGGTTAGCCATGGTAAATGTGCAGGGTTACGGAAGTAGAGTCTGTGTAAGATATTCTGTCAGATGGTTAGTGCAGATACAATGGGCCAAACAGACTCCTTCTGCAAAGAACAAAGAACAACACAGCACAGGAAACAGGCCGCCATTTCAACATTGTGAGTTCCCTCTTCCATCCATGACCCTTGTCTGCGCTTATGGCACTCCACATTGGAAACCAGATTGAGGGGAGACTAACTTAGGGACAATTTGTTACACCAATCAGCCTAAAAGCACATATTTGGGGTATGGAAGTAAACTGGAGCACCCAGAGAAAACCCACACAAGCACGAGCAGAATGTGCAAACTCCCATAGATACTGGCCCAAATCCATGCATCTGCACAGCAAACAGTGATAGTCACTGAGCTGTCATGTTGCCCATCAGCTGGTCCAGTTTAAGAGTACACTATAGACGTGAAGCCCTAGGCTACTCTCGAAACATCCAAGAGCAGCCCTCACATGACCCATCGCGTGAATGCCCCTTGTTGGACAACAAGGCAGACCAAAGCACCTGTGGATTAAAACAGAAAAACATCAATAACATGCACCTCTTATGCACACATTCAAGGGAATTCCCAGAAGCTCAAAAGTAAAACAATCGAGCCAGAAAATATGTTGGAAAGTCCATAGGAATCAATTGATTCCCAGGAACGTCCCAAGGCTCTTGATCCTTATTTAAAACAGTCTTCTATATCCCTCCATCTCTATTCCGCTCATGAAGTATCCCTTAAACAACTCCAGCACGCCTGCCTCCACCACCTTACTTGGCAGTGCGTTCCATACCCCCACAACCCTCTGTGTGAAAAACTTCCCTCTAACACCCGAATTATACCTCATAATATTTGTTTCCAATCTAGGAAAAAGCTTACCACTGTTTACTCTATCTATACCCCTCATAATCTTATACACCTATATTAGATCTCATTGTTTACAAGATGTTGAGAGGAATAGATAGGGTGGACTCTCAGAGACTATTTCCCAGGGCTGAAATGGTCACGACGAGAGGGCACAGATTTAAGGTGCAGGGAAGCAAGTACAGAGGGGATGCTAGGGGAAAGTTTTTCACTCAGAGGGTGGTGAGTGAATGGAATCGGCTGCCGTCGGTGGTGGTCGAGGCGAACTCGCTGGGGTCTTTTAAAAGACTTCTGGATGAGTATATGAGATCCAATGGGATTAGGGGTTATAGATAGGTCTATGGCTGGGTAGGTTTTGATGTGTTCGGCACAACTTGTGGGCTGAAGGGCCTGTTTGTGCTGTAGTGTTCTATGTTCTATGTTCTATGTTCTCTGTCTTTTTAAGGAAAACAGCCCCAATTTGCCCAATCTTTCCTCATAACCCAATCCTTCCATACCAGGCAACACCCAGGTAAACCGCCTCTGCACTCTCTCCAGGGTCTCCACGTCCTTCCGGTAGTAAGCCGATCAGAACTGGACAGAGTATCCCAAATGCGGACTAACCGACGTTCTATATAACTGCAACATTAAAGGCCAGCTCTTGTACTCTATACCCCTTCCTATAAAGGCTAGCATACCATCTGTTTTCTTCACAACTTTCTCCACCTGTACTGCCACCTTCAGAGACTTGTGCACCTGCACCCCCAGGTCCCTCTGCATTTCTATACTGTTAATAGGTCTATCCTTTATCATATACCTCCCCGCTACATTTTTCTTCCAAAATGCATCACCTCGCATTTATCAGGATTAAATTCCATCTGCCATTTATCTGCCCAATCTACCAGCCTATCTATGTCCTGCTGTATCGCCTGACAATGCTCCTCACTGTCCGCAAGTCCGACCATCTTCATATAATCTGCAAACTTGCTGATCACTCCAATTACTTCCTCTTCCAAGTCATTTATATATATTACAAATAGAAGAGGTCCCAGTACCGAGCCCTGCGGCACACCACTAGTGACTGACCTCCAGCTAGAGAAACACCCTTCCACTATTACTCTCTGTCTCCTATTACCAAGCCAGTTATTTATCCATCTAGCTACCTGTCCTCATATTCCATTGGCCTTGACCTTTTCAACCAACCTACCATGAGGGACTTTGTCAAACACCTTACTGAAATCCATATAGACAACATCAACAGCTTGCCCTTCGTCCACCGTTTTCGTCACCTCCTTAAAAAATTCTACCAGATTCGTAAGACACAACTTCCCCTTAACAAAGCCATGCTGCGTATCCCTAATCAGATCGCAATGCTCTAAGTGCCTATACATCCGATTTCTAAGAATCCCCTCCAACAGCTTCCCTACCACTGACGTCAAACTCACTGGCCTATAATTTCCAGAGTTATCCCTACTACCCTTTTTAAACAACGGTACAACATTAGCTATTCTCCAGTCCTCTGGGACGTCACCTGTGTCCAAAGAAGAGACAAAGATTTGCGTCAGAGGCCCAGCAATTTCATCTCTCTCCTCCCTAAGCAGCCTAGGATAAATGTCATCAGGCCCCGGAGATTTATCAGTTTTAATGCTACCTTAAAACTTTAACACTTCTTCCCTCACAATGGATATTTCCTTCAACTGGTTTACAGCTTCCTCCAACAGTACCAGATATCAAGCTCCTCTCCCTCGTGAAAACTGACGCAAAGTATTCATTCAGGATCTCCGCCATTCCCTCAGGCTCTAAGCATAGTTCCCCTCCTCTGTCTCTAAGAGGTCCGATTTTTCCTCTAACCACCCTTTCATTCCTAACATAGGAGTAAAATGCCTTTGGATTTTCCTTAATCCTATCCGCCAAAACCATTTCCCCTTTTTGCCCTTCTAACTGCCCGTTTGAGCTCCCTTCTACTCTCTCTGTATTCCTCCAATGCTCTCTCCATTCCCAGTTGCTTGGACCTAACATACGCCTTTCTTTTCCTCCTAACCAAGTCCTCAATATCCCTAGTAATCCACAGCTCTCTAATCCTATCTTTCCCATCCTTCCTCTTAACGAGCACATATCTTTCTTGCAACCTTTTCAGTTTTCCCTTGAAAGACTCCCACATGCCTTACCCTCAAACAACCCCTACCAATCAGTACCCATAAGTTCCTGCCTAATTCGGCTGTAGCTAGCCTTCCCCCAATTCAGCACCCTCCCCTTCGGGCAACAAGCATCCTTTTCCATCTGTACCCTAAAGTAGACAGAATTGTGGTCACTGTTTGCCACTTGTTCCCCTACTGCAACATCAACCACCTGCCCTGGCTCATTATCCAGAACTAAATCCAATATAGCCCCCCCTCTAGTCGGGTTAGCTATATACTGCTCCAATGACCCTTCCAATACACATTTTGCAAGTTCCTCCCTGTCTGAACCCCCAGTTCTGGGCACCTTCCAATCTACCCCAGAGAGATTAAAATCTCCCACTACAACAACTCTATTCTTTCTGCACCTATCTAAAATGTCTTTACATATACCTTCTTCCACTGTAGAGATTCTATGATTCACCCTGTCCCACCGACATAGCAGTACTAAAAGAACCAGGAAAGACAGAAAGGTTGGACCAGATGTGTTGGAGGCAGCAACATGAAATTGTCTCAGTGCCTGTTACGATTAGGACTGTAATCTTGTTTGGAGCCAATTGTCTCCAAGACTGATGGGGTTATTGATTAATTCTGCCTTGTCTCATGTTTTTGAGGTGTTAACCATCACCCTCTATTTTTAGAGAAACACAACACATTAAAACAAATAAACAGCTTTCTATTTCTGCTAACCCAGGTCCACCCTAGTAAGATATATGAGACAGCCGCAAAGCACCTTACTAGTCACACTTTCTCCCCTTTATGGAAGTATCTGGTCAGCTGTATTTTGGGACACGCCCAATATTTACCCCCTGGTCACATAGGAAAAGTGTGAGCTGATAAAAATCATTGCCTTTATTTAATCTGTGGCCCAGTTTCCCAGTTGTTGTTTAACAGATCAGGGTCAACAATTTATCAAATAAATTTAAACAGACCTTCCCCAGAACATAATCTTGCAGCACTACACATCCTGTTACATCCTATCTTTTGTGTAAAGAAGAAAACAAATGAGGCAATTAACAAGCCCCACCCTACAGGAGAACTGTAACTGAACCAAAGCGGTGAATTTAAACCAAAATATTGTTTTGGGAGCTGACAATGATCCAGCATCTTGCAGTGCCCAATGGTTGCAGAAGGTCTCAAGTGCACTAATGGATAGTGTCTCTCAAGGGATATGAGTGCAAATGTAGGCATGGAAGAGAGATAGGTGGCTGGGTCGAACAACGTCGACAACAGCCTGTTGTATGCCAGGCCCAGAAGCAGACTATCGTTGAGAGCCTCCCCTCCTCATGGGTTGAAATTGTTATGGTGAAATTAAAGCGATGGACACAAAATGGTTAGCTGGCACACAAAATGGACTCTAGGAAGGAACATTAAAAAGCACTGGCTTTAGGTACAGACAGTTACACAAAGAATTAAAATCTGCAGTTTCTGAATTGCTGCAGGAAACTGGTCAGATCTGGAGAACTTTAAGATTAACTTGAGATAACAGCAGACCCAGAGGAATGAGTTTGATAATAAGATCAGCCATTGATGGAAACAGAAATGCATAATGTATATATCGAAACCAGTCACTCATAGAGGACATAACTGAATTAACATATCCATTCTGTGAACAATGATATGTTAACTGTCTGTTTGTAATGATGTGTTAACTGTCAATGTCCGTATCTGCCTACTCAACTCATAACGATGTGTTAATGGCTAATGTCCATACTGTCTGTTGTCTAAAAGGTATAAAGATGCTCGACTACCATTGTGTAGTTGAGAAGGTAGCTGCCAAGTACTGTGGAATACCAGTACTTTTTCTCAAAGTTTTGTCCGAAATAAAACTGTTTCGTTGAACCTCCAAGTTTGACTCCAAGGTAGTAAATTTCCCACACCGATTGGTGTAGTCAGCAAGGGTCTCATTGCTGGTAAGTTTGATTGATTGGCCACAATCGGAAAGCCGGGGTAGAGATCACTGAATATGTGGGAGTCAGATGACGTCAATAATACAGTTTAAAAGGGTCTAAAATACCTCTCCAATGAGAGGCATTGGAGAGGGTACAGAGGAGGTTTACCAGGATGTTGCCTGGTATGGAGGACAAGTCTTATGAAGAGATGCTGAGGGATTTGAGGTTGTTTTCGTTAGAAAGAAGGCAGCTAAGAGGAGACCTTATTGAAACATATAAGATGATTAGAGGTTTAGATAGGGTGGACAGTGATAGCCTTTTTCCTAGGATGGAGAAAGCTAGCACTAGGGGACATAGCTTTAAATTAAGGGGTGGTGGTTATAGGACGGATGTCAGAGGTAGGTTCTTTACCCAGAGGGTTGTAAGGGTATGGAATGCCCTGCCTGCGTCAGTTGTAGATGCGCCAAGTTTGGTGGCGTTTAAGAGGTTAGTTGATAAGTATATGGAAGAGAAGGGAATGTTTTAGTTTGGAGGGGCATTGCTTTTTATATTGGTCGGCGCAACATTGAAGGCCGAAGGGCCTGTTCTGTGCTGTAATGTTCTATGTTCTATGTTCTATACCACATCAACTGCCTTACCCCCATCCACCTCTTTGGTCACTTTTTCAAAAAACTCAATAAAGTTAGTAAGGCACGACCGACCCTTCACAAAACCATGCTGACTACCCCAATCAATTCATTTCTCTCTAAATAACTATAAATCCTATCCGTAATAATTCTTTCCAATACTTAGTAGATAAGTTTATGGATGAAAAGGGAATGGTTTAGGTTAGAGGGTCATTGCTTTTTCATAATTGGTTGGCGCAGCATCGAAGGCCGAAGGGCCTGTTCTGCGCTGTAATGTTCTATGTTCTATGTTCTAAAATAAGGGGTATTTTATGGTATTATAGAGAAGTACTAATTGCTAATGGTATAGTGGTATGTAACTGTTACTTGTGCTAATTGATGAGAGGACAAGGAAGTGCCTGTCTCAAACATGCAGCCTTAGACCAGTTGTTAAAAAGGGAAATACCCCACACGAAGCTCAGGTCCCTGAAGTGGGCATAGAGGCACCAAGGGCATTTAGGATTGTGAAGCACGAGTGGCAAAGGTTGGTTAACATCAAACTCTAGTGGCAAACAAACGCAGAGTTGCCACCTGTTTGCATGAAAGTATGTGAAGTTTGGGTACTGGACTGTCAATGTTGTGAAGCGGTGCGGGAAAGGAACTGATCAACTCTGACCTAGAGCCGGACTCTGGTGAAGAAACACATTGCTGAGACAGTAATAGTGGAGTTGTGAGTATAAATTGAAACCCTGAGACGGTAGTGAAACACGATGCTAGAGTAGTAATAGCGGCTGGAGATAGACAGCACACATTACTAGGAAGTAATCATGTCCGTACGGTGCCTAAAACACGTTCCTAATGAGGCAATAGTGGCCGTGGGTAGTGTGAGATGGCAGATAAAGAAGGTAAGAGAGGACCTGTAGGATCTCTTATTGAAGTGTACATGACAGACAGATGAGCGTTAGTAAAGAGGTAGACTCCCCTACCTTTGGGAAAAGACATTGAGTATCTAGCTGATCTATGCCCCTCATTATTTTATAGACTTCACTCGGTAATAAATGCATAAATGTAAAGAGATCAGCCACAGATGGGGACATAAATACATAAATGTATATATCAAAACCAGTCATTGATAGAGGTTATAACTGCATAACTGCATCCATTCTATGAACGATGATGAGTTAACTGTTCATACCTGTACCTGTCTGCTTGTAACGATGTGTTAGCTGTCGATGTCCATATCTGTCTACTCAACTTGTAATGAGTGTTAACAGCTAATGTTTGTACTAAAAGATATGAAGATGCTCAACTACCATTGTGTTGTTAAAGAAGGTAGCTGTTAAGTACTGGGGAGTACCAGTGCTTTCTCCCAAAGCTTTATCCAAAATAAAATTTTGTTGAACCTCCAAGTCTGATTCCGAAGTGGTAAATCTCCCACAACAAAGTGTAAACAAAAGCTCAGAAGTGGCTCCTTCAAAAAAATGGCTGCAACCTCACTCATTCATCATTGATGCAGAAAATAGGCTCAAGGCCACAAAAAATGCAGCCAGGAAGTCGGTGAATTTATTTTTTGTTGTATTGGATGATTATATGTAACAACCGGCACGCCGAATCCCCAGTGGAAAAGGATAGGATTCCCACATAGAGAACCTCTTTGCGTATCTCAAGAACAATAAGTTGTTTAACCAAAACCATCTCAACAACAAAAGATTGTTTCACATCATCAATAGAAACAAGCTTCTTGGAGAATATGTTTTGTGTTGTTACAGCTTCAGAGTTATGGGGATATTGGCTCTTTACACCATAACCTGATTCATCCTGCAGCTTGTTTGAAATTGACTTTTAAAGAATCTTAATTAATTTTGTTAAATTTTTTTTTTCAATTCCTCCTTAGAATGTGAACATCACTGGCTAAGTCAGCATTTATAGCCCGTTCCCAGTTGCCTTTGAAAAAAAATAAATGAACTGCTTCTCTTCACATAGGCAATGCATTTGGGAAACTCCAGAATTTTAACTCAGTGACAGTGAAGGAACAGCAATGTATTTGTAAATCAGGACGGCGTATGGCTTGAAGCGAAACTTGCAGGTGGTGGTGTTCTCATGTATCTGCTGCCCTTGTTCGTCTAGATAGTGCAGGTCACGGGTTTGAAAGGTGCTGTCAAAGCCACCTTTGGGGATTGCAATTATGCATCTTGTAGAAAGTGCATTGTTGGCACTGTGGACTGATGGCAAGGAGAATTGATGTTTAATGTGGTGCTGATCAGACAGCTGGTTTTGGCTTGAATAATGTCAAACTTCCTGAGGGTTGTTATACTTGCAAAATTGTTTTGGCTGAACCATGCAGATCATTCGTCCCAAAACAATTTCCTTGCATCTTTCCCAACTGCAGATCTGTTCCATCAACCATCCCAACCATGGAGGTGACACCAATTTTCATTTGCAAAGAGTAGGCTGCAATAAAGGAATCTCAATTGTCATTTCTTTTAAATAATCCAGTGCAATTATGAAAAGAGTGAATACAATGATTGGATTGCTACTGAGCCATATCAATGCTGCTTTCAGCCAGTGCTGGTTGTTGACTTACCCAGGGATGCAGCAGGGGTTCATTCAATACAATTGGTAGCAGCAATCCTTGGAGGGCAATGTAGGGTGGGAAAAATGGTTTTGTGGCCAATCTCTGCTAAAAATGTGCTGCTGTATGTCCCCCACAGCCTTAGCTCCTGTGGTCAAATTGATGTTAAGCAGTCTGGATCCAAGCTCACCATGAAGGATGGTCACTTGGATTTGGCACTAGAGATCCTGAGACATTGTTGCAGGATGATCTGTCATGTTTGAGGATCAGGAAAGAAGTTAATAGGCTAGAATGGGAACTTTTTCTTAATTGCAAAGCAATATGAACTTACTACCTTATAGACTGTCTTGCAGTTACTTTGACTGAGCCCATCCATTCTATGGGGGTATTCAGTATCTTTGCAGGATCAATCACTGTTATGAAGGAGTTAAAGTTAACAGAGAATGGGATTGGTACCCAGTAATAGATCCCAGATAATTAAAGTATATGACTCAGAGAGTCTGCTTCTCCAACGAAGTGAGGGTGAATTTGAAAAGTGTGGTAATGGATGGCATGAAAGCAAAAATGGAAAGAAAAAATTCCACCAACTGAACCGTTTTATGAAGGGAGAGACCTGCAAATGGTCTTCAATTTTCTGATTATGCATCTTTTGAGTCACATTGCAGATTCATTTTTAAAAATGTGGATCAACCTTTTCCATTGGAAGGGCAAGATAGCAGTTATAGTGACATCAGAAAAGATTGGTTAATAAATCATGGATATGTTTGGGGAATCGTCAAAGGAAGTCACTTTGAATGTCATCAAGCCAGTTTATCCTAATCAACAGAACACAGAGCATGCCATCACTAATGACTAAATATCACAATACCAACCCCCCCGCTCTATTGTCATCATTTAAGGAGAAGGAGAACAAATACCTCCAATACCCCATTAGTTATCACTCTTCAAAGAGAGCCTTTTTCCATTGGTTATCATTTTTTATGTTTTAAATTAACTCCGTTTTTAACATAACTGGCTAATTTGTCATCAAGTCCTCGAGTCATTGTTTTCTTTGTAAGCATTATAAATAAAAGCTTAATCAAGTATCATCTAAAAACCAGGGGAAGGAGAAGGGGTGTGGGGAGGGGAAGAGCAGTGGGGAGTGGCGGGGGGAGGGCTGGTGAGGTGATGGTTGCAAAATCAGGGCTTCTTTAATGAGAAAAATGGAGAATGTGATGAAACAAAATGATTGTTAGGTGAATTCTTCAGGCAAAAACCAGCTGAAATACAGATAGTTGAGAGGGGAGGTGAAGAAGAAGTGAAACTGGTAAAGGTAGAATATGAGAATAGAATGGATGTCAACATCAAAGGGAATCCAAAAATCTACGAGAATGTGTCGTAAGAGTTGGATGAGCTCTTGGGAACAAGATGTGCTTGAGGTACAAAGCTTCAATCACAAAATCACAGAATCCTACAGTGCAGAAGAGGCTCTTCGGCCCATTGAATTGAAACTATGCATGAAAAGCCATGACCTGCCCGCCTAATCCTACTTGCCAGCATTTGGCCCAAAGCCTTAAATGTATTGATGTGCCAAGTACTTACCCAGGTACTTTTAAAGAATGTGAGGCATCCCACCTCCACCCATCTCACAGGCAGCACGTTCCAGACCGTCATCACCCTCTGGGTAATAAAGTTTTTCCTCAAATCCTCCCTGAACCTTCCACCCCTTATGGTTAACTTGTGTCTTTCATAACTGACCCTTCAATTAAGAGGAACACGTACTCCCTATCCATCCTATTCCCCATAATCTACAGTTTGTGGGAAAGAACAGGACAGGACAGGGTTCCTCCTGTGATGCTGTCTGAATCACCTAATCTGAAACTGTGAGCAGGATATGTGTCTCTGATAATCATTTATAAATGTTTTTTTTTATAACTATGCAATATAGATTACAGGCATATGAATGTGACTTCAAGCTGATATCATTGAGCTGTGTCTGCTCTGAAGGCCTACAATTTGCTTCCTTTCATCCAGAAGTACTCCTGCAAATATCACTCGAGGTCAATATCACTCGAGGTCCTTTTGACCTCTGAGGTTGTAGAAAAACCCAGTCTACAGTTAACATTATACAGTAATCCATACAATCTCTCCTCTTTATCTACAACCATATGTTAGTGACAACTTGAATGAACAGATATTTGCGTGGAATGATATTCTCTGAATATTTTTGGCATTAGAGATGTGAAGACAGGGCAAACTTGAAGTCTGGATTCAACCAATGTGTTTTGTAAGGTGCTGTTGTGTAAGAGGACTGGAGGCCTGTGCAGTGAATCTTTAATGAGTTGATTACAAATGCTCATTAAAGAGACTGTGTGACAGCTTGGTGACGTTTTCACTGACAGCCTCTCCTAACAGCGAGCAGCTAATTGGGTCTAAATGTGGAATTCAAACACTACTTAAAGACATACTCATTATTTCAGCTTCACTTGTTGCTAAAGCTGTGCTGAGAAGATTTCACAAACACACTGGGAGAATCTCTCTGCATTTCAGCAACATTGGAGCATCATTTACTTTGGAGATTCTCTGTGGAAATTCACTCAATAAATGTAAGTGTGCTACTTCCCCCTGTTGAATACCTCGACATGCCTGACCATCAACAGCTTACTCAGGCAATGCATCCTCCCATCCCAGACCTGGATGAGGAATGGAGGCTGAACCTGAGATTGGGTAAGCAGTCATGAGAAAAGGACAGGAAAGTGAAGGTGTAAGCTGGATGACATTGGCAAGGTGAGTGGGCTGGACAAAGGTGAGTGACGTAGGCAATGTGGACAAGGTGAAAGATAAAGGTGTGGTGAGGGATGTGGGTGAAGTGAGGTGTGTGGATGAGGGATGTGGTGAGGTGAGGGATGTGGGTGAGGTGAGGGATGTGGGTGAGGTGAGAAGGATGGGTGAGGTGAGGGATGTGGGTGAGGTGAGGGATGTGGGTGAGGTGAGGGATGTGGGTGAGGTGATGTGGGTAAGGTGAGAAGGGTGGGTGAGGTGAGGGATGTGGGTGAGGTGAGGGATGTGGGTGAGGTGAGTGGGTGAGGTGAGAAGGCTGGGTGAGGTGAGGATGTGGGTGAGGTGAGGATGTGGGTGAGGTGAGGGATGTGGGTGAGGTGAGAAGGATGGGTGAGGTGAAGGATGTGGTGAGGTGAGGGATGTGGGTGAGGTGAGGGATTGGGTGAGTGATGTGGGTAAGGTGAGAAGGGTGGGTGAGGTGAGGGATGTGGGTGAGGTGAAGGTGTGGGTGAGGTGAGGGATGTGGGTGAGGTGATGTGGGTAAGGTGAGAGGGTGGGTGAGGTGAGGGATGTGGGTGAGGTGATGTGGGTGAGGTGAGAAGGCTGGGTGAGGTGAGGGATGTGGGTGAGGTGAAGGATGTGTGAGGTGAGAAGGCTGGGTGAGGTGAGGGATGTGGGTGAGGTGATGTGGGTGAGGTGAGAAGGCTGGGTGAGGTGAGGGATGTGGGTGAGGTGAAGGATGTGGGTGAGGTGAGAAGGCTGGGTGAGGTGAGGGATGTGGGTGAGGTGATGTGGGTGAGGTGAGAAGGCTGGGTGAGGTGAGGGATGTGGGTGAGGTGAAGGATGTGGGTGAGGTGAGAAGGCTGGGTGAGGTGAGGGATGTGGGTGAGGTGATGTGGGTGAGGTGATGTGGGTAAGGTGAGAAGGGTGGGTGAGGTGAGGGATGTGGGTGAGATGAATGATGTGGGTGAGGTGAGAAGGGTGGGTGAGGTGAGGGATGTGGGTGAGGTGAGAAGGCTGGGTGAGGTGAGGGATGTGGGTGAGGTGAGAAGGCTGGGTGAGGTGAGGGATGTGGGTGAGGTGAGAAGGCTGGGTGAGGCGAGGGATGTGGGCAAAGTGAGGGAGGTGAGAGATGTGCATGAGGTAAGTGATGTGGGCAAGATGAGAGATGTAGATGAGGTGAGGAATTAAAGTATTTTGACCCAGTGACTATGAAGAAATGGCGATATATTTCCCAGTGAGTAACTTGGAGGGGAGCTTCCACCTGGTGGTGTTCCCATGTATCTGCTGCCCTTGTCCTTCTAGACGGAAGTTTTCATGGGTTTGGAAGATGCTATCTAAGGACCTTTGGTAAATTGCTGCAATGCATCTTATAGATAATATATACTGCTGCTACTCAGTGTCAGTGGATGTTTGTGGATGGGGTGCCATTCAAGCTATTTTGTCCTGGTTGGTGTTGAGTTTCTTGAGTGTTGTTGGAGCTGCACCCATCCAGGCAAGTGGGGATTATTCTATCACATTCTGACTTGTGCCTTGCAGATGGTGGACAGGGTTTGAGGAATTAGGAAATGAGTTATTCACGAGAGAACTTCTAACCTCTGACCTGCTGTTGTAGCCAATGTGTTTATGTGATGAGTCCAGTTGAGTTTCTGGTCAATGGTAACCCCAAGGATGTTGACAATGGGGGAATTCAGTGAAGTAACACCATTGGATGTCAAAAGGACGGTAGATAGTGTCTCATTGGTAATTGCCATTGCCTGGCATTTGTGTAACACAAATGCTACTTGCCACTTGTCAGCCAAAGCCTGAATATTGTCCAGGTCTTGCTGCATTTGGACATAAACTACTTCAGTATCTGAGGAGTTGTGAATAGTGCTGAACATTGTGCAGTCGCCAGCGACCATTCCCACTTTTGACATTAGGTTGAAGGGAAGGTAATTGATGAAGCAGCTGAAAAACGTTGCGTCTAGGACAGTAGGACACTACCCTGAGGGACTCCTACAAAGATGTCCTGGAGCTGAGATGACTGACCTCCACAAACACAACCAATTCCTAAGTGCCAGGTGAAAAGCTTTTCCCCTGATTCTTATTGAATTAGTTTTGCCATATTGAATGCCACATTTGGTCAAATGCGGCCTTGATGTCAAGGGCTGTCACTCTCACATCACCTCTGAAATTCAGCCCTTTTGTCCATGTTTGAACCTAACTGTATCACCATTCAAATTAAACTTGTCGGTATTTGATTAGTGTCAATCAGGCAAGTCCAGAACAAGAAACTGGTTCAGTTAACCCAAACACTGTCAGGTAGATCCCAGCTTTCAAACAGTTCAATCATTTCAACCCATTTAGCTGTTGTTTGACAATTAATCTGTTCCTCAGATTTGATGTAGAGATGCCGGCGTTGGACTGGGGTAAACTCAGTAAAGCTTTACAACACCAATTTTAAATCCAACCAATTTATTTGATAGTAAATCCGCGAGCTTTCGACACTACTTTCAACACTCAGATTTGAACAGAGCTTAAATAGGGGATTAAAACTACAGACTTCCTGAAAGAAAATATGTTTGCAAGAAAAATTGGTTTGAAGTTTCTATGAAACAGAATTAGAACTCCTAAAGTGGGAAGAGATTCAAAACCAAGTAGTGTATATTTAAAAGCTATTTTGCCCTCTTGTGGTTAGATTATGACTCTCCTACTGTAAATATATACCTCTATTATGAACAAGATTTGCTGACTTCCACAAAAGGAATTGACTCAATAGTTTAAAGATTAAGATCAGAATTTCTGATATTCCCTGTGCTAAGTGGTAATGGGAGATGTGGTGTGGAGCTTACCTATAAACAGTACAGCAATACCCCAGTATCGGTGGGACTACACCACAGTAATGGTGGGCCTGTATACTGGTAATGGTGGGACTGTACCCCAGTAATAGTGACCCCATACCCTGATAACAATGGGATTCTACTCCAATAATAGTGGGACTGTACTCCAGTAACAGTGGGATTGTCCCCAGAAATGGTGGGACTGTATTCCAGAATCAGTGGGATTGTACTTCAGTAGCCATGTAACTCCAGTAATGATGGGACTGTACTTCAATAACGGTGGGACTGTACTCTAGTAACTGTGGGACTGTATTCCAGTAACGGTGGGACTGTACTCCAGTAATGGTGGGACTGTACTTCAATAACAGTGGGACTGTACTCCAGTAACCATGGGACTGTACTCCAGTAATGGTGGGACTGTACTCCAGAATCGGTGGGATGTACTTCAGTAACCATGGGACTGTACTCCAGTAACCGTGGAGCTATACTCCAGAATTGGCAGGACTGTACTTAGTAACCGTGGGACTGTACTCCAGTAATGGTGGGACTGTACTTCAATAACGGTGGGACTGTACTCTAGTAACTGTGGGACTGTATTCCAGTAACGGTGGGACTGTACTCCAGTAATGGTGGGACTGTACTTCAATAACAGTGGGACTGTACTCCAGTAACCATGGGACTGTACTCCAGTAATGGTGGGACTGTACTCCAGAATCAGTGGGATGTACTTCAGTAACCATGGGACTGTACTCCAGTAACCGTGGAGCTATACTCCAGAATTGGCAGGACTGTACTTAGTAACGGTGGGACTGTACTGCAGTAACAGTGGGACTGTACTGCAGTAACGGTGGGACTGTACTCCAGTAACCATGGGACTGTACTCCAGTAACTATGAGACCATACTCCAATAACTGTGGGACTGTACTTCAGTAACGGTGAGACTGTACTCCAGTAACCATGGGACTGTATTCCAATAATGGTGGGACTGTACTCCAGTAATCATGGGTCTGTACTCCAGTAACAGTGGGACTGTATTTCAGAATTGGTGGGACTATACTCCAGTAATCGTGGGACTGTACTCCAGTAACCATGGGACTGTACTCCAGTAACGGTGGGACTGTACTCCAGTAACTATGGGACTGTACTCCAGTAACGGTGGGACTGTACTCCAGTAACTATGGGACTGTACTCTAGTAACCGTGGGACTGTACTCTAGTAAAAGTGGGATTGTATTCCAGTAATGGTGGGACTGTACTCCACTAACAGTGGGACTGTACTCCACTAACGGTGGGACTGTACTCCAGTAATGGTGGGATTGTACCCCAGTAACAGTGCATTGTATCCCAGTAGCAATGGGACTGTACTCCACTAACAGTGAGATTGTACCTCAGTAACAGTGGACTGAAGAAATGAAGATAATTAGTAAACAGTAAGGAGCAAACCCATTGGGATTTGAAGATCAGACATAGTGCAATAGCCTCCTATTGCATAAGTTATTGGTTTGCATCTCCCAAGACTTCCTATTTTCAGAGTAATTGCTAAATGTCTTTTAATTAGGTCTGATTTGAAAGGCTTTGAGAATCTCCCACAGGCTGTGTCAAAGAGCAGATTGTCATTTTGTACTCGGTCCAAACATGCACTGGGCTGGAGCCAGGAACCCCTGGGTGAAAGCCATATCACATCAGGCTACTCAGTGCTGGGAAAAGGAGAGGAACTGAACTTCCCTGAATCCCAGATTTCTCAATACTACAGGACTAACTTAGGAATCCATGGTGGGGTGAGGGAGAAGGTATTCGCCATCTACTGAGACTCTTCACTGACACTACTGAAGAGAGTGAGTAGTCTCACAACACCAGGTTAAAGTCCAACAGGTTTATTTGGTAGCATAAACCACTAGCTTTCAGTGCATTGCTCCTTCGTCAGGTAAGTGAAATTTCTGTTCACAAACATAGAACATAGAACATTACAGCGCAGAACAGGCTCTTCAGCCTTCGATGTTGCGCCGACCAATTAAGAAAAAGCAATGACCCTCTAACTTAAACCATTCCCTTTTCATCCATAAACTTATCTACTAACCTCTTAAATGCCACCAAACTTGGCGCATCTACAACTGCAGCAGGCAGGGCATTCCATACCCTTACCACCCTCTGGGTAAAGAACCTACCTCTGACATCCGTCCTATAACTACCACCCCTTAATTTAAAGCTATGTCCCCTCGTGCTAGCTTTCTCCATCCTAGGAAAAAGGCTATCACTGTCCACCCTATCTAAACCTCTAATCATCTTATATGTTTCAATAAGGTCTCCTTTTAGCCGCCTTCTTTCTAACGAAAACAACCTCAAATCCCTCAGCCTCTCTTCATAAGACCTGCCCTCCATACCAGGCAACATCCTGGTAAACCTCCTCTGTACCCTCTCCAATGCCTCCACATCTTTCTTATAATGTGGGGACCAGAACTGTACACAATACTCCAAGTGCGGCCACAGGGCACATAAAGACATAAACTCAATTTACAAAATAATGGTTGGAATGTGAGTTTTTACACGTAATCAAGTCTTAAAGATACAGACAATGTGAGTGGAGAGAGGGTTAAGCACAAGTTAAAGAGATGTGTACAATAATGTATATAATAATGTGTGCAATACACATCTGTTTAACCTGTGTTTAACCCTCTCTCCATTCACATTGTTTGTACCTTTAAGACTTGATTACCTGTAAAGACTCGCATTCCAATAATTATTTTATAAATTGAGATTGTGTCTTTAGATGTCCTGTTTGTGAATATAACTCCCACTCACCTGATGAAGGAGCAGTGCTCTGAAAGCTTGTGGCTTGTGCTGCAAATAAACCTGTTGGACTTTAACCTGGTGTTGTAAGACTTCTTATTGTGTTAACCCCAGTCCCATGCCGGCATCTCCACATCATTACTGAACAGTACAGGGGAATTCACAACTCACTCTGATATACACGGAACACAGGGAACACAGAGTGCAGGGAAGTTGCCGTGTTTCTGACTGTACAGGATAGAGACATGAGTGGAATGTACAAACAGGACCGGCGATGTACAGATAGGCCTCATTGTGTACAGGATAGGGCTGACTGTCTACAGTTACTTGACCTGGGACAAAAGAAGTCTAGGTAGACAAAAGGTGTCAGTTTAGGTCAGGCCAATGGTATTGTGGATATTTGAGATGAGATGAAGGGGCTATTGGCCGAGATTGAAGAATCATTCGATAGTTTAACAAAGAATCTGATTGGTGAGGGGGTAGTATAGGATGCATGGCTTCACCAACGGGAAGATTGAGGTTGACAGTCATATGATGGAGGTCACATGAGTTAAATATTCAGCCTTCAGTTACACATTTAGATCAAATTTTGATATTCCAGAGAACACCAAACTGAAGTAATCCCCAGCTTATAACCTATTTTTATCAAGCTACTCTGAGCACTTCAGGGAACAAACGCTCTCTTTCTTCAGTCTTTATGTTTCGAGCCTCTCAGTTTGATGGTACAGTGTATGCAACACAGGACTCTCAGTGACCCTACGCTGTTTACCCAAACAAAAACGAGGATGGAGGCATGTCATTGGTTCCAGTGTGCGAGAGGGGAGGGGAGGCAGGTCACAGGTCACTGGATAACTGAAGGTTAGTGTAAGTGCAGCCAAGACTGCGGGGTCAGCGAGTGACACCATCTGGTGATTGGTACTGAGAAACAGTTCCTGCTGTTCAGTCTTTGAGCTGTGTGAATACACAGCCCTCTGGAAACCGAGTCTTCTCGCAGGAGACAACAGGCTGACACCATTCACACAGATAAGTATGATTTTCTCATCTATTCTTGAGCTGGTTTTGTGTTGTGTATTGTTTGTAGACAGAGCAGACAGCATGAGGAGTGTAGGATTCAATGCCAGTGAGCTGATTGTCGGTACACAGTGTGAACAGTGCCCTTAATCCCAGGCCTGTTAGTAAATCTCACAGCTCCAGACAGAAATGGCTAGGGGCTCAGCACAGACATTAGCAATGAGATTTCATCTTGTCCAGCAGATGGATTTATCGTTCGCTCCCTATACTGAGTAAGGTATCAAATATAGAAGGGTATGTTCAGAAGCCAGACCACATAAGGCTTTGTCTCCAATTGATCTTTTTACTCAATGATTCAGTAGTCTAAAAATAGTTTCTCTTTGAATAAGGCGCTGATTTGAGTTATTGGTTGACCCAGGACAGACAAAGTGTACCAAGGACACCTGATCCGGGCCATAGACATGTACATTGTGCAGTGACCTGGGACGTATCAGACCAAGGTCACACTAATCCAAGACAGATGGGGTCACACTGAAGTGTGACTGGCCACATTAGGAATAAATTGATTGAAATGACAGGATCAGAAACACATTGACTCAGGACAGGCATGATCGTGTTGTGTGGCACTACCACTGTGCTAAGTGGGATAGATTCGGAACAGATCTCACAACTCAAAACTGGGTTTCCATAAATACTGCAAGCCATCTGCAGCAGCAGAATTGTATAGAACAACAATCTGTAACTTCATAGTTCAGCATATCATCTAACGGCTCTGATGGAATGCATCCCAAGATACGAAAAGTGGGGGAAAGAGCAAATTTACTAGCGATAATTTACCAAAATTTGCTGGACTCTGAGATAGTTCCTGCAGATTGGAAAACAGCAAATGTGACGCCACTGTTTAAAAAAGGAGTAGGCAAAAGGCAGGTAACGACAGGCTGGTGAGCTTAACTTCTGTCTTAGGGAAAATGCTTGAATCTATCATCAAGGAAGAAATAGCGAGACATCTGGATATAAATTGTCCCAATGGGAAAACACAGCATGAATTCATGAAGGGCAGGCCATATTTGTCTAATTTGGTGGAATTCTTTGAGAACATTACATACATGGTGAACACTGAGATCCTGTTCATATGGTGTATCTGGATTTCCAAAAGATATTTGACAAGATGCCTCACCAAAGTCTGCTGCATAAAATAAAGGTGCATAGTGTTACGGGTAATATATTAGCATGGATAAAGGATTGGTTAACTAACAGAAAGCAAAAAATGGCAATAAACTGGTGTTTTTCTGGTTGGCGATCAGTGACTAGTGGTGTGCTCAGGGAGCAGTGTTGGACTGCAATTGTTTACAATTTACATAGATGATTTGGAGTTGGGGACTAAGTGTAGTATGTCAAAAGTCACAGTAACACTAAGATGAGTGGCAGAGTAAAGTGTGCAGAGGACGCTAAAAGTCTGCAAACAAATACAGATAGTCTAAGTGAGTGGACAATGGTCTGGCAGATGGAGTATAATGTTGGTAAATGTGAGGTCATCCATTTTGGTAGGAATAACAGCAAAATGGACTATTATTTAAATGGTAAAAAATTGTAGCATGCTGCTGTGCAGAGACACTCATGTGTCCTTGTGCATAAATAACAAAAAGTTAGTATGTAGGGTGCAGCAGGTAATTAAGAAGGCAAATGAAATTTTAACCATTCCTATAGGGATGGAGCTTAAAAACAGAGAGGTTATGTTGCAGCTGGTGACACCACACCTGGAGTCCTGTGTACAGATTTGGTCTCCTTACTTGAGAAGGAATATACTAGCACTGGAGGGGTGGAGAGGAAATTCACTAGGTGTTTCTAGGTTGAGACAATTGGCTTATGAGGCAAGATTGAGTAGACTGGGGCAACTCATTGGAATTCAGAAAAATGAGGGAAGATCTGATAGAAACATAAAATTATGAAGGGAATAGATAAGATAGAAGCAGGGAGGTTGTTTCCATTGGCAGGTGAAACTCGAACTAGGGAGCACAGTCTCAAAATAAGGGGGAACAGACTTAGGAGTGAATTGAGAGAGAATTTCTTCACCCAAAGATTTGCAATCTGTAGAATTCCCTGCCCAGTGAAACAGTTGAGGCTATCTCAATGAATGTTTGTAAGGTAGGGATAGATAAATTTTGAACAGTAAAGGAATTAAGGATAATGGAGCTGAGTCCACGAAAAGCCATGAGCTTATTGAATGGCGGAGCAGGCTCAAGGGGCCAAATGGCCTACTCCTGCTTCTAATTCTTATGCTCTAATGTTCACTCTGTTGTTACCACCAAGCCAGGGATCAAACCTGGTTCAATGTAAAGTGCAGCAGGGCATGCCAGAAGGAACACCAAGGATAACTAAAAATGAGGTGTCAACCTGGTGAAAGTATAACCAGGATTATTTGAATGCCAAACAGTATAAGCAGTAAATAATTGTGATGATGTAGAGATGCCATAATTGTCAGAGGTAAGTGATCTGACAACCAACAGATCAGATTCCGCAGTGCTGCCACATCCAACCATGGATGCTGGTGTACAATTCAACAACTGACTAGAAGAGGAGGCTTCACAAATATCCCTATCCTCAATGATGGAGAAGCTCAGCACATCACTGCAAAAAATGAGGCTGAAGCATTCACAACAACTTTCAGCCAGAAATGCCGAGTAGATGATCCATTTCAGACTCCTCTAGGGATCCCAGCATCACAGATATCAGTATTCAGCCAATTCAATTCACTCCATGTGATATCAGAAAAGAGCCAAAGGCAATGGGACCTGTCCATATTCTAACAACTGAATATTTGTGACCCAGAACTTGCCATGCTCCTAGCCGAGCTGTTCCAGTACTGCAGAGGTATGTCCTGTCTATGAAAAGCAAGACAAACCAAACCCAGTCAATTATCACCCCATCAGTCTACTTTCAATCATCAGCAAAGGATCATCAACAGTGCTATCAAGCAGCACTTACTCAGTAATAACCTGGTCACGATTCTCAGTTTGGGCTCCGCTTAGGTCCTGATCTCATTACAACCTTGGTTCATGGACAAAACAGCTCAATGCTAGAGGTGTGGGGAGAGTAACTGACCTTGGCATCAAAGCAACATTCGACTGAGTACAGTAAAACTGAGTTAATGGGAATCGGCAAAAACTCTTCTTGTTGGTGTCATACCTGGAACAAAGGGAAATGGTTGTGTGGTTGAAGCCAATTATCTCAGTCCCAGGACATCACTGCAGGAGTTCCTCAAGGTAGTGTCCTAGGCCTAACTATTTCCAGCTGCATCATCGATGACCTTCCTTCCATCATAAGGTCAGAAATGGGAACGTGCAATCATCAGTGAACACTATTCACAACTCATCAGATACTAAAGCAGTTCATGTTCAAATGCAGCAAGACTTGGATAATGTCCAGTTACATATGGAATTCTCTTTCTAACAGCACTGTGGGTATACCTAGCCTTCATAAGTTGCAATAGTTCAAGAAGGTGGTTCACCACCACCTTCTCAAGGGCTTTCTTTATCAGCAATAAATGCTGGCCTGGCCAGCAACATCCATCTGTTCTGAAAGGGTCAAAAAAATAAACTCATTGACCTAGGACAGAGAGGACCAGGAATACAGTGACATGACTCAGACAATATGAACATACAAACACATGAATTAGAAGCAGGAGTAGACAACTCGACCCCTCAAACCTGCTCCACCATTCAATAAGATGATAACTGATCTGATTATAACCGCAATCTCACATTTCTACCTACCGATAACCTTGGCTTTTCAACGATCTATCTAACCTCTTCTAAACGCTAGTGAATACAAGTCCAACCTGTCCAGTCGTTCCTCATACTATACACAATAACTCAGATGTGGTCTCACCTTTGTCCTGTAAAGCTGAGGCATAACATCTTATCAATTCCTGTAACAATAAATGATAACTTTCTATTAGTGTTTCTAATTACTTATATACTAGTCTTTTGTGATTCAGGCACTGGGGCACCCAGATTCCTTTGCACTTCAGAACTCTGCAATCTCTTACTATTTAGATAAAAAGCTTATTTTTTTATTATTCTTGCCAAAATGGACAATTTCACATTTTCATTTCCCAGATTTTGCCCACTCATGTAAGCTATCTTTTGTAACTTTCTTGTGTCCTCGTCACAACTTACTTTCCTAACTAACCTGGTACCATCAGCAAATTTGGCACCTTCTATCCTCCATCCAAGTTATTATAAATTGTAAGAAGTTGAGACTCCAGTACTGATTACTATGACATGCCACTCTTTACATCTTGCCAACCAGAGAAACACCCATCTATGCCTACTATCTATATTCTTTTAGCTGATCAATCTTCTACCGAAAATGTTACCCTCTAAACCATGAGCTTTTATTTGCTGCAATAACCTTTGGTGTGGCACTTCATTAAATACCTTTTGGAAATCTAAGTACAATACATCCACTGGTTCTCCTTTATCTATAACACATGTGACTTCTTCAGAAAACTTCAATAAATTGATTTCTCTTTTACAAAATGATGTTGACTCTGCCTTGAATTTTTCCAAGTGCCTGCTATGAAATGTTTAATAATAGCTTCTAACATTTCCCCATGACAGATATTAATCTAAGTGGCCTGTAGTTTCTTACTTTCTGTCCTTGTACTTTTTGAATCTTCAAATCTAATGAAATCTTCCCCAAATCTAGAGAACTTTGAAAAATTAAAACCAACATATCAACTATCTCACTAACCACCTCTTTTAAGACTCTAGGATGAAGTTCATCAGTAACCAGGGATTTGTCAGCCTATAGCTCCAACAATTTGCTCAGTACCACTTCCCAGGTGATTGTCATTTTTGAGTTCTTCCCTCCTTTCCATTTCCTGATTTACAGCTATTTCTGTGATGTTACTTGTGCTTTCTATAATGAAGACAGTGCAAAATATCAGTCTAATTCATCTTCCATAGCCCTGCTTTCCATTTTCAATTCCCCAGATTCACTTTCTATAGAGCCAATGCTTAACTCTTTTCTTATTTAAATACCTATAAAAACTCTTGAGTCTCTGTCTCTGTATTTCTAGCTAGCTTTCTTCTTGTTGTCTAATTTTTACTGTTTCTCTCCAATCTTCTGACCATTATTGTGTATTTATTTGCTTTTTCTTTAATTTTAACAGTGCTTTTAATATTTTTAGTTAACCACAGATGGTGAGTCTCCTCTTGGAATTTTTATTTCATATCGGAATATGTCTATTCTGTATATTCTGTTATATCCCTTTAAATGTCTGCTGGAGTTGTCTGCTCTGACCAGTGTAATTAACCATGAAATCTGCAAGCTCCTCGTTGTTTCATAGTTGTGGGATGTGAACTTGGCTTTCCCGCTCTATGGTAGCATGGTGATGGTTCAATTCAAAATTAATCTGTGGAAATAAATGTCGGTCAGTGAGTGGTTGATGTGTAAAGTGGAAATAATGAGTATTGATTTATCTGAATACAGTTTGATAGATTTCTTTCATTAACAAACACTTTGAGATCAAGTAAATGAATAATTTGGGAACAAAGAACAAAGAACAAAACAGCACAGGAAACAGGCCTTTCGGCCCAACAAGCCCACGCCGCCACCCTGATGTTCCCACCTCTACCCGTGATCCCTGTCTATGTTTATAGATCTATGCATTGGAACCAAATTTGAGACAATTTAGGGAGAATTTATTTTGCCAATTAGCCTAAGAGCACATCTTTGGGATGTGGGAGGAAACCGGAGCACCTGGAGAAAACCCACGCAACCATGGGGAGAATGTGCAAACTCCCACAGATACAGGCCCAAATCCATGTATCTGCACAGCACACTGATAGTCACTGAGCTGTCGTGTTGCCCATCAAATGGTTCAGGTCAAGTGTACACTAATGACGTGAAGCGCTAGGATACTCTCGAAAAATCCGAGAACAGTCTTCTCATGACCCATCACGTGTATGCCCCTTGTTAGACAACAAGGTGGACCAAAGCACCTGTAGGATAAAAACAAGTACATCAATATCATTTATTTATTTATTTATTTATTTATTAATGTCTATTTACACACTTCCCAAGGAACTCTCAAGGCTCATGATCCCTATTTTAAATCAGTTTTCTATACCCCTCCATTCCCATTCTGTCCATGTGCCCACCTAAGTATTTCTTAAATAACTCCAGGTGCCTGCCTCCACCACTTTACTTGGCAGCGCATTCCATACCCTCACCACCCTGTGTGTGAAAAAACTCCCTCTAGCATCCAAATTATACCTTACCTACCTCACCCTAAGCTATTTGAGTCCATCCTAGGAAAAAGCTTAACCCTGTTTACTCTATCTATACCCCTCATAATCTTGTACACCTCTATTAGATCTCCTCTAAGTCTACGTTTTTCTAAGAAAACAGCCCCCATTTGCCTAACCTCTCCTCGTACCTCAGACCTTCCATACCAGGCAGCATCCTGGTAAACTCTTCTGCACTCTCTCCAGAGTCTCCACGTCCTTCTGATAGTAAGACAACCAGAACTGGATGCAGTATTCCAAATGAGGTCGAATCAATGTTTTATACAACTGCAACATTATAGGCCAGCTCTTGTACTCTATACCCCTTCCTATAAAGGCTAGTATACCATATGCTTTCTTCACAACCTTCTCCATCTGCTCTGCCACCTTCAGAGACTTGTGCACCTGCACCCCCAGGTCCCTCTGCGTTTCTATACTCTTAATAGGTCTAGTCTTTATCATGTACCTCCCCCCTACATTCTTTCTACCGAAATGCATCACCTCACATTTATCAGGATTGAATTCCATCTGCCATCTATCTGCCCAAACTACCAGCCTATCTATGTCCTGCTGCATCGCCTGACAATGCTCCTCACTATCTGCAAGTCCAGCCATCTTTGTATTGTCTGCAAACTTGCTGATCACTCCACTTACTCCCTCTTCCAAGTCATTTATATATATTACAAATAGAAGAGGTCCCAGTACCGAGCCCTGCAGCACACCACTACTGACCAACCTCCAGCTAGAAAAACACCCTTCCACTATTACTTCTGTCTTCTATTACCAAGCCAGTTATTTATCCATCTAGCTACCTGTCCTTGTATTCCATTAGCCTTGACCTTTTCAACTAACCTCCCATGAGGGACTTTGTCAAATGCCTTACTGAAATCCGTATAGACAACATCAATGGCTCACCCTTCGTCGACCGTTTTCATCACCTCCTCAAAAAATTCTAAAAAAGATTCGTAAGGCACGACCTCCCTTTAACAAAGCCATGCTGCGTATCCCTAATCAGATCGCAACACTCTGAGCAACGCGCTAAGTTGACATAGTGGCTGGAATTTTACCACCCCGCCCGCTATGGGAATAGGAGCAGGCAAGGCACGGACAATGGGAAGGTCCATTGACCTTGGATGGGATTTTATAGTTTTGGGATGAGCAAGGCCGTAAAATCCCACTCAGTGACTATAACAATGCTTGGGAGGCACTGGTGAACTTGGAATTCAAACCTCTCCAGTATTGGTGTTCCCCTTGACTCATTTTTGGGTCTATTGAAAACAAATTGATGAGAATTGATTATAATGTTTAAATCAAGGCTTTGAGGAGTCATGAGATGTGTTAGTTCCTGCATGGAATTATTGCCATGGAATTTATACGGTTAGTCCAGTTCAGTTTGATTAACATTCAATGGTAATCCCCAGAATGTTGATACCAGGGGGATTCAGCTATGATAATGTTGTTCAATGTCAAAAGAAAATAGTTGATTCTCTTATGTTGGATATGGTTATTGCCTGGCAATTATGTGATGTAAATATTACTTGCCACTTGTCAGCCCAAGCCTCGATAATATCCAAGTCTTGTTGCATTTTGACGTGAACTATTTCATTATCCAAGGACTTACGAGTGATGTTGAACATTGTGTGCAATCATCTGAACCAGAGCGGTGAGGACATGTTTCACCAGGACCTGCGAGGGACACGCTTGACTGGCACCTGCAAGGGATACTTGACCGGCACCTGCGAGGGACATGTTACATTGGGACAGCGATACAAGAGATACAAGTCCAACATGTTCTATATAGGGGGAAATATAGGACCAATAAGTTCAGGCAACCCTGGATATCTGGCATTGGATGAGAAAAAAAGAAGGCTTTTAGAAAATCCAAAAGGAGCAATTCAGCTGTGGCCAGAATGGAAAATAGCAAGTGCTAGAGAGAACTTGAAGAGGGAATTAAAGGAGGCCTGAAAAAGAACTTGTGCACAATTAGGGAGAATTAAGTGGAAGAGGTTAACCAGGGATAGCCAATGGCCCATTAGGAACCAAGGGAGCAATCTGCTTATTCACCACACAACATTGGAAGGCTGTTAAATGAATAATTCTCATTGGTCTTTACTTAGGATAAGGAGTACATAGGTACAGAATTCAGGAAAAGGGACTCTGGGACTTTGAACATTTTCACATAGGAAATGGGAAGCTATTGAAGGTTTTTACAGGCTTAAAAAATGGATAAATCCCCAGGCTCAGATGAATTCACCTCACACTGCTGTGATAGGCAAGGAAGGAAATTGCAGGAGCTCTGACACAAATTTTTAATTCCTCCGTGGCCACAGGGTAAGTGCTAGAAATCTGGAGGATGGCTAATGTGGTTCCACTTTTCAAGAAGGGTGATAGAGATAAATCAGGAAATTACTGACTGGTGAGTCTCACATCAGTGATATGGAAACTACTGGAGAAAATTCTGAAGGAGAGAATAATATCCACTTGGAAAGATATGGTATTATTAGGGATAATCAGTGTGGCTTTGTCAGAGGACAGATTTAGTAGAATTTTTTGAAAATAGGATCAAATGTGCGGATGAGGGAAGTGCAGTTGATACATTAGTTATGGATTTTAGCAAAGCTTTTGACAAGATTCCACATGGGAGACTGATTGCAAAGGTTGCAGCGCATGGAATTCAAGGAAATTTAGTTACAGAATTTTATTTTTCATTCAGAAGGTGATGGGAATTTGGAATGCACATTTTGGGAAGGTAGTGCAGGCCAAAAACCTTACAACCTTTAAAAGATATGTGGATGAGCACTTGAAATACCTAATATTCAAGGATATGGGACAAGTGCAGGAAAATGAAATTAGCACGACTTTAGTGGTAGTTATTATCAGCACAGACTTGATGGGCTGAAGGGCCTTTTCTCTGCCCTATGACTCTATGATGTGGAGATGTTAGCATTGGACTGGGATAAGCACAGTAAGATGTCTCACAAAACCAGGTTAAAGTCCAACAGGTTTATTTGGTAGCATAAACAACAAGCTTTCAGAGCGCTGCTCCTTCATCAAGTGAGTGGGAATTCTGTTCACAAACAGGGCATATAAAGATACAAATTCAATTTACAAAATAATTGTTCAAATGCGAGTCTTTACAGATAATCAAGTCTTAAATGTATAGACAATGTGAGTGGAAAGAGGTTTAACCACAGGTTAAAGAGATGTGTATTCTCTCCAGACAGGACTATTAGTGAAACTTTGCAAGTCCAGGCAAGTCATGGGGGTTACAGATAGTATGATATGAATCCAAGATTCCAGTTGGAGCTGTCCTCACATGTGCAGAAATTGGCTATTAGTTTCTGCTCAGCAATTCTGCATTGTCATGTGTCATGAAGGCTGTCTTGGAGAACATTTACCCGAAGATCAAGATTGAATGCAAGTGACTGCTAAAGTGTTCTCCAACAAGAACACAACAATCCTGCATGGTGCTTGTGGATCTGTGTTAATTCATTCGATGTTGTAGTATCTGCATAGTCTCCCAACGTACCATGTCTCGCGACATCCTTTCCTACAGCGGATCAGGTACACAACACTTGCCTAGTTGCAAGAGTATGTACTGTGTACCTGGTGGATGGTATCCTCACGTGAGATGATGGCAGCTATGTCGATGATCCAACACGTCTCACAGAGGTTGCTGTGGCAGGGTTGTGTGGTGTTGTGGTCACTGTTCTCCTGAAGGCTGGGTAGTTTGCTGTGGACAATGGTCTGTTTGAGGTTGTGCAGTTGTTTGAAGGCAAGAAGTGGTGGTGTGGGGATGGCCTTGGCAAGATGTTCGTCTTCATCAATGACATGTTGAAGCCTTCAGAGAAGATGTTGTAGCTTCTGTGCTCCGGGGAAGTAGTGGACTCTGTCTGCCATGTCCTGTGTTTGTCACAGTGGATCTCTTGGCACTCTACACTAGCATTCCCCATGATGATGGCATTGCAACTGCCTCAGTACTCAACACTGACAACTGCCAATCCCCAGATACAATTTTACAACCCGTCCACTTCATCCTGGACCACAATGTCTTCACCTTGAACAACCAGTTCTTCACCCAGAACACAGAACAGCTATGGGGACCAAATCCACACCTCAGTATGCCAACAACTTTATGCACAGGTTCGAACAAGATCTCTTCATCGAACAGGCCATCCAGCTGATGCTAGATACATCGAAAACATTTTCTTCCTTTAGGCTTCTAGTGACCAATCACTGAAACAACTATATGATGACATAAAAAAGTTCCATTCCCATCATCAGACTCACCATTGGGCTACTCTCCAGAATCAGTTGCATTCCTGGACACATGTTCCATCAAGGACGTCCAACTCAGCACTTCACTGTATCGCAAGCCCATAACCTCACAGTGCGCCACTTCTCCAGCTTCCACCCTAAACACGTTAAAGAAGCCATTTCCTATGGCCAAGCTCTCCTTATACACAGGATCTGCTCAGATGAGGAAGTTCGCAACAAACGCTGAAAGATGTCTCTTAGGAATAGGATATGGCGCTCGACTCATCAATCGACAATTTGGACGTGCCACAGTGAAAAGCTATGACAGTCTAGCAGTTATGTTCTTTAGGAGCTGGCCAGCTTGATTTGTGATGATGCTACAGGCCACTCTTGATAACAGACATTGAAGTTCCCCACATGTGATGGAGGTTGAAGTACATTCTGTGTCACTACTACCATCAGTGTTTCTTCCAATTGGTGTTCAACGTGGAGAAGTTTTCGTTTATCAGCCAATGGTTAGGTTGGCTGGTGGTGGAGGTGGGGGGGAGGGGGGAGTTCAGTGTACATATTAATCAGCTTGCCCACATTTAATCTGGTCCCATCAGACACATTGAGATCTGGAGATCAATGTTGAGCACTCCCAGAACAACTCCCACCTAACTGTATACTGTTGTGCCACTACATCTGCTGGGTCTCTCTTGCCAGTGAAACAGAACGTATCCAGGCATGGTGATGGTGGTGTCTGGGACATTATCTATAAGGTAAATGGTGTCTTAGCTTTTATTGGTAGGGGGATGGCATACGGAGTCTTAGCTCTTAGCTTTTATTGGTAGGGGGATTGAATTTCGGAGCCGCAATGTCATATTGCAACTGTACAAAACTCTAGTGCGGCCGCACTTGGAGTATTGTGTACAGTTCTGGTCCCCGCATTATAAGAGAGATGTGGAGGCATTGGAGAGGGTACAGAGGAGGTTTACCAGGATGTTGCCTGGTATGGAGGGCAGGTCTTATGAAGAGAGGCTGAGGGATTTGAGGTTGTTTTCGTTAGAAAGAAGGCGGCTAAGAGGAGACCTTATTGAAACATATAAGATGATTAGAGGTTTAGATAGGGTGGACAGTGATAGCCTTTTTCCTAGGATGGAGAAAGCTAGCACGAGGGGACATAGCTTTAAATTAAGGGGTGGTAGTTATAGGACGGATGTCAGAGGTAGGTTCTTTATCCAGAGGGTGGTAAAGGTATGGAATGCCCTGCCTGCTGCAGTTGTAGATGCGCCAAGTTTGGTGGCGTTTAAGAGGTTAGTAGATAAGTTTATGGACAAAAAGGGAATGGTTTAGGTTAGAGGGTCATTGCTTTTTCCTAATTGGTCGGCGCAACATCGAAGGCCGAAGGGCCTGTTCTGCGCTGTAATATTCTATGTTCTAGGTATGATTCCATGAGTGTGACTACATCCGGCTGTATCTCGACTAGTCTGTATGACAACTCTGCCAATTTTTGTACAAGCACTCAGATGTTGATAAGAAGGACTTTGCAGGATTTGTGTTTGCAGTTGTTACGCTAGATTCTCCCACCTCGTCCATTGCTGCAATTCTCCACCTTGCCTGTGGCTACAATTCTCCCACCTCTCCCATGACTGCAATTCTCCCATCTCATCCGTGGCTGGGATTCTCTGGTTCTATTGCTGTGAACGAGATTTGGTTGAGAGTCAAATTCTCTATCTGTCTGACAGCAGTAGTGGGCATGCGAAACCAAACAATTCTGGCCATTGACTCTGGTGGCTCAATGAAAGTTCATTCTTCCAGTTTCATTCTTTATTGATTTTTATGTAGCAGTTTGATAGAGCCAAATGGCTTGCTACGCCATTTCTGAGGACAGTTAAAAGTCAACCATGTTGCTGTGGATCTGGACTTGCATATAGACCAGGCCAGGTAAGGATAGCAGATTTCCTTCCTTAACGGAACAACAATCCTCCAAAGTTTCATCCCTGATATTGAGGCTAGCTTTTCACTTCCAGAGTTCTTAAATTCAATTTGAACCTTTTTTGACTAAGCAGCAGAGAAGGTCAACATCAAGAATCAAGTAAATCTTTTCTTTCTGGATTTTAAGAAAACATTTGAAAAAGTACTATGAAAAGGCCGGTTAACAAAATTGAGGCTCATAGAGTAGGAAAGTTAGTGCTACTTTGATTTTTCTAACAGGTGTTTAAGGACAGAAAACAGAGTTGTGAGAAATGGTTGTTTTTCTGATTGGAGTGATGCTTTCCAAGGGTCAGTGCTGGAATCACTGTGTGTGTTTTTATATATATAAAACTGACTCTAATTTTAAGGCTTTGCTCCTTGTCGTCGATCCTCTAATCAGCGGAAATAGTTTCTTTCCATCTATGCATGGAATCCGTTAATCAGCTTAAAAACCACAATCAGATCCTCGAAATTCATAGATGTTACAAGTCTGGTCTATATAAGCTGAAATCGCAGGAGGAGGAGTCTCCACATATATCCCCATTCCTAATGATGGGGAGCCCAGCACATCAGAGTAAAAGATACAGCTGAAGCTTTCGCAGCAATCTTCAGCAAGAAGTGCCGAGTGAACAATCCATCTCGGCTTCCTCCAGAGTCCCCAGCATTACAGGTATCAATCTTCAGCCAATTCTATTCACTCCATGTCATATTAAGAAAAGGCTGAAGACACTGGACACAGCAAAAGGCCCTGACAATATTCCAATAATTGTATTGAATATTTGTACTCCAGAACTTGCCACATCTTAAACCAAGCTGTTCACTGTCATCTACCCAAGAATGTAAAAAATTGTCCAGGTATGTCATATAGAAAAGCCAGGACAAATCCTACCCAATCATCAGTTCACTCTCAATCATCAGTAAAGTAATAGAAAGAATCACTCATTAATGTGATGAGGGTGTCGCTGGCTGGGCCTCCGTGCCAGATTCATGACATTCTCTCTTTCCATTATTGTAAGGTCTGTGATCAGCATTGCCAAACCCATCTCACTTTTCTCTTCCTTTATCTTTTCTCAACACTTTATATCATGTTGAACTATCATTTTAAGCTACATTTCTGTTAGTGTCACTGCATCATATTTCATATGGCTGTTTGTGCTTGTTGCTCACAAACTTTAATCACTGCACATTGTACAATCACATTGCTTCATAAATCTGTTTTTGTATTCCTCACAGTCTTTCTGTGTTCGTTCCTATCTAATATGGACCTATTCCTGGAGTATATACAAAAATTGGATGGCACAGTGACAATTGTTAGCACTGCTGCCTCACAGCATCAGAGACCTGGATTCCCAGCTTGGGTCACTGTCTGAGTGGCGTCTGCATGATTTCCCTGGTCGGTATTTTACTGCCCTGCCTACCATGGGAATCGAAGCGAATAGAGGGTGGTCAATGGGAATGTCCATTGACCTCGGATGGAATTTTATGGTTTTGGGTCGAGCAAAGCCATAAAACGCACCCCCCTCGTGTCTGTGTGGGTTTCCTCTGGGTGCTCCAGTTTCCTCCCACAGTCCAAAAGATGTACTGGTTAGGTGCATTGATTATGCTAAATTCTCCCTCAGTGTATCTGAACAGGTGCCGGAGTGTGGAGACTAAGGGATTTGCATAGTAACTTCATTGCAGTGTTAGTGTTGTGACATCAGTAAATAAAATAAATTTAAAAAAATTGATAACTACAGGTTAGTTAACAAACAACAAATAGAAAATATATTCCAAATATATCACCAATATGTAAATGCAATAATTGGTGACCACCAGTTAGCTAACAACAGCTAGGAATTTGTTAATATTTACAATATATAAATGCTATAATTGATGTGTTCATTCTCAGATCCGGGATCAGTCTGACTACAAAATCCCGCACTATGACCCGGGATCCCACACTTATTTCCCATTGGTTGATCATATCACAGGCCTCTTTAAAGGGGCCAGCTATTACAGTTTCACATTGTCACTTTACGTATCTCATTCCTGTTTATTTCTTCTATTTGCTGGTGCCTATTCCCCCACTACTGAACTCTTCACCACAATTTTGGGAATGTTCACCTGCCAGTGAGTGGAAACTTGGAACTCTCTCCCCAAAATAATTTGGGATGCTGGAGTTAATCCTGATTTTCATTGACTACAACCAATGTAAGGACAATGAAGAAAGGTGGGTAAATGGAGCTGAGGTACAAACAGACTGGAGAAGGAGGCGGACCTGCATTTGGATAGCATCCTGCACAATGAAGAGATGAGGAACTTTTTGAAGTATAGTGACTGTTGTAGGAAACATGACAGTCAATTAGTGCACAGCAAGATCACAGCATTTATTGCCGAACAATAATTACCCTTGCTCGGCCATTTAAGAATCAATTACATTGCTGTGAGTCTGAAGTCGCATGTAGACTGGGGAAGGACAGAAACTAGATGGGTTTTCACAATCATCGACAAGGGATTTAGATTTCAATTCCAAATTTTTATTAGATTTAAACTTCATCATCTGCCGTGCTGGGATTTGAACCCGGGTCCCTGAATGATGTTGGGTCTCTGGATTACTGGATCAGTAACAATGCCACTACACCACCACCTCTCCTCGATGTTCATTACTGACCAAGAGATTATTGGGGATATCTTCTCTGCTTTGTAATGGTGTCATGTGATTTTTTACAGCCAGCTGATTGGACAGACAGGCTTCCCCACCTCAATAGCTCATTCAAAAGACAGCACCTCCAACAATGCTGCATTTCCTCAATGTTGTACTAGAATGTTAGCTTTTGTGCTCAGGCCCTGGAGTGGGTCTTGAATCCAGAGCCTTGTGACTCAGAGGCAAAAAGTATGGCTGAGGGACAAAATGGCCTCCTCCTGTCTCTGTATAACAGGCTCAAAGGGCTGAATGGCCTCCTCCTGTCTCTGTATAACCCATCAAAGGGCTGAATGGCCTCCTCCTGTCTCTGTATAACAGATCAAAGGGCTGAATGGCCTCCTCCTGTCCCTATATTACAGGTTCAAGAGGTGAATGACCTCCAAATACTTTTATCTTCAGAACAGCTCTTTTCATCAGCAGTTCAGTATTTAGATGCAGTGGAATCTCCCTTATAAAGAACTGTTCCAGCTCATTAAGATGATGGAAGTGACAATGGTGACTGTGATAATTGTTGTATTGAATGGTGCTCCCCATTGCCACGGTGTTGGCTGGATTTTAACGTACTGGCTGCTTGTTTTACAGACACAAGGGGGACATGATGGCGAGCTGGATTCTCTATTGCACACTCCTGCTGATCACACTGAACACTGCAGTGAGCGTCAAACCTGCCTGCAGGATCCGCATCACACAACCAGGACTCAGACTGAGTAAGGTTCTCCCCAGAATCCAAGACAAGACTGCTGCTCCTTCTCAGACTAACACACACTTATTTTAAAATGGTTTTAAGAGACTAGGTGAAAGTGCAGTGATTAAAACATGCTATAATTAGAAAGCCGTGGAAGAGACCCGTTTCTCTGTGTCACCCTGCTTAGTGTGAAGCAGCTAATACCAGCTAGCTGGGAAATATCTTGTCACATCATGACAGCAAATTCCACCCACACTTCAGATAGGGGTTACGTCGTGATATCTCAGGAGATGTTTCACCACCAGCAACTCACCTAAACCCCACCCCCAGACACAGAGATGCGCACACATACACACACACACACACACTTGAAGGATGGGGGGAGGTGGGAAGTTTTCCCATGGGAATCGTAGTGAGCAGGGAGCAGACCATGCAAAGGTCCATTGACCCCAGGCAGGATTTTCCGGTATTGAGGTGAGCTTGAGCTCTCTGGAAAACCTCATCCTCAGTGTCTCTCTCTCTCACACAGACACACACACACACAGTCTTTCACATGCATACGCATAAACACATTCAGTCTCTCTCTCAAACATAATCTCACTACATCTCTCACATGCACAATCTCTCTCTCTCATACACACAGTCTTGCTCACATGGTTTCTCTCTCATACATACACACTGTCTCTCTCTCTCTCTCTTGTACACACACACACACACACACAAATACACGCTCTGTCTCTCACACATACAGGGTTCGATTTTACCATTGCATTGTGCCCGTTTTCAGGGCAAGTTGGGCAATTTGTGTCTGCATTCTTGCACGTGCCCACTTTACCACAGCCCGAAAATGGCCAAACTGCACCTTAAAAGGGGTGCAATAGCGGTTTAAATGTGTTTTCATGCATTTAAATTGAATTAATTGGCTGCCTGCCCAACTTTACCTGTATTTCCCCCTTTACCGTTGCATTCGCACATCCAGATTCAGTGTGAAATAGACATGTTTGCTCTTTCCAGCACAGCAGCTTCTGAAGAGGTAGGTTCAGAAGTTCTCTAACTCAAATTGGTGGTTGGAGGGAGAGCGAGGAATGTGGATCAGAACACTCTCTGGTGGAGAGGAGGATCGCTCTATGATGGGGGCGGGGTGGCGTAGGGGTTTAGGGAGGCCCCACTGTTCTCGGCGTTGGTGGTGCTGCTCTCAATATTGGCACAGAGTTGCTGCATTGGTGCTGCGTTGTTTCTGCTGCATTGATGCTGCTGCTTCCAATTCTCCATTGGTGCTGCTGCTTTCCCATGCTGCATTCCTCCTGCTGCATGGTGGTGCATCACAAAGGGGTATTGCATTGGTGCTGCTGCACTCAGTGACAGGCGTGGGAATGCTGCATTGCTGCTGTATTGATGGTACTGCAACAAGTAGCTGGTAGAAGGCCGCTGCATTGGCATGGCTGCATTGGTGATTCTGCATTGTTGGCATTCTGACTGCATTGGTGGTGCTGCGTTGTTGATATTCCAACTGTAGTGGTGGTGGTGCTCACAGTGACCGGCACAGGGCTGCTGCATTGGTGCCACTGCATTGGGAAGGTTTAGCTGAATTGGTGATGCTGTGCTGCATTGCTGCTGTATTTTGCTGCATTTGTGCTGCTGTGGTGCAGGTGTGTTAGCGTTGCAATGCTTTTGTGCTTTGCTGCATTGCTGAGGCATTGGGGCTGAGGCATTGGCAGGGCTGAGGCATTGGTGGGGCTGAGGCATTGGTGGGACTGAGACGTTGATAGGCTGATGGGAGGTGTGAAGCAGGAAGGCCCAATCAATCCTTAATGGGGTGGGGGAACCCCCATCATACTCTGGTTGGGAGGGAGAGGATGAGGGAGGTATGATAGTTCTCCAGCAGGGGTGAGGGAGAGGCATGAGGGTCAGATGTATTTCAAGTGTGGGGGTGCATTCTCTGGTGGGAGGAGTTCAGGGAGGCCTAAGAATTCTCTGGTGGAGGGAGCCCAGGCATTCTTTGTTGGGGGGGGAGGGAGGAGGTTCAAATGTACCTTTGGTGGGGATGGTGGGGAAGGTGAGGGTTTGGTGCCATTCTGTGGACGATCGGTGGGGATGAAGGGGGGCAGGGAGTTGTGATCAGTCTGAGTAGCGAGGGGACGTGGGTAGACAAGGGGGACAGTTATGTTGTGGGATGGGGTGATATCTATGGGGGAGGGCCACTGCTCCCGCTTTTTGATCCTGAGCCGCTTTATCTGCTTTTTGTAGCCTAGGAGTGATGTGACAAGGGTGCTTTTTTTCTTTTTTCTCTCTGACTGCGCATGTGCTGCTCAAATTTTGATCAGAGTGATAAACTCCACCCACAGCGTGATTCAGACTTGCGATTTTTTTTCAGGCTAAGTGGGTATAGGAGCGCCTGAGAACAGTTCTTCTAATTGGATCTGAATTGCACCCAGATTCAGCACTTAGAAAGAAAATGGTAAAATTGGGCCCACAGTTGCTCTCTTTCAAACATACAGTCTCACTGTGTCTCTGACACACAGTCTCACTATGTCTCTCACACACAGTCTCACTGTGTCTCTGACGCACAGTCTCACTATGTCTCTCACACAGTCTCACTATGTCTCTCACACACAGTCTCACTATGTCTCTGACGTACAGTCTCACTATGTCTCTCACACACAGTCTCACTATGTCTCTCACACACAGTCTCACTATGTCTCTCATATACAGATTCACTGTGTCTCTGACACACAGTCTCACTACGTCTCTCACATGCATAATTTCTTCCTCATACACACAGTCTTGCTCACACTGTCTCTCTCTCTCTCTCTCTCTCATACAAACACACACACACACACACACACACACACACGATTGGAACTGCCTTCCTTACAGTACTGTGGATATACCTACACCACATTGACTATATAAAGATGGTGATTCACCTTCTCAAGACTAATAAGTGGTAAGTAATTAATGCTTGTAGCCTCAAGTGAATTAACTAAAATCATAGCTCTGTACAGGTACAATGACCTGAATTTTCATCATCTAGCTTGGAAGCAGAAAAAGTCCTGGCCTTGCCCGCCTGTCAGAAGTGTCCCAAGAGGTGGGATCTTCACTGCTGGGAGAGGGTGACTATGGATAGAATTAGGTCAGCTGACCTAAAGTTCAAAGGCAGCCACGTGGTGGCGAAGCAGACTGTTTATAATGTTTCAGTACAGTGGGTCTTCATTCTAGTTAAAATCAAAATTAAAGATCCCCCTGCTCACACCCCTTCATCCACACACTCCCTATCATTTCTACCTCTTGTCCTCAACCACCCTCTCATACGCATTATGCTAAACTCCACCCACCCCTATAGCTCCTCATTTCCCTCGTACCAACTTCTGTCTGCCCCCAACAATAGGCTACATGTCATGGCAATTCCATGCCTGCTGATCCACTTTTGAACCATACAGAACAAGTGAACACTATAGCCAAAGTAGTATGTGTAAAAAAAGCCCTATAAAACATTATTAATTCATAATTTTCTAATGTGTTAAAGGAGTAATTTAATAAAAGTGTTAATTATCCAGACCATTTGAAGTATCAATAACAAAAAAAAGCCCTTAAAGCTACCTAATTGTTTAAACAAACATTGTGAAATTGACAACAGAGACTAAGGAGCCTGAGCTGTTGAGTGAGCAATTTCTCTGGGATGCAATTGTTTCACCAAGAATAATTGTTGTCAGGGCTCTCAGCCAAGTTTGGTACATAAGCCTTTATTTATATGTATGTACATGTATACTTGCACACCCTTGCACACGTGCATGTATACACATATTTTCTCACACACAATTCTATACACACACACATAGTTACACCTAATTAGAGTAAATATTGTAAATGTGAATTGAATAAGGACAAAAACTTTGCTATAAATTAAGTGACCATAATCAAGAAACTCTTCATGTTTCTGTTCTCTGAAGTTCGATTTGAAGGACTGAGGTTTGTGGCTGAAGAGCTAGAAAATATCTCTATACCAGATTTCTCTGGGAAGGAAGGACCTTTCCACTATTCTATCAGCGGGTAAGAAGCTGCCTCCATCTCGCTTCATTCCTGATATCTGGGTATTGGTATCAGTGTCACTGAGCTCAGTGTGTTGATGTTTTACAGAGTGAAAATCACAGATCTGGATCTTTCAACTGCTTCTTTAACCTTCCATCCAGAAGCTGGGCTACAATTTGAAGTGAAGAACTCCTCAATTAGCATTACTTTCCACAGGGACATGTTGTACTGGCTGGTGTGAGTCTCTCTCTCTCTCTCTGTCACATACCCTATCAGGCCATTTCAATCATATTTCCTCCTGTCACTGATGGTGTTTTGGTTGAGACAGTGTAACTGAAATCACTGGGAAATTAAGATGAACATATTTGGTCAATGTAATAAACAAGGAACCTTTCACTCTACGAACTGCCCCTGTTAGTATGTGAGCACTGTGCAATCGGGTGCTGACACAGTACTGTCACACTGCTGGAAGAGCGTATTTCAGATGAACAGTTAAATTCAGGTCCTGCCTGTTCACTTTGTTGGATTTACAAGATCCATTTGCAGTGTTAGGAAGAGGAAAAGCAGAGCTAACCCAGTATTGTAACCAATATCTATCCCCCTCACTTAAACTGATCATTTAAAGTTTTTAAAGTTTATTTGTTCATCAAAAGTAAGGCTTACATTAATACTGCAATGAAGTTAGTGTGAAAATTCGCTAGTCACCACACTCCGGCACCTGTTCAGGTACACTCAGGAGAATTTAGCATGGTCAATGCACCTAACCAGCACATCATTCAGACTGCGGGAGGAAACCGGAGCACCAGCAGGAAATCCATACACAGGGAGAACATGCTAACTCCACACAGTGACCCAAGCTGGGAGTTGAACTGGGTCCCTGGAGCTGTGAGGCAGCAGTGCTAACTATAATGCCACTGTGCATCTCCTTAGGTCACTGCAGTTTATGGGGTGCTGTGTGAATTCCAGATGCTGTGATTCCTGGGGCTGGATTTTCATGCCCCCAGATCAGATTGTAGTGGAGGCAGATGGTCTGAGAAGTGACGTGCTGCTATTCCGTCTCCATTCTGATCATGTGATGGCGGAAGAGAGCACAGACCTGTAAACTTTCCTGTTGGGGTCATTTAAACTTTTAAAAATCTTGTGTCAATCTTTTTGAAGGTTTTAGACTTGAGGCGGTTTGTGTTTAAGACTGTCCTGCCTCACACCATGGCATGGACCAAGTAAGGAACCTGTAAAGACTAATCAGCAATGTTCCCAAGAGGAAGTGTAATGGCTGATCTTAGATTAAAGGCCTTAACTTCTTAACTCAGTGCAGTACAGCTCAGGGAAAGTTTCAGCATTTAAAACTTTGCCATTTCTACGGGTTCTCACCCTCCTTAGAGGGACAGGACTGGGCGAGGGAGGAGTGGGCATCGGAGGAGTCAGCGTGGGAAGAGTGGGTGAGGGAGGAGTGGGAGAGGGGTAGCGAATGAGTATGAGTGACAGAGGAGTGGGTGAGGGAGGAGTGGCTGAGGGGGAAATGGGAGAAGGAGGTGTGGGAGCGGAGGAGTGGAAGAGAGGGAGGAGGGGGTGAGGGGGGAGGGGTGAGGGGGGAGTGAATGTGGTAGGAGTGAGTGAAAGAGGAGTGGGTGCAGAAGAAATGGCAGAGGGAGGAGTGGGCAAGGGGGAAATGGGCAAGGGACAAGTGAGTGAGGGACGGTTGGGCGAGGGTGGAGTGGGCGAGGATGGAGTGGGCGAGGGTGGAGTGGGCGAGGGTGGAGTGGGCGAGGATGGAGTGGGCGAAGTTTGGGGAAGTCATTGGGGTTGTGATTAGGGGTCAGGGTTCACCCAGAGCCAGGGTTAGGATAACCAGGAGATAAAAGTGGTTACCCAGGTTCAAGATGGGGGTGTCCAGGGGTTGTCACTGAACTCTACATCACTGAGACGAGTTGTCTTTTGCAGTCAGGATGTGGGTCAAATCAATGCATCTGCTGATGGAGCCAATATCTGGACGGTGTTGGATTTGTCCAGAAGCCAGTCTGGGCAGCTGAAGATAAGCAAGCTCTCCTGTACTGCTTCAATTGCAGAAATGCAAGCCAAGTTTGCCGGAAGCTTCAGGTAATCATTTCTCTTTCCTGTCAGCTGTGCAGCATGGACATGGGTGAGAATTCGTCTTTGCTGTCAGCTCAGAATCATGTTCCTCAACATGAAACATTCATCAGAAACAACCCTATCTGTGCTATCAATTATTCTCCGTGCTAGCAGTATCCCGCAGTCCAAAGGCCCACTATTTCCTGTAGCCATGTATACCTTCATCCATCTCTCCAACCTATTCTCCAACCTGTTGTTGTCATGGTTCTTTGCTTCAATCACTAACATTCCACAGCTTCACACGGTCTGCATTGAAAAACAAATCTCTCCTCAGGAGGAGATTCCACTCATACATAGAATAGAATCATAAAATCCCTACAGTGAAGGAAGAGGCCATTCAATCCATCAAATCTGCACCACCAACAATCCCATTCAAATCCAATCCCTGTAACCCCACATATTTACCCTCCTAATCCCCCTGGAATTTACATTTCCAAAACCCCATGACAATAGACAAATTAGCATGGCCAATCATGTTTGGAGTGTGGGAGGAAACTGGAGCATCCAGAGGAAACCCATGCAGACATAGGGAGAACATGCAAACTTTATATAGACAGTCACTCAAGGCCAAATTGAACCCAGGTCCCTGGCGCTGTGAGGCAGTATTGCTATCCACTGTGTCACCAGAAGGAACCAGTACCAATCAGGGAATTGAGAATAGTTCAGGAATGGTATTCAACTAGAGATGCCAGTTAATATTACCAATGGTGCCAGTAAGCTAGGTGGTAGTGCCGGTAATACTGGTAAGATCGCTAATACAGGTTCAAACTGGTTATTTTTCCAGTTTATCACTTGTTTATATATTTTTAAAACGTTTATTTGTCACATTTATTCCTGGTGCAGACTTGAGCATTAACACATAGGTCAATAACTCCCCCATTCCAATGTGTATCCTGGAAGATATTAATAAGAGTGATCCTGCAGATCTGTAGTTGAACAAAGTGTTCAGAATAAAACAATGTAGAGAAATGTGAAAATTTTACTGAGAAAAAATGCCAACCTTATAGAATTAAAATTCAATATTATGTTGTTGTCTCTTTGTTTCAGATCTCTCATTAAGGGCAGTGTGGTGGTACAGTGGTTAGCATTGCTACCACGCAGCTCCAAGAACCTGGGTTCAATTCCCATCTTGGGTGACTGTCTGTGTGGAGATTGCACATTCTCCCCACATCTACGTGGGTTTTCTCCTGATGTTCCGGTTTCCTCCCACAGTCCAAAGATTTGTATGTTATGTGGATTGGCCATGCTAAATTGACTGTTAGTGTCAAGGGGATTATCAGGATAAATACAGGGATAGGGCCTGGGTGAGATTGTGCAGACTTGATGGACCAAATGGTCTCCTGCACTATGATTCTATGATTAAATGCATCTTAAATCATTTTAAACATCTGATCAATTGCTTCTTAATTTTCTGTTTACAAAAAGAAACACAAATGTTTTGTCTTTCTTTGCAGTCATCTGAGATTAGTGACACACTGTACACCATCCACTCCGTTGCCTTATTTTCATTATGTAACGTGCTAACCTGAATGGCACACACTACTTCGATCATGATTTTATAGATTTTAAATGAATTCATCATTACATCTTCTTCAATATCCAGAGGTAGGATGAAAACTAAGACCCACCCACACACACACCCAGTGGATATAGAAACTGAAACACACACACACACACACGCACATACATACACACGTACGCGTGCACACGTCAGTGGGAATATAGAAACTGAGTCCCACATAAACACCAGGAGGATATAGAAACTGAAACACACACACCCACACACACACACACACACCTCCCCAACCCCCACCCCCCAAGGGAAATACAAAAACTGAGACCCACCCATACATCAGGGGCGATATAAAGACTGAGAAAATGAGGCACAATTTTCAATTCAAACTGGTCAAATTCGCAGATAAAAACAAAGTATAAACTTAGTTACAACTCTCAAACCACCACAAAAATAAGAAAGGAATTGGTCACAATAAGATTGTGAAACTCAATGACAGCTGAAAATGAATTCAAACAATTGTAATTAAAACTCTGATGGGTGTTTTGGACAACAAAGGTTCGGGTCCAGGTCTGGTTTCTGCCCCAAATACAATTTTGTTCCTGTCGTCAACACTCCTATGTCAACACAATGTGGTTTCACTAATCTTTAATGACACACAGTAATCGCTCCCTATTCTGTATTTCACACAACTGTCTTGTTTTTCCAGGGGTTTCTATGAAGTATTCTCCAGTTTTCTAACAACAGGTTTGCGATTCCTGATCAACCAGCAGGTAATTTTTTGCTAATGGACACAACTCAGATACGGTTGGGGACAGACAGAATTAATATCACAATTGCTGGAGGACAGCAACAATATTAATGTAATAAAACATCCCGAGTCTTTTGTTGTAAGTTCAAATGTGATACCGGGTCAACTAAAGCAATGTGAGGACTGGTAACCAGAAGCTTGGTCGAAGAGGGAGTTTTTAAGCAGCTTGTTAGAGGGGTTTCAAGAAGGGATTCCAGAACTCACTGTCCAGGTAGTGAATGGCATGGACGCAGTTGTGAAGCAATGAAAATCAGTGATGCTCAAGAGGTCTGAATTAGAAGACCAGTGATATCATTAGAGAGCTGGAGGATTTGACAAAGATAGGAAGGTACAAAGATAGGGAGGGATCTGAAAACAAGGATGAGAATTTTAGAACTGCAGTGTTGCTTGAGTCAGTGTAACTCAGTTACACATAGTGTGATGGGTGTATGGGACATGGGTAGCAGAGCGGATGAAAGATGGGAGACTGGCCAGGATCGAAATCCTGGAACTCCCTTCTTAACGGTACAGAGTCACACGTAGACCAGATTAGGTAAGGTCAGCAGTTTTCCTTTCACAAAGGACATTGACATAGAATCGTAGAATCATTACAGTGCAAAACAGCCATTTGGCCCATTGGGTCTGTACCGACTCTCTAACAGAATATTTTACCCAGGCCCTTTTCCCCCACTCTATACCCACGATCCTTCACATTTACCATGGCTAATCCACCTGACTTGTACATCTTTGGAGTGTGAGAAAAAATTGGAGCAATTGGAGGAAGCCCACGCAAACATGGGGAGAATGTGCAAACTCCACACAGAAAGTCACCCAAAGGCCAGAATTGAACCCCGGTCCTGGAACTGTGCTAACCACTGTGCCACCATGCCACCCTGGAATTTTACAAAAATGATAGGTTCATGGTCTCCATTATTGAAACTAGCTTTTATATTGAAGTTAAATTCCACCAGCTGCCATACTGAGATTTGAACTCATGTTTCCAGAGGATTAGCCTGGATCTCTGAATTACCAGCTCAGTGATATTACCAGGCTGCCAACATCTGTCCAGATGTGGGCATGTCAGAGAGAGGAGGCTACATTGAGTGTCAGAATTTTGTGGGACTAATGTTGTGTTTTGTTTCTGTGTCAACATCTTTCTTTGTTTTGTAGATTTGTCCTGCTCTACAACATTCAGCATTGGTCCTGCTGAACTCTCTACTGGAGACAGTTCCAGGTGTGTATACGTGGTGTTTCAGAGCCATTACTAAAGAAAGCCTGTGTATTGATCAATGAGTTTCTTGTCAGACTAGAGAATGACAGAGGCAGTCAGTTTTGTCAACTCAGAGCTAAGGCAAGAACTACAGAGGAGGCAAAACGTGAGTGGGGTTGGTGTTCTAGTGGAGATGTTTGCTGTGCTCACCCAAGTCAAGCAAAAAACAGGCCAATGCAAAGAGAACATCTTTGGATTGAAGACTAACAGCATCAATGGGGAGATGATTGGTGGATTTCTGGGGAGCTGGAAGTGGGGCACTATTACAAACAGCTTGGAGTTGTTTTTAAAGGCCAAATTTGGTGGCGTTTAAGAGGTTAGTAGATAAGTTTATGGATGAAAAGGGAATGGTTTAGGTTAGAGGGTCATTGCTTTTTCCTAATTGGTTGGCGCAACATCAAAGGTCGAAGGGCCTGTTCTGCGCTGTAATGTTCTATGTTCTAATTTTCAGTGATCTACCAATTTAGCACACAGAGACAGGAACAAGATCCATAAGCTCATTCTCTCCAATCACCCTGGCCTTGATAGATGCTCCACATCTCATTCTCATACCATCAACTCAAACATCCATCTTCCTACACGTTGCACTGAGAATAACAGCTTATCCAAGTTCAGGCAGCTGAGAATTCTACCCTAATTTCATCTCTCCAGCCCTGATTGATCAAATCTCTAGCACTACAGACCAAAGAAAATCTTGAATTTTTATAATGCCTTTCACCAATTCCAGATACCCTAAAATGAATCACAGCCATGGAACATTTGGAACTGCAGTGACCATTATAGTGTGAGAATCATTGTGCAACAGACAGCCTCACTCTGTAATATGGGAACCACTGTTCGATAAATTCCCCAGACTGTTATATAGGGATTATTGTTCAATAAACTCCCTCAGACTGTAATATAGGAATCATTGTTCAATAAACAATGAACAATGATAGGATAAGTAACTAGCTGTATCATAGAAGACAGAGGGTGGTGCTGGAAGGAAAACTTTCAGACTGGAACATAGAACATAGAACATTACAGCGCAGAACAGGCCCTTACTAACCTTATTGAGTTTTTTGAAAAAGTGACCAAAAAGGTGGATGGGGGTAAGGCAGTTGATGTGGTATATATGGACTTTAGTAAGGCGTTCGATAAGGTGTCCCATGGAAGGCTCCTGCAGAAAATGCAGATGTGTGGGATAGAGGGTGATTTAGCTAATTGGATTAGGAATTGGCTAGCAGATAGAAGACAGAGGGTGGTGGCCTTCACAAAACCATGCTGACTATCCCCAATCAATTTATTTCTCTCTAAATAACTATAAATCCTATCCCTAATAATTCTCTCCAATACTTTGCCCACAACAGAAGTAAGACTCACTGGCCTATAATTCCCTGGAAGGTCTCTCTTCCCCTTCTTGAACAATGGGACCACATTCGCTATCCTCCAGTCCTCCGGAACCACACCCGTAACCAACGACGACCTGAAGATCAGAGCCAGAGGCTCTGCAATCGCCTCTCTTGCCTCCCAGAGAATCCTAGGGTAAATCCCGTCCGGCCCAGGGGACTTATCCAACTTCAAACCCTCAAGAATATCTAGCACATCCTCCCTATCTACTTCAATACTTTCCAGTTTGCAACCCTGTACCTCAGTGTTCTCCACAACTACATTTACATTTCCCTGCGTGAATACCGAAGAGAAATATTTATTCAGTACCTCTCCAATCTCTTCAGGCTCCACGCACAACTTCCCACTGCTGTCTATGACTGGCCCTAATCTTGCCGTAAGAAAGATGTGGAAGCATTGGAGAGAGTGGAGAGGAGATTTACCAGGATGCTGTCTGGTTTGAGGGTAGGTCTTATGAGGAAAGGTTGAGGGAGCTGGGGCTTTTTTCTTTGGAGCGGAGGAGGATGAGAGCTGACTTAATAGACGATGAGAAGACGATGAGCTAAAGAGTGAGTTGAGGAGAACTAAGAGGGGACACGAGAAGACTTTGGCTGATAGGATTAAGGAGAATCCTAAAGCTTTCTTTAGATATGTTAAGAATAGAAGATTGGTTAGGGCAAGATTAGGGCCAGTCATAGACAGCAGTGGGAAGTTGTGCGTGGAGCCTGAAGAGATTGGAGAGGCACTGAACAAATATTTCTCTTCGGTATTCACGCAGGGAAATGTAAATGTAGTTGTGGAGAACACTGAGGTACAGGGTTGCAAACTGGAAAGTATTGAAGTAGATAGGGAGGATGTGCTAGATATTCTTGAGGGTTTGAAGTTAGATAAGTCCCCTGGGCCGGATGGGATTTACCCTAGGATTCTCTGGGAGGCAAGAGAGGCGATTGCAGAGCCTCTGGCTCTGATCTTCAGGTCGTCGTTGGTTACGGGTATAGTCCGGAAGACTGGAGGATAGCGAATGTGGTCCCATTGTTCAAGAAGGGGAAGAGATACTTTCCAGGGAATTATAGGCCAGTGAGTCTTACTTCTGTTGTGGGCAAAGTATTGGAGAGAATTATTAGGGATAGGATTTATAGTTATTTAGAGAGAAATAAATTGATTGGGGATAGTCAGCATGGTTTTGTGAAGGCCACCACCCTCTGTCTTCTATCTGCTAGCCAATTCCTAATCCAATTAGCTAAATCACCCTCTATCCCATACATCTGCATTTTCTGCAGGAGCCTTCCATGGGACACCTTATCGAACGCCTTACTAAAGTCCATATATACCACATCAACTGCCTTACCCCAATTGAGTGGACGTGCAGAGACTATTTCCTAGGATGGATGTAGCTGTTAGCTCCCTATATTACAGTCTGGGGAATTTATCGAACAGTGGTCCCTATATTACAGCTAATAGGGGGCATAACTATAAGGTTCACGGTGGGAGATATAGGAGGTATGTCCGAGGTAGATTCTTTACCCAGATAGTGTTGGGGTGTGGAATAGATTGCCTGTTGTGATAGTGGAGTCAGACACTTTAGAAACTTTCAAGCAATTATTGGATAGGCATGTGGAGCACTCCAGAATTATAGGGAGGGGAAAGCTTAATCTTGGGATTGGACATAGCTCAGCACAACACTGAGGGCCGAAGGGCCTGTACTGTGCTGCAATGTTCTGTTTCTCTGTATGTTAAACGTCCCCAGAGTAATTTAGGAATTATTTTTCAATGAACTCCATCAGACTGTAATCTAGGAATCATGGTTCAATAAACTCCTGCAGACTGTAATGTGGGAATCATTGTTCAATTAAACACTTCTGAAGGTAACGTAGGAATAATTATTCAATAAACTCTCCAAGAATGTCATGTGCGTATTATTGTTCAATAAACATCCCACTCTGTAACGTGGGAATCATTGTTCAATAACCTCGTCCAGACTGTAATGTAGGAATCATCTTTCAATAAATTCCCCCAGACTCTAATTCAGGAATTATTGCTCTATAAATTCCCCCAGATGTAATTTAAGAATAATTGTTCAATAATCTCCCCCACACTGTAATGTAGAAATCATTGTTCAATAAACTTCCCTAGACTAATATAAGAATGATTGTTCAATAAACAACCCCAGATGTAATAAAGAACAGAGAACAAAGAAAATTACAGCACAGGAACAGGCCCTTTGGCCCTTCAAGCCTGCACTGACAATATTGCGTGACTTAATTGAAACCCCCTACCCTTCCGGGGCCATATCCCTCTATTCCCATCTCATTCATGTACTTGTCATGACGCCTTTGAAAGTTACTACCAAATCCGCTTCTACTATCTTCCCCAGCAACAAGTTCCAGGCATCCACCACTCTCTATGTAAAAAATCTGCCTTGTACATCTTTTTTTAAATCTCTCCCTCCCACCTTAAACCTATGCCCCCTAGTAATTGACTCTTCCACACTAGGAAAAAGCTTTTGACTATCCACTCTTTCCATGCCTCTCATAATCTTGTAGACTTCTATCAGGTCTCCCCTAAACTTCCACCACTCCAGTGAGAACAAACCAAGTTTCTCCAACCTCTCCTCATGGCTAATGCTCTCCATACCAGGCAACATCCTGGTAAATCTTCTTGTATGCTCTCTAAAGCCTCCACATCCTTCTGGTAGTGTGGTGACTAGAATTGAATTCTATATTCCAAATGTGGCCTAAGTAAGGGTCTATAAAGCTGCAACAAGACTTGCCAATTTTTAAACTTAATACCTGGCTGATGGAGGGAAGCATGCTGTATGCCTTCTTGACTACCTTCTCCACTTGCATTGCCACTATAAGTAACAAGTATACTTCTACACCCAGATCCCTTTGATTATCAATACCCTTAAGGGTTCCAGCATTTACTGTATATTCCCTATCTGTTTTAGACCTTCCAAAATGCATTACCTCACATTTGTCTGGATTAAACTCTATCTGCCATCTCTCCACCCAAGTCTCCAATGGATCTGTATCCTGCTCTATTCTCTGATGGCCTTCATTGCTATCCACAAATCTACCAACCTTTGTGTCGTCCGCAAACTTACTAATCAATCCAGTTACATTTTCCTCCAAATCATTTATATATATTATTAATTATTAAGCAACACAGCACGGGAAACAGGCCCTTCGGCCCAACGAGCCCGCGCCGCCGTCATACCAAATACATTATCCTATTTTAATATTCCTATATAATAATATATATATTATTCCTAATATGGAAAATTTTCACCATAGGGACAATTTGTTTCCCAATCAGCCTAAGAGCGAATTTTTGGGTTGTGGGAGGAAACCGGAGTGCCCGGAGAAAACCCACGCAACCACGGGGAGAACGCGCAAACTCCCGCAGACACCGGCCCAATTCCAAGTGTCTGCACAGCCACATCGATAGTCTCTGAGCTGCCATGGTGCCCTTCAGATGGTCCACATAAAGCACTCATATACGACATGAGGTACCAGGCAACCCATGAATCAACATCCAAGAGCTGTACCCGCACCACCTGCCAAATGCATGCTCAAATTATGGACCGAATTACCTGTGGAAAAAAGCCGTAGTTAAACAGTCCTAATATATCCCTCTATCTGCATACCACTCATGTTGCTGTCCAAGAGACCCTTAAACAGCCCCAGCGTGCCTGCTCCCACCACCTTACTCGGCAGTGCATTCCACACCCCCACTACCCTGTGTGAAAAACTGCCCTCTAATATTCGTCCTATACATAGCCCCCCTCACCCTATGGCCATGACCCCTCGTCCTATCCATTTCTAAAGGTGGAAAAAGTTTACCTCCATTTACTCTATCTATACCCCTTATAATCTTATACACCTCTATGAGATCCCCTCTAAGCCGACGTCTTTCAAGGGAAAACAACCCCAGTCTATCTAATCGTTCCTCATAGGACAGTCCTTCCATATTACAAAGAGTAAAGATCCCAGCACTGATTCCTGAGGAACACCACATGTCACAGCCCTCCATTCAGAAACACACTTTTCCATTGCTACCCTCTGTCTTCTTTGATGAGCCAGTTTTGTATCCACGTTGCTCACTGATCCCATGCGACTTCACCTTCTGCACCAGTCTGCCATGACGGATCTTGTCAAAGGCCTTACTGAAGTCCATGTAGATAATATCCACTGCCCTACCCTCATCAATCATCTTCGTCACTTCCTCGAAAAACTCGATCAAGTTTGTGAGACACAACCTCCCCTTCACAAAACTATGTTGCCTCTCAATAATACATCCACTTATTTCCAAGTGAGAATAAATCCAATCTCGAAGAATCTTCTCCAATAATTTCCCTACAACTAATGTAAGGCTCACAGGCCTGTAATTACCTGGATTATTCTTGCTTCGCTTCTTAAACAACTTTGGTTATTCTCCAATCCTCTGGTACCTCCTCTGTAAGTCTCACAACACCACTTTTACTACCAAATAAACCTGTTGGACTTTAACCTGGTGTTGTGAGATTTCTTACTGTATTTACCCCAGTCCAATGCTGGCATCTCCACATCATAACCTTCCCTGAAGCCAGTGAAGATATAAAGATTTCTCTCAAAGCCCTAGCAATTTCTTTCCTTGCCTCTCTCAATATTCTGGAGCATATCCCATCAGGCCCTGGGGATGTGTTTATCTTAATGTTTCTCAAGAACCCTAATACCTCTCCATTTTTGACCAATATGACTCAAACTATCTGCACATCCTTTCCCAGATTCATCATCCACCAAGTCCTTCTCTTTGGTGAATACTGACACAAAGTACTCATTTAATACCTTGCCCATTTCCTCTGGCTCCAGCATAGATTCCCTCCCTTGTCTTTGAGTGGGCCAATCTTCTCCCTGATTACCCTGTTGCTCTTTGTATATGTAAGAAAAACCTTGTGATTTTCCTTAATCCTGGAAGTCAATACTTTTTTATGACCCCTTTTAGCCCTTCTTACTCCTTGCTTAAGTTTCTTTCCACTTTCCTTGAATTCCACACTTGTTTCGTCCCTAGCCTCCTAGCTTTGACAAATGCTTTCTTTATCTCTTTGCCTAGGCTCACAATATCTTGTTATCCAAGGTTTTTTTTGTTCTTTATTCTTTGCTCCCAAAATTTGCCATTCTTATCCTTCATCCTTAGAGGAATGTGCTAACCCTGAATCTCTTCAACTTAGTTGAAAGTCTTCCACATGCCAGATGTTGATTTGTCCTCAATCTACATTCTTCAGTTCCTGCCTAATATTGTTGTAATTAGCCTTTTGTAATTGAGCACCTTAACTTGAGTACTACACTTATCTTTATCCATCAGTATCTTAAAGCTTACTTAATTGTGTCACTGTTCTCGAACTGCTTCCCGACTGAAACATCGACCACCTGGCCTGGCTCATTCCCAATATCAGGTCCAGTATTGCTCCATTCCTAGATCAATTATCTACATACCATTTCAGGAAGCCCTCCTGGATGCTCTTTATAAACTCTGCCCCATCCATACCCCTAGCACTAAGTGAGTCCCAATCAATATAGGGAAAATTAAAATCTCCCACCACAACAACCCTGTTACTTTTATACTTTGCCAAAATCTGCCTACATATCTGTTCCTCAATCTCCTGCTGGCAGTTGGGTGGCCTCTTCTGAACCTGCAACATAGTGACTACACCTTTCTTATTCCTGAGCTCTACCCACATTACCTCACTGTATGAGCCCTCCAATATGTCTTTCCACAGTACAGCTGTGATATTCTCGTTAACCAGAACCCAACTCCTCTACCCCTTTTATATCCCCCTTTATCTTGCCTGAAACATCTGTGTCCTGGAACGTTAAGCTGCCAGTTCTGACATTCCCTTAAACAAGTCTCTGTAATGGCAACAACACCATAGTTCCTAGTACTAATCCAAGCTCTAAGTTCATCCTTCTTACCTGTTACTTCTCACACTGAAACAAATCCACTTCAGTCCACCAGACCCTCTCTAATTAGCAATCGCACCCTGCCTGCTGTTTCTCTGAATCTTACTGGCCCTATTCTCTGATTCCCCTTCAGCTTACTCACCTTTGCTTTGGTTCCCACACCCTGCCAAACTAGTTTAAATTCTCCCATATGACATTAGCAAACCTATTTAGGAACACTTGCTCAACGTAACATATGAATCATTGTTCAAAAAACAACCCCAGACGGTAATATAGGAACCATTGTCCAATAGACTGCCCAGATTGTAATGTAGAATCATTGTTCAATAAATAACCCCAGGGAAAAATAAAGCAGATGAGTGATTTCTTCCAATGGACAACAGAGCCAGTCTTAACTGGTGTAGGATGGTTCAAATTCCCAAGGAATGTTCAAAGGAGAAACGCACTGTATATAGCAGTAAAGAGTCCACATTCTATTCTGGAAACTTCTAAAAACACTAATCAAGGCTCAGGAAGCAGACTGGCAGGACTGTGCAAGAGAATAGGGAATAATTACATGACGCTTGTAATTAGGCCTGGGAATGGCAATGTGGAATTTACCCAGGCTTGTTCATACTGGGTGGAATTTTCCTTTCTGTAATTGAATTCCATGGCAGCAGGAGCATGGAGAAAGAATGCTTCCTGCAGGAGAGGCCGCTGTGAATTCATGTCATATCCAGCAACTCCGGCCTCAATAAATATCCATCAGGAGATTTTGTGACGTTGTGTGTGTGGTCAGAATTTGGGGGAGGGGTACTGGGTGGCATCAGTCTTAAAAAACACTCGGAGGGACATCACTGCCCTTCCATTGAAGAAAGAAGATGGATTTGTAGGAACACTGGGGAATGTCCCTGCTGGAAGACACTAAAACTGGAAGATACATTTTGTAGGTACTTTGCTTACCCTACCCACTTGTTCCTGGATCCACACTTGCTGAAGGCCTGCATCCTGATCTCCAGGGGCAGGTCCAGACATTCTTCAGCTTAGGGCTAATATGTACACAACACATTCTGGACCAGCCTGATTTCCTGCTGCCAACATGGATGGTTGGGTATGGGAAGGGGAAGGTTCCAGGCTGGATTCCATCCAGATCCCATCAAGCCGATTTCCCGCTGGTTTCTGGCAGGAATTACATCCTACCATGGCAGGTTAGGGGGCAGCAGATCCCACCCTCATTTTACAATGCAAATCTGATTTCTGGAGCTAGCTCCACATTTTCCCCTGTCTGCCATGAAGTTTGCCATAGGGCCACAGTAAAGCTTTACCCAGTCACACAGGGCAGCATTTCAGCCTGGCTGTATGCCAAGCACTGAATAGACTGGTCCTAATATATGCCAGGCTATTTGCATTGCATATGCAAATGCATTAAAAGTGCATTTTGTGTGGCATAACCACTAGAATTGCTTTAAGACTTGTCTTTGGGTAGGAAGAGGAGCACTAAAAGACTCATGAGCAGGAGAAGGTCCCTTAAGGACCAACTTGTTGTCCAAGCAGACTTTACAGAGGCAGTGCAGATCACGGTTGCAGTCAATGTCAGCACTCCTCTGCTGAAAATGTTGATGCAGTACAGTCAGGTGAACAAAGACCAGAGGGTCGAAAGCTTGTGAGTTTGCTATTAAATAAATCGGTTGGACTTAAACTTCGTGTTGTCAGACTTCACAGTTGTCAGACTGTGAGTGAGATGGAACCAGGACTGGGAAAAGAATTGTATTGATGCCAGTTCCTTACAAGGGCTCACGCATCAATTCTAGTGTTGAAAACTTAGATGAGGACTTTGAAAAAGGCTGGTGAGTTTGTGCAACAATATTGATTGTCTGGCCTGCCTGAAACACCCTGCCGAGAGCAAGGAGCATTGAGGAGTTCAACTGCATCTTGACACAGGATTTTGTGCAACTTGGTCTCCAGCATGGATGTTCTGATCATCTCCAACCAGACGACTGCTCCCAGTACTGAGGCGATGCAGTCTATAGTCAGACTGCTGCTGTCTGTACTGCCCCGACTGGAGACAACACACATCTCTTTAACTTGTGCTTAAAGCTCTCTCCACTCACATTGTCTGTACCTTTAAGACTTGACTAGCTGTAAAGACTCGCATTCCAATCATTATTCATGTAAATTGAGTCTGTGTCTTTATATGCTTTATTTGTGATCAGAATTCCCACTCACCTGATGAAGGAGCAGCGCTCCAAAAGCTAGTGGTGTTTGCTACCAAATAAACCTGTTGGACTTTAACCTAGTGTTGTGAAACTTCTCGCTGTACTGAGGAGATGCAGACTACAGCCAGACTGCTGCTTGCTGCTGCCTGTACTAAAGCCATGCATTCAACAGTCAGATTTTTGCTGCTTGTACTGAGGCAATGCAATCTACAGTCAGACTGCTGTTGCCAGTACTGAAGGGATACAATCTACAGCCAGACTGCTGCCTGTACTGAGGGATACTGTATACAGCCAGACTACTGCTGCCTGCACTGAGGTGATGCAGTCTATAGTTAGACTGCTGCTGCCTGTACTGAGGGGATGCAATCTACAGCCAGACTGCTGCTGCCTGTACTGATGGACACAGTCTATCGTCAGACTGCTGCTGCCTGTATTCAAGCGATGCAGTCTATTACTATCTGTACTGAGGGATATAGTCTACAGCCAGACTACTGCTGCTTGTACTTAGGAGATAGACATAGAAGAACTACAGCACAAACAGGCCCTTCGACCCACAAGTTGTGCCGATCATATCTCTACCTACTGGGCTCACCTATAACCTCAATCCCATTAAATCCCATGTACTCATCCAGAAGTCTCTTAAAAGACCCCAGCAAGTTCGCCTCTACCACCACCGACGGCAGCCGATTCCACTCACCCACCACCCTCTGAGTGAAAAACTTACCCTGACATCTCCTCTGTACCTACTCCCCAGCACCTTAAACCTGTGTCTTCTTGTGGCTCCATTTCAGCCCTGGGAAAAAGCCTCTGAGAATCCACCTGATCAATACCTCTCATCATCTTATACACCTCTATCAGGTCCCCTCTCATCCTTTGTGCCTCTAAGGAGAAAAGACCCAGCTCTCTCAATCTATCCTCATAAGGCATGCCACCCAATTCATCCTTGTAAATCTCCTCTGCACCCTTTCAATAGCTTCCACATCCCTCCTATAATGAGGCAATCAGAACTGCGCACAGGATCTTATAAAGCTGCAGCATTACCTCCTAAACTCAGTTCCTCGACTGATGAAGGCCAGTACACCATATGCCTTCTTAACCACATCCTCTACCTGCGAAGCTTATTTGAGAATCCTATAAACACGGACTCCAAGATCTTCTGACCTTCCACACTGCTAAGAGTTTTACGCTTAATATTATATTCCTTCATCCCATTTGACCTGCCAAATGGACCACTACTCATTTATCCACATTGAAGTCCATCTGCCACTTCTCCGCCCAGTCTTGCATCCTATCTATGTCACGTTGCAACTTCTGACATCCCTCCAAATTATCCACAACATCTCCAATCTTTATATCATCGGCAAACTTACCAACTCACTCCTCCACTTCTTCATCCAGGTCATTCATAAAAAATCACAAAGAGCAAGGATCCCAGAACAGTTCCCTGGGGCACTCCACTGGTGACCAACCTCCATGCAGAAAAAGACCAATCTACAACCACTCTCTGCCTTCTGCGGACAAGCCAGTTCTGGATTCACAAGGCAATGTCTCCTTGGATCCCACACCTCCTCACTTCCTCGATAAGTCTTGCATGGGAGATCTTATCGAACGCCTTGCTAAAGTCCAAGTAAACCACATCTACCGCTCTTCCTTCGTCTATGTATTTAGTCACATTTTCAAAGAACTCAACCAGACACACAACTGCTCAAGGCAGCCACCTATTGTCACTTAGGAGCTGCAAACTACAGCCAGGCTGCTGCTGCTTATACTGAAGGGATACAGACTATAAGCAGGCACATATAGCTGTTCATGGCAGCTACCTACAATTGCTCCCAGTGAAAACTAGCAGCCATGCTGCAGTCACTGGGGTAACTGGGGATTGGCAATGGCAGAGGAATGGCAGAAATGAATGCAATATTCAGAGTGGTAATGGAGCTTTGTGTGGAATATTGGAGTTTATTGGATCCAGTTGGGATGGGATGTTTGTTTCTGGTGGATTTTATTTCAGGAATGTGAGTGAATGTTGTGATAGTGAGTGACAGAGGAAATGAACAAAGGAGTCAGGCTCTTGTCCAAGGGGGCTTCAGGGTTGTGATCATAGAAACTAAATAAATCTCTGACAGGAAACTCAGCCTGACCAGGAATGTACTGACTGTCCCTCCTCCCTCACTCCTTCCCCCCTCCATCCTGACCTCCTCATCCTCCCCTCCTTTCCCTTCCTCATAGGAACATAGGAAGCTTCTTTTGAATCTGTTGATTGATTCTGCCTCCATTGCTCTCTGGGGCAGTGAGTTCCATGGATTCACAACCCTCTGAGAAAAGAAGTTTCTCCTCATCTCAGTTTTGAACCTGTCTCCTCTGCGACCTCTAGCTCTAGACTGTTCCACAAGAGGGAACATCAATTCAACGTCCATCTGATCAATCCCCTTTAGCATTTTACATTCCTCGATTAGTCCTTCCCTTTATCCTTCTGAACTCCAACGAGTATAAGTCCAAGCTATCCAACTGCTCCTTATACGACAGCTGGTTCATCCTTGGAATCAGTTATCGCTTCCCTCCTCGTTCCCCTATTCTTTTTTAACCTCCCTTGTCTCTTCTCTCTCGCCCCATATATTTGTCCCCCTTTCATCGGCCCTTTCCTCATTTCCTTCCCCCTTCCTCCTCCTCTTTCTCATTTTTGCTAAATCCCTGGCATTTGGGGTTGTTTCCTCAGAGTGTTCAGTTTATCTGACTTATCATGGGTCAGCCGCACCATTTTGTTGAGTACTGGAACCTCTTGAGCAGGAACTGTTGTTTCAGCACCCAGAGGCTCTGTTGGATAATGTTTCCTGTGCATTTCATTGTACACACACTGGCCTCGTGTGGTTGATTGTGGAGGGGAATCTCACCCAGGTGGACAGTAGATAACTGTGTTGTTGTAGCAGTCACAATCTAGTTTGATGTGGTATCTGTAGGATGAAGGGACTAACACAGAATGAATAAATCATGACAGTGCCAGGCTCCTGAGCTGAAAAAATTCAGGGCCACTGGCAGCGCCATTGCTGCTGCGTCCTCAGGCTGCACGTCTGTTCCTGTCCTCAGGATGAATATCTGCTCCTGTTCTTAAGCTGCACATCTGCTCCTGTCCTACATGTTGCATGTTTGCTCCTGTTCTCAGGCCACACAACCGGTCCTCAGTCTGCATATCTGGTTCTGTTCTCAGCTTGCACATCTGGCCCTGCCCTCAGTCTGCACATCTGCTGCTGTTCTCAGGCTGCACATCTGGCCCTGCCCTCAGTCTGCACATCTGCTGCTGTTCTCAGGTTGCATATCTGATTGTAACAGACAACAGAGTTCTGTGAGCACCTCCTTTGTGAAGTGCAAATGTTGGATGTTCAGCTCCTGGAACAGATACAGAGAAGGTCTATTAACCCATCTCCCTGTATCGCTGCTACTCCCTGTATTCTTGTTAATCCCTCTATCCTCGTTAATCCTTCTATCCCTCTTAACCCCTCTATCCCTGATACTCCCTTCAGTTTTGCCCAATCTTTGCAGCTTCTGTAGTCCTCGGCGACCACTTTCCTCTTTTATTTGATGAGTTTAAACATCGGAGTACAGAAGAATCAGTTGTAACCTACACATTTTCTGATGTTATTGAGCTCTTGTGATATGGTCTAGCGTGGATACTCAGTAAAATCATACTACACAATTCCCAAACAGTGACATGATTCTTTATTTTTGAGTTCACAATCATTATCAGAACTCAGGAATACAGTTCCCAATTCCAGCAATACTGCAGCAAACAACAGTTTCCTCAAGCCACATAAAACAACCTTACGTTTGAGCTTGATAGTCTATAGATATTAATAGTAAATCACAAAACAATGTGAAATCAGATATACCAACATAGAGCCAGCAGGATACACTTCATCCATCTCAATCATCCTGTTACCGTGGTTATAGGGTTCATTTCAGCTCTTTAATCATTTCATAACCATAAACACAGTGACAAGAACAGCATGGCCCCAGATCCTGAAGACGTGACTCCTCCAGTTCCTGTACACATTCCTCCAGCTCCTCTTCCTTGCTCTGCAGCTACTTTACCAAGTGTCGGAGTTCAGCAACAGCTACAAACCTTTTTACTCATCTCTGTGCTGATTCCACCAACAGCCCCAAGATGTTGAAATACATGAATAGTATGAATTCCACCAAGATATAACAAGTGGGGTAATCCGAACCTTTGCAGCACCTCTCCCTCCACAACTCCTCTAACCACGAGGGATTTCCACTAACTCAAACCCAGCAATTCTACAACAAGCAGCAGCTAACAAACAAACAAAGAACAACACAGCATGGGAAACAGGCCCTTCGGCCCAACAAGCCCGCGGCGCCGTCCTAACGTCTTAATGACATATAGAGACCAATATAGGGACAATTTGTTACCCAATCAGCCTAAGAGCACATTTTTGGGAGGTGGGAGGAAACCGGAGCACCCGGAGAAAACCCACGCAACCATGGGGAGAACGCGCAAACTCCCGCAGACACAGGCCCAAATCCACGTGTCTGCACAGCAACAGCGATAGTCTCTGAGCTGTAATGTTGCCCATCTGATGGTCCAGTTTAAGCATACACTAACGACATGAAGCACTAGGCCACTCCTGAAGTAACATCCAGGAGCAGCCCTCGCACGACCTGCCGAATGCATGCACCTTATTGGTCAACAAGGTGGACCGAAAAGCCTGTGGAAACAATTAAAGTATTTAAACAGTCCTCCTATATCCCTCTATCTGCAGACCGCTCATGTGGCTGTCCAAGAGACCCTTAAACAACCCTAGCGTGCCTGCTCCCATCACTTTACTCAGTAGTGCATTCCATACCCCCACTACCCTTTGTGTGAAAAACTGCCCTCTAATATTCATCTTATACATAGCCCCCCTCACCCTAAGGCCGTGACCCCTCGTTCTATCCAATTCTAATGGTGGAAAAAGCTTACCACCATTTACTCTATCTATACCCCTCATAATCTTATATACCTCTAATAGATCCCCTCTCAGCCGATGTCTTTCAAGGGAAAACAACCCCAGTACGTTCAACCTTTCCTCGTAAGACAGCCCTTCCATACCAGACAGTATCCTGGTAAATCTCCTCTGCATTCTCTCCAGGGACTCCACATCCTTCCGGTAGTACGGCGACCAGAACTGGACGCAGTACTCCAAGTGAGGCCTAACCAACGTTCTATACACTTACAACATCAGACTCCTACTCTTGTATTCTATACCCCTTTCTATGAAGGCTAACATACCATACGCTTTCTTTATCACTTTCTCCACCTGTACTGACACCTTCAGAGACTTGTGAACCTGCACCCCCAGGTCTCTCTGCGTCTCTATACTCCGGATAGTTTTACCTTTTATCCTATAACTCCCCTCTAAATTATTCCGGCCAAAATGCATCACCTCGCATTTATCTGGATTAAATTCCATTTGCCATCTATCTGCCCAATCTACCAGCCTATCTATGTCATGTTGTATTGCCTGGCACTGCTCCTCAGTACCCGCCAATCCAAGCATCTTAGTGTCATCAGCAAATTTGCTGATCACAACACCTACCCCCTCTTCCAAGTCATTTATATAAATCACAAATAGAAGAGGTCCTAGTACTGAGCCCTGTGGCACACCACTAGTGACTGACCTCCAGTTGGAAAAAGAGCCTTCCACTACTACCTGCTGTCTCCTCCTCCCAAGCCAGTTCTCAACCCACCTACAACCCAACTAACCTGTCAGTAACAATGCTGCCGGGAATGAGGATCTTTTTTGTTGCACAATATACTCTGCATGTTTAACTAAGAGTATTAGAATAAATACTGGAGATGTAATTGGCAGTGTTGCTGTCAAGTCAATGTTAGTCAGTAACGGCTGTCACCCTCTGTGTATTCAGCAAACTTTGGGTACACACTCCTAATGCACATGCTTATACCCTCACCAAGACGGCATTCAGCGTAGGCCATTCTGAAAGCCTGTATGCTGTATATGGGTGCCATTTGGCAATACAAGAATATCTTTAGCAAAGGCACTATGGAGCTACTAACTGTGGGAAGACAGTCCACACCCTCCTCTCTCCCACTCCATTGCTTCATGCTGGGTGAGCCACTCTCCTTGTTGGGATTCTTGAACAGCCTGTGCACGGTCTCCAACAATAATGGGACTGAATTGCTCCTCTATCACTGTGATGGAATCTGTTTTATTCAATCATGGTCTGTGTTCCTGATGGCGATCAGCAAGTTAGATTCAGTGTTTACACTCAGCTGATGAAAGCTGATCTCTGGGAATCCAGGCTATAGCAATGTTAGTGGATCTATAGAGTCAGTGCTGCTGACTGTGATGATAATCAGCCTCCTGGGATTTTTAATCTCCTTTCTTTCTCTATAAAGTGCGATCAGCAGTGGATCAATATGTAGGAATTGATTATTCGCTCCTCAGTGACCCAGATGTCCAATCTGACTGGATGGACATGGAATTCAAGGTAAGGTCTTTATTCAGCTGGCAGTTTCCAGATACTTGTGTCGTGTTCCTCAGGGAGGAAGAGGTAAAAAGCCACTGGGTTTGATTACTAGAGCATCCCTGACAGGTAGGACCCAAGCTATGTTTCCAGCAACTGCAAAGCCCCAGAACAACCCAGTAATCGGGGGTGAGGGATGAGGGGATTGGGGGTGGGGGGGGGGGAACAACAACACTCTGCCACTCCCACTCTGGCTCTCCCACCTCATTCTGCTGTTGAATTTTCTTCTCAAGAAACTTCCAGCATCCTTCCCTCACAGGGCCTTACTAATCAGCCATATTCAATTGTCTGTACCCAACATTGGAAGAAAGTTGTTGCCCACCATCCTTGGTGTGTAATGGAATCTGGCTGGTTTCAAATGGATAATCTGGATCCAGGCATTCTCACCAGGAAGCTTTGGTGAATAGATACTGGATAAACAACTCCGAGCTTGGGGCAGGTTGTGGAACTGAATTCAATAAATCAGATGATATGTAGGCTGGCAGCAGAGCATTGACCGTGGAAAAGTTTTAAAGCTCATTTACTACTGTCACAAGTTGTCTTACATTAACACTGCAATTAAGTTACAGTGAAAATCCCTTAGTCGTTACACTCCAACACCTGAGAGAGGATTTAGCACAGCCAAAGCACATAACCAGTCTTTTGGATTGTGGAAGGAAACCAGAGCACCCAGTCAGGGGAGAACATGCAAACTTCACACAGTGACACAAGCCAGGAATTGAACGTGGGTCTCTGGCACTGTGAAGCAGCAGTGCTAACCATTCATAGAATCATAGAAACCCTACAGTACAGAAGGAAGCCATTCGGCCTATCATGTCTGCATCAAACATAATCCCACCCAGGCCCTACCCCCATATTCCTATATATTATACCCCACTAATCCCTCTAACCTACACATCTCAGGACACTAAGGGCAAATTTAGCATGGCCAATCAACCTAACCCACATGTCTTTGGACTGTGGAAGGAAACCGGAGTGCCCGGAGGAAACCCACACAGACACGAGGAGAATGTGCAAACTCCACACAAACAGTGACCCAAACCAGGAATCGAACCTAGATCCCTGGAGCTGTGAAGCAGCAGTGCTAACTACTGTGCCACCATTAAGATATCATAAATGATCTTCAGGGAGGGCAAGTCTGCCTTATCTGTGACTGTAGCTTCATGTGATCTAGTTGCCCCTTATTGTTCTCAATAAGAACATAAGAAATCGGTGTAGGTTAAACAATTCAGTCTCTCAAACTTCCTTCAACATTCATTCAGGTTCTGACAGATCTCATACTTCAACTCCATTTCCCCACCCACTCTCCATATCCCTGAGAGACCAATATCTGTCTCTCCCACCCTGAAATATAATCACCGATGGAGCATCCTCTGGAGTAGAGAATGCCAAATATTCACAACTCTTTGACTGAAGAAATTTCCTCTCATCTCAGTCCTAAATGATCGGCTCTTGATCCTGAGACTGGGTCTCTGTGTTTTAGATTCCCTGACCAGCAGAAACAATATCCACCCTATCAAATCCCTTCAGAATCTTGTAGATTTCAGTGAGATCATCTCTCATTCTCCTAAACTCCAGGGAATATAATCCTGATTTACCCAGCCCTTCATCATAGGGTAACCTCTCATCGCAGGGACCAACCCAGTGGACCTTCACTGTTTCACCTTCAATATAAGATCATCCTTTCTTAAATGTGGAAACTAAAATTACACAGTATTCCAGATGTAGGCTCCCTAAATGCTGTACAATTGGAGCAGATTTATTTATTCATGCATTCCAATCCCCTTGCAATAAAATGCTATTCGCCATCCTAATTTTTTTAATATAACCTTGTGACCAAACAAAGGATAAACGATAAAATACACTTCATGAACCCACCAAGTTTCCTTAGACAGCACCTTCCAAACCCACAATCTCTACCATCTAGAAGGATAAGGGCAGCAGATACCTGGGAGCATCACTACCTGCAACTTCCTCCCTAAGTCACTCACTATCTGACTTGGAAATATATAGAACATTACAGCACAGTACAGGCCCTTTGGCCCTTGATGTTGCACTGACCTGTGAAACCAATCTAAGGCCCATCTAACCTACACTATTCCAATATCATCCATATGCTTATTCAATGACCATTTAAATGCCCTTATTGTTGCTTCTTCACTTTTGCTAGGTCAAAATTCTGGAACTCCCTCCCTAACAACACTGTGAGTGTATGTACCTACACCTCATGAACTGCAGCAATTCAAGAAGGCACCTCCTCAAGGGCCATAAGATCATAAGATATGGGAGCAGAATTAGGTCATTTGGCCCATCAAGTCTCTTTGCCATTCAATCATGGCTGATATTTCTCAACCTCATTCTCCTGCCTTTTTCCTGTAACTTCCAATCCCTTCACCAATCAAAAACCTATTATTCTCTGTCTTAAATACACTCAATGACCTGGCCTCCACAGCCTTCTGTGGCAATGAATTCATAGATTTGCCACCCTCTAGTTGAAGAAATTCCTCCTCATCTCAGTTCTTTAGGGTCATCCCTTTATCATGAGGCTATGCCCTCAGATCCTAATCTCTCCTACTAATCTTCTCCCATCCACTCTATCCAGGTCTTTTAGTATTATGTCAATTAAGAATAGGCAATAAATGCTGGCCTAACTGATGAACCCTAAATCCTCCACATATTAGGGTTAAATATATATTTTAAAAAGTCGACGCAAATAAAAATGAGTTATTCAATTTCTGTGAAATATTAATCAGGCCTAATACGTGTATGTGAGAAAGGTGTCAGCTGGAATATCCGTTCACAAGCACTGCAAGTTAATTATGGAGAGCATGTCTAAACTCAGCATGTATAGCAATAACTTCCAGCTAGCCCAGTCTGTGAATAACTCCAGATAATCTCTGAGCTGTAATCTATTGGACCTTTTCTAACAGTGACAGTTTATTCGTTCAGTGCAGTAAGTATCTGGTTTTTCATGCATATCAGTGAAGCCAATTCAAGCTTTGACAGACTCACTTCACTTTGGATAGGGACAGTTGCATCAGATCAACCATTCTGCAATTGTCAACCCTGTTCCTTTATGATACCAGGTTCCCTCCATATTTACACTGGGAAATATTTATAAAGCCCCCTTTGCAAGATCATGAAGCTGACTGATGTGTTTATATTAATGTCGCTAATGTTGTAATGTAGGAAGCATTGTATCCAGCAAAAAGAATGAGTTTCACTCCTATGTGAGTGAGTTTCAATCTGCTTTCACTCCTCATGTTAATGAGTTTCAATCTGGTTTCACTCCTCATGTTAATGAGTTTCAATTTGATTTCACTCCTGATGTTTGCTGAGATTGAAAGGCAAATGGATTTTGGCCACACCTTGTTCTGCTAACCTCCCATCTCTTGGGAATTCTGTTCCTGTTTCAGGGAATGTTCTACCCTCTCAGGGATGAGAACGATACATTGCTGAATAATGCAGTCATACCTCTTGTGAAGGGTAAACAGCGAATGGTGTACCTCTCAGTGTCTGAGTACTTCCTTGATTCCGCCATGTACTCCTATTACAAAGCTGGAGTGTTGATGACAGAAATTCCTGAGAGCAAGGTACAGCTCCTCATCGTTACAACCTCATGTCTTACAAAATAATTTATTGACAACAATACCTTAACTTCCTCATTCCTCACTTGTGTACAGATGTCAGTGGATCTTGCCTATTTACTCAGGACCACATTCTTTGGAGCAATTGTTCTGCTGGTAAGTAAATTATGATATGACATGGACTATTATTGCTCATCCCTCTCCCTCTGTCTCCTCCTGACTGTGATATTTGTGGTGACGGGGCTGTTTTGGTTTTCTCTAGATCCTCTGACTGTCTCATACAAACTGCAGGAGCTGGGAGAAATTAAAATGATTACTCCCTTAAGCAGACAGCACAAAGTACTTAGTGCTCATGGAACGACTTAGAGCTCGATATCTGCCACATGATATAGTTCAGTAAGAATTTAGCAACACCAATTTTCAATCCAACCAATTTATTTGATAGTAAATCTGCGAGCTTTCAACACTCTCTCTGTGTCTTCATCAGGCAAATGCAGTGTTCTGGTCTGCAATAGCACACATCAGCACAGTCAGAGATTGCTCATTAGAATGTGAATCCTTACGTCTAACCTGCTATTCAAGTGTTAAAGTGGCTAACAATGTGTGTGAAGGGAATCCTGAGCATTGGTTAGAGAATTGTGTATTTTCTCCAGACAGCACAGTAAGTGAGGTTTTTTGCTAATCCAGGCAAGTTACGGGGTTACAGATAGTGTGACATGAAGCCAAGATCCCTGTTAAGACCGTCCTCATGTGTGCGGAACTTGGCTATCAGTCTAAGCTCAGCGACTCTGCGCTGTCGTGTGTCACGAAAGCCCCCTTGAAGAACATTTACCCGCAGGTCGGAGGCCGAATGCCCATGACTGCTGAAGTGTTCGCCCACAGGAAGGGAACTGTTTTGCCTGGTGATTGTTGAGTGATGCTCATTCATCCGCTGTCGTAGTGTCTGCATGGTCTCCCCAATGTACCATGCTTCGGGACATCCTTTCTTGCAACGTATTAGGTAGACAACGTTGGCCGAGTTGCAAGAGTATGTACCGTGGAGACCATGCAGACACTACGACAGCGGATGAATGAGCATCGCTCAACAATCACCAGGCCAAACAGTTCCCTTCCTGTGGGCGAACACTTCAGCAGTCATGGGCATTCGGCCTCCGACCTGCGGGTAAATGTTCTTCAAGGGGGCTTTCGTGACACACGACAGCGCAGAGTCGCTGAGCTTAGACTGATAGCCAAGTTCCGCACACATGAGGACGGTCTTAACAGGGATCTTGGCTTCATGACACACTATCTGTAACCCCCGTAACTTGCCTGGGTTAGCAAAAAACCTCACTTACTGTGCTGTCTGGAGAAAATACACAATTCTCTAACCAATGCTCAGGATTCCCTTCACTCACATTGTTAGCCACTTTAACACTTGAATAGCAGGTTAGATGTAAGGATTCGCATTCTAATGAGCAATCTGTGACTGTCTGTGCTGATATGCGCTATTGCAGACCAGAACACTGCATTTGCCTGACGAAGACACAGAGAGAGTGTTGAAAGCTCACAGATTTACTATCAAATAAATTGGTTGGATTGAAAATTGGTGTTGCTAAATTCTTACTGAGTTCTTACCACCCCAGTCCAACGCCGGCATCTTTACGTCACGACATGATATAGTTACCAGTGCACATGTAGTCACATCTGTGATGAGGATGGTGGTAGTAGTTCAATGCCCAGTTTTATGAATACATTGATCCCCTTAGTCTTCGTGGAGATTGTGCTCGCAGACCAATTGAAACAGATAGTTAATTGAGAAGGTCAAGGCTAATGGCATATAAGGACAGGTAGCTAGATGGACAAGTAACTAGCTTGGTAATAGGAGACAGAGAGTAATAGTGGAAGGGTGTATTTCTAGCTGGAGGTCAGTCACTAGTGGTGTGCCACAGGGCTCGGTACTGGGACCTCTTCTATTTGTAATATATATAAATGACTTGGAAGAGGGAGTAAGTGGAGTGATCAGCAAGTTTGCAGATGATACAAAGATGGCTGGACTTGCGGATAGTGAGGAGCATTGTCAGGCGATGCAGCAGGACATAGATAGGCTGGTAGCTTGGGCAGACAGATGGCAGATGGAATTCAATCCTGATAAATGTGAGGTGATGCATTTCAGGAGAAAGAATGTAGGAGGGAGGTATATGATAAAGGGTAGATCTATTAAGAGTATAGAAACGCAGAGGGACCTAGGGGTGCAAGTGCACGAGTCTCTGAAGGTGGCAGAGCAGGTGGAGAAGTTTGTGAAGAAAGCATATGGTATGCTAGCCTTTATAGGAAGGGGTATAGAGTACAAGAGCTGGCCTTTAATGTTGCAGTTGTATAAAACGTTGGTTAGACCTCATTTGGAAAACTGCGTCCAGTTCTGGTCGTCTTACTACCGGAAGGACGTGGAGACTCTGGAGAGAGTGCAGAGGAGGTTTACCAGGATGCTGCCTGGTATGGAAGGTCTGAGTTACGAGGAGAGGTTAGGCAAATTGGGACTGTTTTCCTTAGAAAGACGTAGACTTAGAGGAAATCTAAAAGGTGTACAAGATTATGAGGGGTATAGATAGAGTAAACAGGGTTAAGCTTTTTCCTGGGATGGACTCAAATAGCACGAGGGGTCACGGGCTTAGGGTGAGGGGGGTAAGGTATAATTTGGATGCTGGAGGGAGTTTTTTCACACAGAGGGTGGTGGGGGTATGGAATGCGCTGCCAAGTAAAGTGGTGGAGGCAGGCACTCTGGAGTTATTTAAGAAATACTTAGATGGACACATGAACAGAATGGGAATGGAGGGGTATAGAAAACTGATTTAAAATAGGGATCGTGAGCCTTGGGAGTCCCTGGGAAGTGTGTAAATAGATGATGATATTGATGTACTTGTTTTTATCCTACAGGTGCTTTGGTCCACCTTGTTGTCTAACAAGGGGCATACACGCGATGGGTCGTGAGAGGGCTGCTCTTGGATTTTTTTCGAGAGTATCCTAGTGCTTCACGTCGTTAGTGTACGCTTGACCTGGACCATTTGATGGGCAACACGACAGCTCAGTGACTATCGCTGTGCTGTGCAGATACATGGATTTGGGCCTGTGTCTGTGGGAGTTTGCACATTCTCCCCGTGCTTGCGTGGGTTTTCTCCGAGTGCTCCTGTTTCTTCCCACATCCCAAAGATGTGCTCTTAGGCTAATTGGCAAAATAAATTCTCCCTAAATTGTCTCAAATTTATAGATCCATAGATCTATAAACATAGACAGGGATCACGGTAGAGGTGGGAACATCGGGGTGGTGGCGTGGGCTCATTGGGCCGAAGGGCCTGTTTCCCGTGCTGTTTTGTTCTTTGTTTTTTGGATCAGGGCTGATGATATTGAAAGAGGGAATCTGAGTTAATTCTGACCTGGTTTGTACAACAGTGGGTACCAATCTTTCATCTCATATCCCCCCTACACTTTGACCATGCCTTTTCACCCTTATCCTTTGATCTCAACCATCATCCTGACATTTTCACCTTACTCTTTCAGCCTTAAAGTTGGGATCAATGACATTGGAAAGTAAGAGTTGAGAATCTATAGGCAGTGTTTCAGGAGCTTGGGATGCAAGATCTCAAAGATGGTCATTTTACTACTGGACAGTTCAGGGAAGAGCAGGGCAGAGAGCAAGGGAAGTCAAGATTAAACTGCATTTATTTAATGAAAGAGGCCTGACGGGCAAGCAGATGAACTCAGGGCACGCATTGGGGAGCCCAGCACATCAGTGTAAAATATAAAGCTGAAGCATTTGCAACAGTCTTCAGCCAGAAGTGCTGAGTGGATGATCCATCTTGACATCATCTGGAGGTCCCCAGCATTTCAGGTATCAGTCTTCAGCCAATTCCGTTCACTCCATGTGATATCAATAAAAAGCTGAAGGCAGCTGGACACAGCAAAGGCTATAGACCCTGACAATATTCCAAAAACAGTACTGAAGACTTGTGCTCCAGAACTTGCCGTGCTCGGAGCCAAGCTGTTTCAATACAGCTACAACACTGGCATCCATCCATCCAGCAATATGGAAAATTGTCCACAAATGTCTTGTACACAAAAAACTGGACAAATCCAACTGGGTCAGTTACTGCCCATCAATTTACTCTCAATCATCAGTAAAGTGATGGAAGGGGTCATCAACAATATTATTAAGCAGCATTCGCTCAGCAAGAACCTGCTCATTGAACCTCAGTTTGGTTCCCTAGGGTTATGTAGCTTCTGACCTCATTGCAGCCATGGTTCAAATATCAACAAAAGAGCTGAATGCCAGAGGTGAAGTGACTGTCAAGGCAGATTTGGCTGAGTGTGGCATCAAAGAGCCTGAGCAAAGTCTGTTATATCTGCGTGTGTTGGAATAATGAAATCTGGTGATAACGAGGATGCCATTGTGAGTTCAGCAACAAATGGGTTGAGATAGGGGCAATCAAACCAAAGAGAGTTGGGATTGAATATGTATTAAATGGAATATCTTTGGAAGTTTTAACCATGATTTTTCTTCCCATCACTGACACTAAGGCACCAACATCATCAGCGAAGGAAGCTCCCCTACTGTTGGATTTGGCTGTGACATCTGCCCCTCGATGCACCATCAAACCATCCGGGGTCACTGTTAGTGTCAGTGCCCTCATGAATGTTATTATGCTCCCGCCAAATGCCAAGCCAGTAACACTGTCCAGCATCATCATGGTAAGCCACTTCATTCTTACTTTGTGCACAGTTGTGTCTGGATCACACAGTTCCATCTGCTATGGTGTGTCACAAATATCGAAGAGTGTCCAATAGTCTCACAGTGTCCCTGACAGTGTTGCAGCATCCCCAACAGTCTCTCAGGTCTCTCAATGTCCCTGACAATCTTTGTGTCCCCAGTAATCTCGCAGTGTCCCTGACAGTCTCAATGTCCCTGACAATCTCCCTGTATCCCGAATAGTCTCTCGGTATCTCAGATAGTCTCTCAGTGTCCCCGACAATCTCACAATGTTCAATAGTCACATATAGGAACAGGAGTAGACCATTCAGTTCCTCAAGCTGAATTCAACAATTCAATCAGATTATGACTGAACTGTAGTCTATATCTGTACTCGATTTTGGCTGATATCCCTTAATACTGCTTAATAAAAATGTAACTATCTCAAATTTAAAATTAACAATTGATCTAGCGTCAGCTGCTGCCTGTGGAAGAGTATTCCAAACCTCTACAACCCTTTCTGTGTAGAAGTGCTTCCTAACATCTCTCCTGAATCGTCTGGCGCTAATTTTTAGATTATGCTCCCTAGTTCTAGAATCTCCAACCAATAATTTATCTTTATCTACCCTGTCTTTTCCTGTTAGTATCTTGAAAGGAGCCATTGAACCCATCATGACTTTGCTGGTCAAAGAAGACCTTTTCATCTTTATTCTTTCATGGGGTGTGAGCATCTCTAGCAAGGCCAGCATTTATTACCCATTTCTAACCCTTGGACTCAGTTGCTTGCTTATGTCAACCACATTGCTCTGCCTCTGAAGTTACATGTATGCCAGACTGGGTAAAGATGGCAGATTTCCCTCCCCAAAGAACATTAGTGAACTGGATAGATTTTTTCGACAATGTTTAAATCTAGTTTTTAATTCCAGATTTATTAATTAAATTTAAATTCCATCACCTGCTGCGGTAAGATTTGAACCTAGGTCCCCTGAGCATTAACCTGGGCCTCTGGATTACTAATCCACTCCATCATTGCCTCCTGACCTGTAGTTCACCACTCATGAAGTAGATATGAAAAACGTCTTCACTGTGGTAACAGTTTCTGCCTCTGACATCTTTCTGACTATGAATTTCTGTAAGAATTTAGCAACACCAATTTATAATCCAACCGATTTATTTGATAGTAAAAAAGCGAGCTTTCGACTCTATGTCCTCATCAGGCAAATGCAGTGTTCTGGTCTGCACATCATGAATTTCTGGATCAGATAGATCACTATCTGGTGAAAAAAAGGTGTCCTCATCTCATCTCTCATTCTTCTACCAATTATTTTAAAGCTATGCCTCACCCCCAACCCACTTATGCACTCCTCATATAAAATACATAGATTATTCCAGTTTACTTTGTCCAGATCCTTCATAATTCTACACACCTCCATTATATTTCCCCTCAGTTTCCTATGTTCAAAGGAAGACAACCCAAGCCTATTCAATCTCTCTTCACAGCTAAAATCTTCCAGTCCTATTAACATCCTCCTAAATCTCCTGTGCATTTCAACCACAACTTTGCTGGAATATAATGACAGAACCGTACACAGTATTCAAGTTGTGATCTAACTAAAACTCTCCCCCTCACTGTCAACCTCCAACTAATTATTGTATCAGCTGCAAGCTTCTTTATCTTGCCCACTACATTTGGGTCTAAATCATTGATACAAACTACAAAAAAAGCTATCAGAGTACTGAAACTGCAGAACAACAGCTAACAGCTTTATAGTCATTAAAAACGCACCAACCATTCTCCTTCACTTGCTGTCACTGAGCCATCTTTGGATTTAACTTGCCACACTCTCTTAGATCCCACCCAAGATCTTCTACTTTTTTTTGACCAGCCTAACAAAAGTATCTCTAAAATCCATTCAGAGTCAGAGAGTTTTACAACACAGAATGAGGCCCTTCGTGTCTCTGCCGACCATCAAGCACCGATCTATTCTCATCCCATCTCCAGCACTTGGTCATTAGCCTTGTATGTTATGGTGTTTCAAGTGCTTATCTTGTAGAGTCATGGAGGTTTACAGCATGGAATCAGGCCCTTATTTTTTTTTTAAATCCCTGAACTAATTCCAGTTGTTCGCATTTGGCACATATCAGTCTATACCATCGTACGTAAATATCTAAACGCTTTTTAAAAGATAAAATTGTACTCGCCTCCATTACTACATCTGGCAGCTTGTTTCAGACACTCACCACCCTCTGTGAGAAAAAATTGCCCCTGGACACTTTTATATCTCTCCGCTTTCACCTTAAACCTATGCCCTCTAGTTTTAGACTCCTCTACTTTTGAGAAAAAGTATTGATTATCAACCTTGTCTATGCCCCTCATTATTTTACAGGCCTCAATAAGGTCACCCCTCAGCCTCCTATGCTCCAGAGAAAAAAGTCCCAGGTTATGCAGCCTCTCCTTATATCAAGTCTCGGTAGCATCCTAATAAATCTTTTCTGGACTCTTTCTAGTTTAATAATATAGAACATAGAACATAGAACATTACAGCACAGAACAGGCCCTTCGGCCTTCGACGTTGCGCCGACCAATATAAAAAGCAATGCCCCTCCATACTAAACCATTCCCTTCTCTTCCATATACTTATCAACTAACCTCTTAAACGCCACCAAACTTGGCGCATCTACAACCGCTGCAGGCAGGGCATTCCACTCCCGAACCACACTTTGGGTAAAGAACCTGCCTCTGATATCCGTCCTATAACTATCACCCTTAATTTAAAGCTGTGTCCCCTCGTGCTAGCTTTCTCCATCCTAGGAAAAAGGCTATCACTGTCCACCCTATCTAAACCTCTAATCATCTTATATTTTTCGATTAGGTCCCCTCTTAGCCGCCTCTTTTCTAACGAAAACAACCTCAAATCCCTCAGCCTCTCTTCATAAGACCTGCCCTCCATACCAGGCAACATCCTGGTAACCTCCTCTGTACCCTCTCCAATGCCTCCACATCTTTCTTATAATGCGGGGACCAGAACTGCACACAATACTCCAAGTGCGGCCACACTAGAGTTTTGTACAGTTGCAACATGACGTTGTGGCTCTGAAATTCAATCCCCCTACCAATAAAAACTAAGACTCCGTATGCCTTCTTAACAACCTTATCGACTTGATTGCCAACTTTCAGGGATCTATGCACATATACACCAAGATCCCTCTGTTCATCAACACTATTAAGAATCCTACCATTAGCCCTATACTTTACACATTTATTATTCCTGCCAAAGTGCATTACCTCACACTTTTCACATTAAACTCCATTTGCCACCTCTCGGCCCAGCTCTGCAACTTGTCCAAGTCTCTCTGCAAACTATAACACCCCTCCTCACTATCTACCACTCCACCGACTTTAGTGTCATCTGCAAATTTACTAATCCATCCTTCAATACCCTCATCCAGATCATTTATAAAATTACAAACAGCAGGGGCCCCAAAACAGACCCCTGAGGTACACCACTTGTCACCGAACTCCACGATGAGTATCTCCCATCAACCACCACCCTCTGTCTTCTATCTGCTAGCCAATTCCTAATCCAATTAGCTAATCACCCTCTATTCCACACATCTGCATTTTCTGTAGAAGTCTTCCATGGGCCACCTTATCAAACGCCTTACTAAAGTCCATATATACTACATCAACCGCCTTACACCCATCCACCTCTCTGGTCACTTTCTCAAAAAACTCAATGAGGTTAGTAAGGCATGACCTACCCTTCACAAAACCATGCTGACTATCCCCAATCAATTCATTTCTCTCTAAATAACTATAATTCCTATCCCTAATAATTCTCTCCAATACTTTGCCCACAACAGAAGTAAGACTCACTGGCCTATAATTCCCAGGAAAGTCTCTCTTCCCCTTCTTGATCAACGGGACCACATTCGCTATCCTCCATCCTCCGGAACCACACCCGTAACCAACGACGACCTGAAGATCAGAGCCAGAGGCTCTGCAATCGCCTCTCTTGCCTCCCAGAGAATCCTAGGTTAAATCCCGTCCGGCCCAGGGGACTTATCCAACTTCAAACCCTCGAGAATATCTAGCACATCCTCCCTATCTACTTCGATACCTTCCAGTTTGTTACCCTGTACCTCAGTGTTCTCCATAACTACATTTACATCACCCTGCGTAAATACCGAAGAGAAATATTTATTCAGTGCCTCTCCAATCTCTTCAGGCTCCACGCACAACTTCCCACTGCTGTCTATGACTGGCCCTAATCTTGTCCTACCCCATCTTCTATTCTTAACATATCTAAAGAAAGCTTTAGGATTCTCCTTAATCCTATCAGCCAAAGTCTTCTCGTGTCCTCTCTTAGCTCTCCTCAATTTACTCTTTAGCTCCCTCCTGGCTAATCTATAGCTATCCATTGCACTAACCGAGCCTTCAAGCCTCATCCTGACATAAGCCTCCTTTTTCCTTTTAACCAGCAAATCAACTTTTTTTGTACACCACGGTTCTCTTACTCGACCATTTCCTCCTCGCCTGACAGGGACATACTTATCAAGGACTCGCAGCAGCTGCTCCTTGAATAAGCTCCACATTCCAGATGTTCCCAGTCCCTGTAGTTTCCTGGTCCAATCTATGCACCCTAATTCTCTCCTGATGGCCTCATAATTACCCTTACCCCAGCTATAACTACTGCCCCCAGCTTCATGCCTATCCCTATCCATCACTAAGGTGAACGTAACCGAATTGTGGTCACTATCACCAAAATGTTCACTAACTTCCAAGCCTAACACCTGGTCTGGCTCATTGCCAGCACCAAATCCAATGTAGCCTCACCTCTAGTTGGCCTATCTACATACTGAGTCAAAAAAACCTTCCTGCACACTTTGTACGAAAACTGACCCCTCTAACGAGCTAGAGCTATAGCTATTCCAATCAATATTAGTAAAGTTAAAGTCCCCCATAACAATATCCTTTCTATAATAGGGTGATCAGAATTGTATTCCAATTGTGGCCTTACCAATGTTTTATACAACTTTAACCAGGCATCCCAACTCCTGTATTCAATGTTCTAACCAATGAAACCAAGTATGCCAAATGCCTGTTTCACCATTCTGTCCATCTGTGACTCCACTTTCAAAGAGCTATGAACTTGTACCCCTAGATCTCTTTACTCTGTAACTCTCCTCAACACCCTACCATTAACTAAATAAGTCTTGTACTGGTTCAATCTACAAAATACATTACCTTGCATTTGTCCATATTAAATTCCATCTGCCATTCATCAGCCCGTTGGCCCAATTGATCAAATCCTGCTGCACTTGGAGATACCTTTCCTCATTGTACACCATGCCACCAATCTTGGTGTCATCTACAAACTTACTAACCATGCCCCCTATATTCTCATCCAAATCATTAATATAAATGACAAATAACAATGGATCCAGCACTGATCCCTGAGATACAGACCTCCAGTTTGAAAAACAACTCTTTACAATCACCGTCTAGTTTCTGTCAAGAAGCCAATTCTATATGCATTTAGATACCTCATTCTGATCCTGTGAGATTTAACTTTATGCAACAACCCATCTTGCGGTACCTTGTCAAACGCCTTGCTAAAGTCCAAGTAGACAATATCAGCTGCACTGCCCTCATCTACCTACTTGGTTACTCCTTCAAAAACTCATTTAAATTTGTGAGACCATGATTTTCCACTCACAAAACCATGCTGACTAAATACTGTTTAAATGTTGTGAGGGCTCCACTACCCTCTCAGGCAGCGAGTTCCAGATTCCCACTACCTCTGAGTGAAAAAGATTTTCCTCAAACTCCCTCTGAATCTCCTGCCCTTTAAATCTATGTCACTTGGTTATTGACCCCTCTACTAAGGGAAGAAGTTTCTCCTTACCTACTCTATCTATGTCCTTCATAATTTTGTACACCTTAATCCAGTTCCCCCTCAGCCTTCTCTGTTCTAAAGTAAACAATCCTAGTCTATCCGGCCTTTCTCCATCGCTGAAACACTCCAGCCAGACAACACCCTGGTGAATCTCCTCTGCACCCTTTCAAGTGCAATCACATCCTTCCTGTAATGTGGCAACCTGAACAGCACACAATACTCTTGCTGTGTCCGAACCAATGTTTTATAAAGCTCTATTATAACCTCTCTGCTCTTATATTCAAAGCCTCAGCTAATAAAGATTAAAATAAATAAAGTATCCTACATGCCTTTTTAACCAATTTATTGTGATGACTTCAGCCAGGCTAATGAGGTTGGCTTGCTAGAGTATGAACTACCCGATGAGTCCTTTTACATTCAAGGCCAAGTGTCCCTGCAGCATTCCACTGCTCACAAGCTTCCAGTCACTTCAACCATCACCCTTTACCTCCTGATCCAATTTGCCAAATTGCCCTGGATCCCAAGGGCTCTTAGCTTCTTGATCAGTCACCTAATTTGGTCCTTGTTAATAACCTTATTGAAGTCCATGTAGACTACATCATCTGTGCTGCCCTTATCAACACACCTAGTCACCTCCTAGAAAAATGAAATCAAATTTATTAGACATGATCTTCTCTTCATAAAGCCATACTGACTATCCTTGATTAATTCTTGCCTCTCCAAGTGGAGATTCATTTTGTCCTTCAGAACTTTTTCCAAAAGTTTCCCTATCACTGACATCATGCCTGTAATTTCCTGTTTATTCCTACTACCCTTTTTGAATAATGGTACCACACTTCTTGTCCTCCAGTCTGCTGGCACCTCTCCTGTGGCCAGAGAGGAATAATAAATTTGCGTTAAAGCTCCTGCAATTTTCTCTTACCTCACACAGCAGCCAGGGATACATCATATCACGGTCTGGGAATTTATCCATTTCTAAGCCCACTAAAACCACTAACACCTTTTCCTTCTCAATGTTAATCTGTTTAGTTATATCACAATCCCCCTCCCTGCTTTTTATACCCACATCATCCTTCTCCAAAGAACATAGAACATAGAACACTACAGCACAAACAGGCCCTTCGGCCCACAAGTTGCGCCAATCATATCCCTACCTACTAGGCCTATCTATAACTCTCAATCCCATTAAATCCCTTGTACTCATTTAGAAGTCTCTTAAAAGACTCCAATGAGTTCGCCTCCACCACCACTGATGGCAGCCGATTCCATTCACTCACCACCCTCTGAGTGAACACTCTTATACTGAACACAAATGCAAACTATTTATTTAATACTCACTAACATCTTTCAGCTCCACACACAGTGGTGTTATTTTGTTTCTAATGGGCCTTATAGTTTCTTTGGTTATCCTCTTGCCCTTTATATACTTGTAGAACAATTTCTTTTGCCACGCAGTGTTTCTTCTTGGCCCCTTTTTGCTCTCCAGATTTATTTTTTAAATACTTCCCTGCATTTTCTATACTCCTCTAGAACATAGAACATAGAACATTACAACACAGAACAGGCCCTTCGGCCTTCGATGTTGCGCCGACCAATATAAAAAGCAATGCCCCTCCAAACTAAACCATTCCCTTCTCTTCCATATACTTATCAACTAACTCTTAAACGCCACCAAACTTGGCGCATCTACAACTGCTGCAGGCAGGGCATTCCACTCCCGAACCACCCTTTGGGTAAAGAACCTACCTCTGATATCCGTCCTATAACTATCACCCTTAATTTAAAGCTGTGTCCCCTCGTGCTAGCTTTCTCCATCCTAGGAAAAAAGCTATCACTGTCCACCCTATCTAAACCTCTAATCATCTTATATGTTTCGATCAGGTCCCCTCTTAGCCGCCTCCTTTCTAACGAAAACAACCTCAAATCCCTCAGCCTCTCCTCATAAGACCTGCCCTCCATACCAGGCAACATCCTGGTAAACCTCCTCTGTACCCTCTCCAATGCCTCCACATCTTTCTTATAATGTGGGGACCAGAACTGCACACAATACTCCAAGTGCGGCCGCACTAGAGTTTTGTACAGTTGCAACATGACGTTGCGGCTCCGAAATTCAATCCCCCTACCAATAAAAGCTAAGACTCCATATGCCTTCTTAACAACCTTCTCGACTTGACTGCCTACTTTCAGGGATCTATGCACATACACACCAAGATCCCTCTGTTCATCAAGACTACTAAGAATCCTACCATTAGCCCTATACTCTACACATTTATTATTCCTGCCATAGTGCATTACCTCACACTTTTCCACATTAAACTCCATTTGCCACCTCTCGGCCCAGCTCTGCAACTTGTCCAAGTCCCTCTGCAAACTATAACACCCCTCTTCACTATCTACCACTCCACCGACTTTAGTGTCATCTGCAAATTTACTAATCCATCCTTCAATACCCTCATCCAGATCATTTATAAAAATTACAAACAGCAGGGGCCCCAAAACAGACCCCTGAGGTACACCACTTGTCACCGAACTCCACGATGAATATCTCCCATCAACCACCACCCTCTGTCTTCTATCTGCTAGCCAATTCCTAACCCAATTAGCTAAATCACCCTCTATCCCATACATCTGCATTTTCTGCAGAAGTCTTCCATGGGCCACCTTATCAAACGCCTTACTAAAGTCCATATATACCACATCAACCGCCTTACCCCCATCCACCTCTTTGGTCACTTTTTCAAAAAACTCAATGAGGTTAGTAAGGCACGACCTACCCTTCACAAAACCATGCTGACTATCCCCAATCAATTCATTTCTCTCTAAATAACTATAAATCCTATCCCTAATAATTCTCTCCAATACTTTGCCCACAACAGAAGTAAGACTCACTGGCCTATAATTCCCTGGAAGGTCTCTCTTCCCCTTCTTGAACAATGGGACCACATTCGCTATCCTCCAGTCCTCCGGAACCACACCCGTAACCAACGAGGACCTGAAGATCAGAGCCAGAGGCTCTGCAATCTCCTCTCTTGCCTCCCAGAGAATCCTAGGGTAAATCCCGTCCGGCCCAGGGGACTTATCCAACTTCAAACCCTCGAATATCTAGCACATCCTCCCTATCTACTTCGATACTTTCCAGTTTGCTACCCTGTACCTCAGTGTTCTCCATAACTACATTTACATCACCCTGCGTGAATACCGAAGAGAAATATTTATTCAGTGCCTCTCCAATCTCTTCAGGCTCCACACATAGGATATCTAGAGATCTAGATCTCTAGGCCATCTACTGTTTAGCGCCCTCTCGAACTGTCTTCCCTTCTTTGCTTTTAACAATCCTGTATAATCCCTTGACACCCAGGGTTCTTTAGACTTGTTTGTCCCTCCATTTAACTTTACAGGAACGTGCTGGCCCTTTATTCTCTCTAGTTCCTTTTTGAATGACTTCCATACTAGGATATGGATTTTCTTACAAGTATCCGCTTCCAGTTCATGTCGGCCAGATCCTGTCTTTTCTGATTAAAACCAGCCATTCCCTAATTCAGAAGGTTTATTACTGTTCCGTCTTTATCCTTTTCTATAACTACCTCAAATCTTATCAAGTTATACTCACTATTGCTGAAATTCTCTCCCACTGACATCTACGTCCATCACCTACCCACCTCCCGAAATTTAGGTCCAGTACCATTCCCATTTCTTGTAGAACTTTCTACGTGTTCTCTCAAAAAGCTCTTCTGGATACGCATTTAAGAATTCTCCCCCTCTAAGCTGTTCAGATTTTGCCTCTCCTAATAAACATTGGAAAAATTGAATTTTCTATTATTGTTACTCTATTGTTTTTACGCTTTTCTGAGATTTTCCTTAATATCTGCTCTCCCTGATTTTTAGGAGCCTGTAGTTCACGCCCAACAAAGTGATTGCCCCATTTTGTTTTTAAGTTCTACCCACATGACCTCAAATGAGGTTAAGATATCCCTCCTCACCATAGTAATTGTCTCCTTTGATCAATATGAGTGCCCCCGCCCCACTGTCTTTGGCTGAATATTCTGTATCTCGGAATATTGAGCTGCTAATCCCACTTCTCCCACAAACATGTCTTTGTGATAACAATACTTCCATTCATCTGCCTTATCTGTAAGACTCCTTACATTAAAATAAAGTTAGAGTTTATTTATTAGTCACAAGTAGGCTTACATTAACACTGGAATGAAGTTCCCTGAAAATCCTCGAGTTGCCACGCTCCAGCACCTGTTCAGGTACACTGAAAGAGAATTTACATGGACAGTGCACTTAACCTGCACATCTTTCAGACTGCGAGAGGGAACTGGAGCGCCTGGAGGAAATCCATGCAGACATGGGGAGAACGTGCAGATTCTGTACAGACAGTGACCCAAGCTGGGAATCAAACTCAGGTCCCTGGGCTTGAGGCAGCAGTGCTAACTACTAAGCCACCGTAATGTAATCCAGACTTGCCTTTTTTCCTTGTGCCTTAACATGTCTATTTTCACTCTGCCTTCCAAACTGACTTGGGTTTTCTTCTATATTTGGCTATTTATTATCCCTTGCTATACAACCACATTGTTACCACACCTCTCCCCCACCCCCCTACCTATTATTGGTGGTAATAATACCACCACTGTATTATTTTAAACAATCTCTTAACAGCATTAGCAAACCTCCTCACAAGGATGTTGGTCTGGCTCAGATGCAATCTGTACAGGTCCCATCTTCCCCAGAAACGGATCCAGAGACCTAAGAAATGGAACCCCCCCCCCCACTACACTGTCTCCTCAGCCATGCAATCATCTGCTCTATCCTCCAGTTCTGATATGCACTGGGAATTAATCCAAAGTTTACAAATTTTGAGGTCATTTTTTCAATCTGCAATCTAAATTCCTATTGCAGGATCTCCTCCCTCTTTCTACCTATGTCATTGATATCAGTGTGAACCCTGACCTCTGACTGTTCACCCTGCCCTTCAGACTATCCTGCAGCTATTCCATGGCATCCTCAACCCTGATACCAGGGAGGCAACATAGCATCCTGGAATTTGACCACACAAATGCCTGTCTGTACCCCTCACTATCAAGTTTCCTATTACAATGGCTTTTCCACTCTTACTCCTCCTGCCCTCGCTCCCCGCCCCTCTTGTAGTTAAGCCACCCACAATGCCAAGAACTTGGCTCTGGCTGCACTCCCCAGAGGAACCATTATTCTCATTGTTATCCAACACAGGAAAATGGGTTTTGAGTGAGATTAGCTCTGAGGCTTTCCTTATTATCTGTCTCCCCCCCCACTTTTGACTGATGGTCATCTCCAATCCTTCTTTGACTGCATTCCCTTAAGCTGCGGGGTGACCATATCTAAAACTGTGCTATTGACATTACTGTCAGCCTCTACAGTACATCCACCCCTCTTCCATAGCAATCTATTTGTCACCTTCTCAAACACTTCAATCAAGAAGTTCTTTCCATTAACAAATCTACACTGACTGTTCTCAATTAGTCTCTGCCTTTCAAAGTGAAATTTATGCTGTCCCTCAGAATCGGATCTAGTAATTGCCCACAACTGAAGTTAACTGGCCTCTCATCACATAGATCATTCTTGCATTCCTTCCATCCTTTTTAAATCAACATAACATTGACACTGCTGCAGTTATCTGACACACTTGTGTAAGCAGGAAGAATTGAAAGATGATGGTCAAAGCTTCCTCAAACTCCTCCCTTGCCTCTCTCAGAAACCTGGGATACATTTCATCCAGCCTTGGTGATTTTCTTTGTTACCCATCCTTAATTGCCCTGCAACTAAATGGTTTGTTAGGCTATTTCAGAGGCAACTACGTTCCTGTGGCTCTGGAGTCACATGTAGGCCAGACTGTAAGAATGGCAGATTTCCTTCCCTAAAGAACATGAGTGAACCAATTTTATTTAACAACAGTTGACAATGGTTTCATCTACTTTCAATGACATCAAAACCTTTATGACTTGCTCACTTTATTCTGTCTAGTACCTCACTCTCTTCCTCCCTCACTAAATCATCAGTATGGGCCTTTTACATTTGTAATGTTCATGCCCATATCCTCCATCTTCACATGGAGATTATCACTTTGCTTCATTGATCTTTCCTTCCTGACATAGAATCATAGAATCTCTATAGTACAGAAGGAGGTCATTTGGCCCATCGAGTCTGTACAGACCACAATCCGACCTATGCACTATTCCCATAACACACATTAACTCAACTAATCCATCCAACACAAAGGTCGATTTAGCATGGCCAGTCCATCTAATTTAGAAAGCACCTTGGGTTTAGATAGTCTCACAGTTTCCTGATGTCCCGATACTCTGTCAGTGTCCCAAAAAAATGTCAATATCTATGCTGAACACAATTCCATAGCCATTAATAATATAATATAAATCCCATTTCTCACAGCTCAATGTAATAATCCTGCTCCAGATCCCAGACTCCCAGCACGATGGCACAATGGTTAGCACTGTTGCTTCACAGCTCCAGGGTCCTGGGTTGATTTGCGGCTCGGGTTACTGTCTGTGTGGAATTTGCACGTTTTCCTCATGTCTGTGTAGGTTTCCTCCGGGTGCTCCGGTTTCCTCCCACAGTCCAAAGATATGCAGATTAGGTTGATTGACCATGCTAAGAAATTGCCCCTTAGTGTCCAGGGATGCATAGGTTGGAGGGATTGGTGAATATAATATGTAGGGATATGGAGGTAGGGCCTGGGTGGGATTGTGTTCAGTGCAGACTCAATGGGCTGAAGGCCCTCTTTCTGCATTGTGGGGTTCTATGATTCTAAGATTATTGAGCTGATCAGCTAATCTATAATAAGATACCATACTAGAATTGTCAGGAGATGGTATCAGGAGATGAGCACAACATCATTAGATCTCATTTCTCTTCTGAGCCAAGCAACATATTGGAACTGTTACTCTCTGTGTTAGAACAGAATCCCCTCAAAGAGAAAGACTGGGCCACTCCTGCACACACTGTATTCTAAATAACTGAAACATGTGTTAGATATAGAGTTTTGAATCCCACAGAAAGTCAAGAGGAACATGGAAAGTGCAGCGGTGAAATTAAAAAGTAAATTAGGAAAACAAAGAGAGGTAGTGAAAAAATATTGACACTCAAAATCAGGAGGAACCCAAAGAAATTTTATGAGTCCAGAAGAGGAATGGAATTTGAGCACATCAAACTTTCATTCACTAACTTCATTGTGCAGTGTGCCACTATGTATAATACTCTGTGTTACCAAACCATGTTACAGTTTCCCTATCTTTTTAAAACATTGCATCATCTCATCCCGAGTGACAAGTTTGAGAGACATTTAGATTTATTGTTGCAGGAATCAAGACTGAATGCAAAGGTGTCTCTGAAGGGGAAGAAGCTTGCAATTAAACTGGATCTCAAAAGGTAAGATATTTGGCTCCTGCACTGTATGAGAAAAGTGAGACTTTATAACCTCCCATGTATCTGAATATTCACTAGATTGCGCTGTATGTGGTGGTTTGGATCTGTGGCTCCAATCTACAAAATGCGCTGCTCGATAGAACATTCTCAGGAATGATGAGGCCTGTACAGTTTTGATCTTATTCTGACAGGTGACTACAGACAGCCAAACCAGTGACTAACATAGAACATAGAACATTACAGCGCAGAACAGGCCCTTCGGCCTTCGATGTTGCGCCGACCAATTATGAAAAAAGCGATGACCTCCAAACTAAACCATTCCCTTCTCTTCCATAAACTTATCAACTAACCTCTTAAACGCCATCAAACTTGGCGCATCTACAACTGCAGCAGGCAGGGCATTCCACTCCCTAACCACCCTCTGGGTAAAGAACCTACCTCTGATATCCGTCCTATAACTATCACCCCTTAATTTAAAGCTGTGTCCCCTCGTGCTAGCTTTCTCCATCCTAGGAAAAAGGCTATCACTGTCCACCCTATCTAAACCTCTAATCATCTTATATGTTTCGATAAGGTCTCCTCTTAGCCGCCTCCTTTCTAACGAAAACAACCTCAAATCCCTCAGCCTCTCCTCATAAGACCTGCCCTCCATACCAGGCAACATCCTGGTAAACCTCCTCTGTACCCTCTCCAATGCCTCCACATCTTTCTTATAGTGTGGGGACCAGAACTGCACACAATACTCCAAGTGCGGCCGCACTAGAGTTTTGTACAGTTGCAACATGACGTTGCGGCTCCGAAATTCAATCCCCCTACCAATAAAAGCTAAGACTCCATATGCCTTCTTAACAACCTTATCGACTTGACTGCCTACTTTCAGGGATCTATGCACAAATACACCAAGATCCCTCTGTTCATCAACACAGAGTGAAACTGGTTGAAATAGAACCTCAAGAGCAAGCAAGAGCTGCCACCCACAAGATAAGAAATGAGGAGAGAGCTCTAATTATTTTTGTCAACCTTGCAATGTGCTCTGTTACTCCCAAACTCACACATAATTTGACACCAACTTTTGTCAAGGGAGTTTCACAGCTCCTGAATCAGTCTGAGTCAATGTGACACCATTTCCGACCTCCCTTCTGACTGCCCATATTAAAAGGAGTTTTTATGGGAGACCGGGCAGAAGACTCCTTTCAGAATGATGCTGTCTGCATCATTCCACACTGAGCCTTTTGTAATCACCAGGAATGAATGCAGAATGAGGAAGGAATGCAGTGTAAAACACCCATACCTGAGGCTCACTGCTGGCCAGAGGTGATCTGATTTTGATCATTTATTATCATGCGGAGTCATGACAGCTGCCAGCAGCAAAGTATTTAGATGAGGCCACATGGACTGAGGCATAGGCCGCCCAGTTTTGGGGTGTGCACTGTCTGTGCCCAGCTGGTTATGTTCCTGAAAATGGACCAAGATGGAAAACACGGAGTATACAGCAATAGGATAGTGAGCAACTGTCCCAAAAAAAACAACTTATATCGCACATTTAATGGAGCATTCCACGGGAGCATTGCAAAATAAAGTATGACACCAAGACACATTAGGAGATATTGGGTCAGAAGACTAAAATCTTGGTCAAAGAGGCAAAGGTTAAAGGAGGGAAGTGAGATGGAGAGGTGTAGAGGGAACTGAAACACAGCCACCAGCTAGAGGAATTTATACAAAAAACAAAGAACAAAACAGCACGGGAAACAGGCCCTTCGGCCCAACGAGCCCGCGCTGCCACCTCGATGTTCCCACTTCTACACGCGATCCCTGTCCATGTTTATAGGTCTATGGATTAAAAACCAAATTTGAGACAATTTAGGAAGAATTTGTTTTGCCAATTAGCCTAAGAGCACATCTTTGGGATGTGGGAGGAAACCGGAGCTCCTGGAGAAAACCCACGCAAGCACGGGGAGAATGCGCAAACTCCCACAGACACAGGCCCAAATCCATGTATCTGCACAGCACAGCGATAGTCACTGAGCTGTCGTGTTGCCCCATCAGATGGTCCAGGTCAAGCGTACACTAACGATGTGAAGCAGTAGGATACTCTCAAAAGGTCCAAGAGCAGCCCTCTCACGACCCATTGCGTGTATGCCCCTCGTTAGACAACAAAGTGGACCAAAGCACCTGTAGGATAAAGTCATATGGAAACAAGTCTTTCAGCCCAACTTGTCCATCCCACTCTTTTTTTTTAAAAACCCCTAAGGTAATCGCAATTGCCCGCATTTGGCTCATATCCCTCTATATATATTGTACCCATGTGACTATCTAAATGCTTTTTAAAAGATAAAATTGTACCTGTCTCTACTACTACCTCTGGCAGCTTGTTCCAGACACTTACCACCCTCTGTGTGAAAAATTGCCCCTCTGGGCCATTTTGTATCTCTCCCTTCTCACTTTAAACCTATGCCCTCTAGTTTTAGACTCCCCTCCTTTGGGAAAAGCTATTAACTATCTACCTTGTCTATAACCTCATTATTTTATCAATCTCTATAAGGTCACCCCTCAGCCTCCTAAGGTCCAGAGAAAAAAGTCCAGTTTATTCAGCCTCTCCTTATAACTCAATCCATCAAGTCCCGATAGCATCCTAGTAAATCTTTTCTGCACTCTTTCTAGTTTAATAATATCCTTTCTATAATAGGGTGACCAGAATTGCACACTGTATTCCAAGTGTGGCCTTACAAATGTCTTGTTCAACTTCAACAAGACGTGCCAACTCCTGTATTCAATGTTCTGACCAATAAAAGCATGCCGAAAGCCTTCTCTGTCCACCTATGTCTTCACTTTCAAGGAGCTATGAACATGTTCCCCTAGATCTCTTTGTTCTGTAACTCACCCTAACACCCTATCATTAACTAAGTCCTGCCCTATTCAATCTATCAAAATGCATCACCTCACATTTGTCTAAATTAAACTTCGTCTGCCATTCATCAGCCCGCTGGCCCAATTGATCAAAATCCTGTTGCAATTGGAGATAACTTTCTTCACTATCCACTATGCCACAAATTTTGGTGTCATCTGCAAACTTACTAACCAATTTACTTACCAATTTCACAGTAACTTCATTGCAGTGTTATTGTAAGCCTTACTTGTGACTAATAAATAAACTTACTTAACAGCTGGGGAGTAATTATGAGATGCAAAAAAGGCCAGAATTAGAAGAGCACAGATACATTGATGGGTTGGAGGAGATGACAGAAGTAGGGAGGGAATGAGGTAGCAGAGAAAGCTGTAGGTCCACAAGTGCTGGGGTAATTGGGGAACAGGAATTCCTACGAGTTAAGATACAGGCAGCAGACGTTAAGGTGACCCCTCGTTTACCGAGGATAGGATGTGGGAGAGCAGCCAGGAGTGCATTGGAATTGTCGAGTCTAAAGATGACAAAGACATGGATAAGAATGTCAGTATCAGATAATCTGAGCCGGGGTGAAATCAGGTGCTGTAACCAAGGTGGAAATGGTCTGTCTTAGTGACAACTCAACTATGAGGTCAGAAGTTCACCTCAGGGTCAGATGTGAGACCCAGTTTGTGAACATACTGACTTAATCTCAGCTCAGTAAAGTTTTACAACACCAATTTTAAATTCAACCAATTTATTTGATAGTAAATTCGTGAGCTTTTGACTGTATAGCCTTCGTCAGGCAAATGCAGTGTTCTGATATGCAGAGGCACTCATACCCACACAGACGGTTACAGATTGCTGATTAGAATGCGAATCCTTACATCTAACCTGCTATTCAAGTGTTAAAGTGGCTAACAATGTGTGTGAAGGGAATCCTGAGCATTGGTTAGAGAATTGTGTATTTTCTCCAGACAGCACAGTAAGTGAGGTTTTTTGCTAACCCAGGCAAGTTACGGGGGTTACAGATAGTGTGTCATGAAGCCAAGATCCCTGTTAAGACCGTCCTCATGTGTGCGGAACTTGGCTATCAGTCTAAGCTCAGCGACTCTGCGCTGTCGTGTGTCACGAAAGCCCCCTTGAAGAACATTTACCCGCAGGTCGGAGGCCGAATGCCCATGACTGCTGAAGTGTTCGCCCACAGGAAGGGAACTGTTTTGCTTGGTGATTGTTGAGCAATGCTCATTCATCCGCTGTCGTAGTGTCTGCATGGTCTCCCCAATATACCATGCTTCGGGACATCCTTTCTTGCAACGTATTAGGTAGACAACGTTGGCCGAGTTGCAAGAGTATGTACCATGTACCTGGTGAATGGTATCCTCATGTTTGATGATGTCGTCCATGTCTATGATCTGGCATGTCTTGCAGAGGTTGCTGTGGCAGGGTTGTGTGGTATTGTGGTCACTGTTCTCCTGAAGGTTGGGTAGTTTGCTGCGAACAATGATCTGTTTAAGGTTGTGCGGTTGTCTGAAAGCAAGAAGTGGGGGGGTGGGGATGGCCCCAGCGAGATGTTCATCATCATCAATGACATGTTGAAGACTCTGGAGAATATGTCATAGCTTCTCCGCTCCGGGGAAGTACTGGACAACAAAGGGTACTCTGTCCACCGTGTCCCGTGTTCGTCTTCTGAGGAGGTCAGTGCAGCTTATCGCTGTGGCACGTCGGAACTGTTGATTGATGAGTTGAGCGCCATATCCTGTTCTCACGAGGGCATCCTTCAGCGTCTGGAGGTGTCTGTCACGATTTCCTCATCTGAGCAAATTCTGTGTATACGGAGGGCTTGTCCATAGGGAATGGCTTCTTTAACGTGTCTAGGGTGGAAGCTGGAGAAGTGGAGCATTGTGAGGTTGTCTGTCGGTTTGCGGTACAGTGAGGTGCTGAGGTGACCGTCCTTGATGGAGATGCGTGTGTCCAAGAATGCAGCTGATTCTGGAGAATAGTCCATGGTGAGTCTGATGGTGGGATGGAACTTGTTGATATCATCATACAGTTGTTTCAATGATTGTTCACCATGAGTCCAAAGGAAAAAGATGTCATCAATATATCTAGTATATAACCTTGGTTGAAGATCTCGTGTGGTGAAGAAGTCTTGTTCGAACTTATGCATGAAGATGTTGGCATACTAAGGTGCAAATTTGGTCCCCATGGGCTGTTCCGTGTGTCTGGATGAAAAGCTGATTGTTGAAGGTGAAGACATTGTGGTCCAAGATGAAGCGGATGAGTTGTAAAATTGCATCTGGAAACTGGCAGTTGTTGGCATTGAGTACTGAGGCAGTTGCAGCAATACCATCGTCGTGGGGGATGTTGGTGTAGAGCGCCGAGACATCCATTGTGACAAGGAGTGTCCCTGGTTCAACTGCTCCATGTGTGCTGAGTTTCTGTAGGAAGTCCGTAGTGTCAAGACAAAAGCTGGGGGTTCTTTGTACAATGGGTTTCAGGATGCCCTCGATATAGCCGGAGAGGTTCTCACACAGGATCCCATTGCCCGATACGATGGGACGGCCGGGTATGTTTGCCTTGTGTATCTTTGGGAGGCAGTAGAGATCTCCAATGCGGGGAGTACGTGGAATGAGAGCCCGGAGGGTGTTCTGAAGGTCCGGATCAAAGGTTTTGATCAGAGTGTTGAGTTGACGAGTGTGTTCTTTGGTCGGATCTGCTGGTAACTGTCTGTAGTGTTTCACATTGTTTAGTTGTCGGTACACTTCTTCACAGTAGTCCGTTCTGTTCAGTATGACGGTGGCGCCTCCTTTGTCTGCTGGTTTGATGACAATGTTGCGGTTGGTCTTGAGAGCACGGATGGCCTTGCTTTGTGCTTGGGTGATGTTCGGGACTGTCTTGTCTTGTAAGTGCGGTTGATGAATCTTGTGTTCACGCACCTCCTGATGGCTTGGGCATACACATTTTGTCGGGGGCAGTGGCCTTCCGGAGGAGTCCAATTGGATTCGTTCCTCTTCGGTTGCTGCACTGCGGATCACTCTGTCGGCTGTTCTGGTTCATTAGCTATCTCATTGAGTCCACTATTGGCCTCTTGGGGTTTGTGGAAGCGGAGCGAAGAAGCTACGACATCTTCTCCGGAGTCTTCAACATGTCATTGATGACGATGAACATCTCGCTAGGGCCATCCCCACCCCCCAACTTCTTGCTTTCAGACAACCACACAACCTCAAACAGATCACTGTTCGCTGCAAACTACCCAACCTTCAGGAGAACAGTGACCACAATACCACACAACCCTGCCACAGCAACCTCTGCAAGACATGCCAGATCATAGACATGGACGACATCATCAAACGTGAGGATACCATTCACCAGGTACACGGTACATACTCTTGCAACTCGGCCAACGTTGTCTACCTAATACGTTGCAAGAAAGGATGTCCCGAAGCATGGTATATTGGGGAGACCATGCAGACACTACGACAGCGGATGAATGAGCATCGCTCAACAATCACCAGGCAAAACAGTTCCCTTCCTGTGGGCGAACACTTCAGCAGTCATGGGCATTCGGCCGCCGACCTGCGGGTAAATGTTCTTCAAGGGGGCTTTCGTGATACACGACAGCGCAGAGTCGCTGAGCAGAGACTGATAGCCAAGCTCCGCACACATGAGGACAGTCTTAACAGGGATCTTGGCTTCATGACACACTATCTGTAACTCCCGTAACTTGCCTGGGTTAGCAAAAAACCTCACTTACTGTGCTGTCTGGAGAAAATACACAATTCTCTAACCAATGCTCAGGATTCCCTTCACACACATTGTTAGCCACTTGAATAGCAGGTTAGATGTAAGGATTCGCATTCTAATCAGCAATCTGTAACTGTCTGTGTGGATATGAGTGCTATTGCAGACCAGAACACTGCATTTGCCTGACGAAGGCTATAGAGTCAAAAGCTTGCGAATTTACTATCAAATAAATTGGTTGAATTTAAAATTGGTGTTGTAAAACTTTACTGAGTTTACCCCAGTCCAACGCCGGTATCTCTACATCTTAATCTCAGCTGCCAGGGAGAGAGATGGATTTGGTACTTAGGGTAGTTTGGAATGGGAATCAAAGCCAAAGGCTTCAGTCTTCCTGATCGTTAGTTAAAGGAAATTTCTGTTCATCCAGTATTGAATATGGGATAAGCAATTAAATAATTTATAGACAGTGTTAAAGTGGAGAGAGTGGTGGAGAGGTACAGCTGGGAAATTGTCAGTGTACACATAAAATTAACACCATGCCTTTGGGATAATGTCACCAAGGGCAGCATGTGGGTGAGAAATACGAGTGGGACAAAGATTGATTCTTGCGAGAAACCAGAGATAATGGTGTGGATGCAGGAAAAGAAGGCATTGCCAGTGATTCCCTGGCTAAGGTTAGATAGATTAGAATGGAATCAGAGGAGAACAGTCCTACCCAGCTAGACGCTGTTGGAGAGATGTTGGAGGAGGACGGGTGGAGTTGAGGGCAGTGGGAGGCATGTAATAAATTCAAGCATTTTCCTATGACTGATATTGAGCTAAAAAATCTATAGTTTCCCATTTTTCTCTCTCTTGCATTTCTGAAACAATAAAATTACATTTACCACCTTCCAATCTACAGGAACCATTATGAAGTTGATAGAACATTGGAAGGTGAATAGCAATGTATTCATTGAATCATAGAATCCCTAGTGCAGATGGAGGCCATTCGGCCCATCGAGTCTGCACTAACCACAATCCCACTCAAGCCAGAGCCCCATAATCCCATGCATTTATTCTAGTTAGTCCCTTTGACACCATGGCCAATCCACCTAACCTGTACATCTTTGGACTGTGGGAGGAAACCAGAGCACGCAGAGCAAACCTATACAGACACTGGGTGAATGTGCAGACTCCACACAGACAGCGACCCAAGCAGGGAATCATATACGAGTGCTGCGAAATAGCAGTGCTAACCACTGTACCACCATGCCGCCCAATAATTCCACAGCTACTTCTTTCAACACTCCAGGAGGTAGATCATCATATTCAGCGGATTTATGAATCTTCAGCCCCATTAATTTCTTTGATGCTGCTTATTCACTAATACTAATTTTTTTTCAGTTCTCATTGTCAATACCCTCATGGTTTTCTCGTTTTTCTGAGAAGGTTTTTTGTATTCGCCTCCATGAAGATAGATACAAAGGGCACACAATCATATCTTCTCACGCTATGATCCTTTGCAGCCAAATTTCCATTCACTGCAACAGGATGGGAGAATCCTGCTGGCATGAACAGTAGTAAGATTTCAGCCAAAGTATCAGTTTATTTTCTCTGCCATTTCTTTACTCCTCATTATAAATTCTCCTGATTCTGCATGTAACAGATACATTTGTCCTTGCTAATCTTTTCCTTTTCACATCCCGATAGATTTTTAAGTTCCTCACTTGTTTGCTCTGATGTTCAACTTTGCCTTTCTTTATTCGTTTCTTTGATCCTCCTTTGCTGAATTCTAAAAAGCTCCAAATGCCTACACATACACAGTTTTTCACAGCTTTCATGTCTTCTAGCTTTATATCAAGTACTTTATTTTACTAAATTAACATACAACATTAACTAATGTTGCAATGAGCAACATCCCTAATGAGCAATAGGTACTTTGTGTCTTGTGCAGAAAATAAGCCCAAGGTATTATATCATTATAATAATACAGCATCCATAGACTTACCACTCTGAGCAACCTTATAAACCACTTCCATTGGTCCTATACAATCTTTAATTTCTCTTATCAGCCACTGTGTGATCATTTTTCCTGCTGGGTTTTTGTGCCTGTAAAGAAATGTATATTTGTTGTAAATCATGTAATTAAATCCTCAAATATTAGCCATTGCCTATCCAATGTCATATCTTTTAATGAAGTTCACCAATCTACCACAGCCAGTGGCACAGTGGTTAGCCCTCTGCCTCACAGCACTAGGGATCTGGCTTTGATTATTGGCTGGAATCAGTGTGTGCGTGGAGTTTGCACATTCTCCCTGTGTCTGCATGGGTTTCCTCTGGATGCTCTGGTTTCCTACCATAGTCCAAAAGATGTGCTGCTTACGTACATTAGCCATGCTACATTCTCCTTCAGCATACCCAAATAGGCACCGGAGTATGATGATAAGGAGATTTTCAGCAGTGACTTCATTGCAGTATTAATGTGCACCTACTTGTGACACTAATAAACAAACTAAACTAGTCAATTTCCCTTCTAATTCTGTAGTTTCCTTTTGTTTAGATTTAAAACCTTAAGCTTTGGATTGAACTGTATCACTTTAAATCTTAATATAAGATTCCACTATATTACGGTCACTCTTTCCTACAAGCTCCTTTACAAGAAGATTACTAATTAGCCTTTTTTCTTTGCACAATAGTAGGTGTAATCTTAGCTGTACTCTAACCGGTTTCTCAATTTGCTTTTCCAGAAAGCCATCGCATATGTATTTCAAAAATTCATCCTTGACAGCATTAGTTCTAATTTGGTTAATTCAGCTATGTAGATTGAAGTTCCCCATGGTTACTGTGTTGTCCTTGTTTCATGCACATTTAACTTCCTGATTTATACCGTGCCCTACATTACCATTAATGTATGGTGGCCTGTAAACAACTCCTGTAATGTTTGCTGCCTCTTGTTGTTTCTTAGCTCCTTTCGACTAATTCTGCAACTTGATCCAAGATCTTCTCGCTAATGTAATAATCTCATCCTTATCCCTTTCTCCTGTCCTTCCTAAATGTCGAATGCCCTTGAACATTCAGTTCCCAGCTTTAGTCACCCTGTAACCACATCTCAATCATGGTAATGAGACCATAATCGCTTATTTAAAGTTTAAAGTTAAGGTATTTTTTGTAAAGTTTGTATTCAGAGTTCTTTTCAATTTTGCCTTCTTAACATTTTTCTGTATTTTGACCCTATGTAATGGAATAGAATAGAACTTTATTACCCATGTATAAGTGGAGATGCATCTTTGACTTCTCCTCCAGTATAACATATAATCATTTAGAAACGGTGATTACTTTCATGTGTACCTCCATTTATAATTTTGTGCATATCTAATGTACATACCATATAAACATAACGCATTATACTCCGCCATTAACACAGAGTGCAATTCAGTAAATAAATAAGAAATGTGTTGAGTTTACACTCTGTTATTAAGTGAGCTTATAGCACTAGGAATCAAGGGGAAGCCAATGGTAATGATCTGACAATGGATGCAATTATGGGTAATATTAACCTTTGTTTCTATTGCTTTATAATTTTTCACTGTAAGGAGAGATGATGGCCTAGTGGTATTATCGCGAGACTATTAATCCGAAAACTCAGCTAACTCAGCAGGGGATCCAGTTCTAATCCCACCACAACAACTTAGAATTTAATAAAAAATATTTGGAATTAAAGTTTATTTATTAGTGTCACAAGTAAGCTTACATTAACACTTACATAGAACATAGAACACTACAGCACAAACAGCCCTTCGGCCCACAAGTTGTGCCGATCATTTCCATACTTACCAGGCCATAGACCTATCTGTAACTCTCAATCCCATTACATCCCATATACTCATCCAGAAGTCTCTTTAAAAGACCCCAGCGAGTTCGCCTCTACCACCACTGACGGCAACCAATTTCATTCACTCACCACCCTCTGAGTGAAAAACTTACCTCTAACATCTCCTCTGAGTGAAAAACTTACCTCTAACACCTCCTTTCCCCCTAGCACCTTAAACCTGTGTCCTCTTGTAGCGACCATTTCAGCCCTGGGAAATAGCCTCCGAGAATCCACTCTATCTATTCCTCTCAACATCTTAAAAACCTCTTTCAGGTCGCTCTCAACCTTTGTCTCTCCAGGGAGAAGAGACCTAGCTCCCTCAACCTATCTTCATAAGGCATGCCCCCCAATCCAGGCAACATCCTTGTAAATCTCCTCTGCACCCTCTCAATAGCTTCCACATCCTTCCTATGGCAGGAACAATAAATGTGTAGAGTATAGGGCTAATGGTAGGGCTCTTAATAGTGTTGAGGAACAGAAGGATCTTGGTGTATGTGTCAATAGATCCCTGAAAGTAGGCAGTCAAGTGGATAAAGTTGTTAAGAAGGCATATGGAGTCTTAGCTTTTATTGGTAGGGGGATTGAATTTAGGAGCCGCAGCATCATGTTGCAACTGTACAAAACTCTAGTGCGGCCGCACTTGGAGTATTGTGTGCAGTTCTGGTCCCCACATTATAAGAAAGATGTGGAGGCATTGGAGAGGGTACAGAGGAGGTTTACCAGGATGTTGCCTGGTATGGAGGGCAGGTCCTATGAAGAGAGGTTGAAGGATTTGAGGTTGTTTTCGTTAGAAAGGAGGCGGCTAAGAGGGGATCTTATTGAAGCATATAAGATGATTAGAGGTTTAGATAGGGTGGACAGTGATAGCCTTTTTCCTAGGATGGAGAAAGCTAGCACGAGGGGACACAGCTTTAAATTAAGGGGTATGAGTTATAGGACGGATATCAGAGGTAGGTTCTTTACTCAAAGAGTGATTAGGGAGTGGAATGCCCTGCCTGCAGCTGTTGTAGATGCGCCAAGTTTGGTGGCGTTTAAGAGGTTAATTGATAAGTATATGGAAGAGAAGGGAATGGTTTAGTTTGGAGGGGCATTGCTTTTTATTTTGGTCGGCACAACATCGAAGGCCGAAGGGCCTGTTCTGTGCTGTAATGTTCTATGTTCTATAGTGAGGTGACCAGAACTGCACACAATACTCCAAGTGGTGAATTAAATGAAATTATTGTGAAAATCCCGTATGCCATATTCCAGCACCTAAAAGAGAATTTAGCATGGCCAATGCATCTAACCAGCACATCTTTTGGACTATGGGAGGAAACTAGAGCACCTGGAGGAAATCCACGCAGACATAAGGAGGATGCGCAAATTCCATACTGACAGTGGCCCAAGTTGGGAATCGAACCCAGATTCCTGGCACTGTGAGGCAGCAGTGCTAACCACTGTGGTACTGTGCCACTAAGAATTATTCATGACCATGAAACCATTGTCGATTGTCGGAAAAACCCATCTGGTTTATTAATGTCCTTTAGGGAAGGAAATCTTACATGGCCTCCAGGGCCACAGGGACACAGTTGACTCTCAAATGCCCTTGGGCACAAGGATGGGACAATAAATGCTGGACAGCCAGTAACCCCCATATCCCACAACTGAATTAAAAAAACCCTTCTTCCTAGATCACCTTCTTTCTCTCCTATCTGAATTCTTTCTCAGGGTCCTGGACTCCTGTTAAGTCAGTTTAAAGCCTCCCCAACACCACTAGCTAACCTTTCTGCAAAGATACTTGCTTTGGTCCTGCTAAGGTGTAACTCATTCTCCTTATAAAGGCACATCTATCACAGAACCAGTGTCAGTGGCTCAGAGATCTAAAGCTCTCCCTCCTACAATATCTCTCCAGCCATGTGTTCAATTGTTGTATCCTCCTTTTTCTGTATTCACTAGCACATGGAATAATTTTTGAGATTACTGCCTTTGAAGTCCTGCATTTTAACTTCTTTTCTAGCTTTCTAAAATCATATTTCAGCACCACATTCCTCTTCCTACCAATGTCATTAGTACTGACATGGACCTGCACCCTTGGATGTTCATGAGTAGGCTACTCAGCCTTTCGAGCCTGTTCCACCATTGATTATGATCATGACTGATCATCCAATTGAGTAAACCGTTTCTGTTCCTCCCTATCCTTTGATTCCCTTTGCCCCAAGAGCTATATCTAACCCCTTCTTGAAAACAATGTTTTGGCGTCAAATGCTTTTGTGGTAGTGAATTCCACAGACTGACCACAGGGTGAAGAAACATCTTTTCATTTCCATTCTAAGTGGTCTACCCTGTATCCTCAGACCATGACCCCTGGTTCTGGATACCCTCCACCATCGGGAACATCCTTCCTGCATCTACCCTGTCTAATCCTGGTTGAATTTTATTGATTTCTATGGACTCTCTTCTCATTCTTCTGAATGGCAACAAATATAATCCTAACCAGCTCAATCTTTCCTCACAGGTCAGTCTGCATCCCAGGAATCAGCCTGGTAAATCTTCTCTGAACTTCCCCCATAGCAAGGATATTCCTCTCCTAAAAAATAGCACTGCAACAGCTCAGTAACTTCTTTAACCCTAACACCAGGAACACAATATACAATAAACAGTCCAGAGCCCATTCTGTAGTAATCCCAGTCCCAGACCAGATCCCATTCTGTGGTAATTTAGCAAATGCCAGTTCCCCATCACCAACACCATTTATTGTGCAAAGGAAAAGGCTGTGTCTGTAGCTTAAAGTCAGGTAGTCTACACCTCAGGATTTATGACCTTGGTCCGGGTAGAGTAGTAACAGGTTAAAATACCCCTACTGACCACTTCCCATTGGGCAAGTCTCTGCTCACTCAAAAAGGCAGCTTGTATTCCACAAAGCCCACTGAAAGATCTCTCGATGATCCCCTGTGCTCTTTCCGATCATTCTAACACTACCGCCTCGTGGGACATCCTGTTCCATGTTCCAAAGACTTGCAGATTGAGAATCAACCGGTTCAGTTACCTGAATACTTTGTGGCAGAAACTCACAACCCAGAGTAGACGTCATCCTTGAATTGAGAGGCAGCCAATAGCGATGATGATGAAATCTGGCGACGGATGTGATCATTTTGTGAGAACATGTTTGGGAATTGCACTGTATTGCACTGGGAGCTGCGATTTCAGACATCACACAGACTGAAACTTCCTGGTTCTCAGGAAGCACCAGTTCTGCAGGATGTGGAGTTCAAGACTGAGAAACAGGTAGCTCCAAGCAGACCATCTGCTCTAGGTATTACAGGCGGATTTATTTAAATAAATACTTTTTTCTCATTCTCTTTCCTCACAGATTCAGGATGTACTCATCAAAGTCCACTTTGGAGTCATTGGCAGTAAGTAAATAGGAAATACTTCATCAATAGTTAGTGAATTACAGAACATGCACCCCCTCCTGCACGCAAACGATCACTCCATTGAAATCAATGGAAATAACATTGTACGAAAATGTTTTTCAGAATCTTTTTGATCATTATATCCATAAGAGTAAAATCTAACATCATTATATGAAATCTTTCACTTATATTAGAAAGTTTCTGTTTACTGTTGAAATGGAGAACACTGACTGCAAATGTAAAGAATAAAAGAAAATCAAGATTGACATTTTTAATACTTTCATGTCCAGACATCTCAGGCACATCACATCTAATGAAGTAGTTTTGAAGAGTTGTTGTATGTGGGGAAATACTGCAATCAATTTTGCAAATGACAAGCTTCTGAAAACAGCAATGTGCTAATTCCTAGATACATGTAATAATAAATCAAATCAGCTATTGGTGATGCTGGCCTAGGGATAAGTTACAGAAAAGAGAACTGGAGCTATCCTGTTCCTCTTGAAAATAGCAACTGGGGAGCTTCTACATCCACCTGGACTGGTAGAAGCTCCCCAGTTGCTATTTTCTGTTTACCTTCTTAAACAGAAGATGGCACATCAGACAATGTCATATTCCCTCAGTATTGCACTGAAATATCAGCCTAGATTTTGGGTTCAAATCACTCAAACCTTCTGACTCAAAGGCAGGGATACGACCCACTGGGCCATGGCTGGCAGCTGAATAAAAATGAAAGTGATTATAAATTCTATGCTATGGAAGGTTGATTTGATTTCACTTATTATTGTCACATGTATTACTATACAGTGAAAAGTATTGTTTCTTGCACGCTATGTGTTCATCAGGGAGAAGGAAAGGAGAGAGTACAGAATGTAATGTTACAGTCAGAAATATGGTGTAGAGAAAGATCAATTTAATGCAAAGTATTCAATCCATTCAAAAGTCTGATGGCAACGGGGAAGAAGCTGCTCTTGAATCAGTTGGTACGTGACCTCAGACTTTTTCCCGACGGAAGAAGGTGGAAGAGAATATGTGCAGGGTGTGTGGGGTCCTTAAACAATCTGGCTGTTTTTTTTGGATAGGAGATTGGTTTGCGTGATGAATTGAGCTATATTCATAACCTTTTGTAGTTTCTTATAGATGTTGGGTATAGCAGGAGCCATACCAAGCTGTGATACAACCAGAAAGAATGCTTTCTATGGTGCATCTGTAAAAGTTGGTGAGAGTTGTCACTGACAAGCCAAATTTCTGAAAATGCTGGGGTCATCATCCGCAATTGCACATATTGCAATGTGGCTATACATCTGTAAGGTAGGGGGAGCCACATAACAAAAAAGAAATCCAGGAAATAAACGAGCCCAGACATTCTGTTAAGCTAGTGTGAGATCCAGAAACAGGTCTGTGAGCTAGATCTCCACTCAAAATCAATTGATTACTGATGTAGACGCAGCTGCCCAGTCCACAATAAAGATATTCTGCCCACGTCAGTGAGGATGTCATTATTATCCTGGAAACTGGCACATTTTCCTAACAAATTATTGTTTCACTATTTTACACTACATTTATGATAAAGCCTTGGCTTCAAGTCCAGGTAGTTGGTCCCACTTGCGATGGTTCAGTTTGTCTCTGTACTTCACCCTGTGTTGCTGATACTAAAAGGACAGATAAAAAGACATTTGCATTGGGAAAAGCTGAGAGGAGGTTTTGAGGTGAGAATCAGGGCGAGCGAGGAGTTTTGCTGAGACGGTTACTGCATTTCAAAGGCATTGCTCCAATAAGACGAGGGCAGGCTGGAGACAAAAACTGACAGACTGACTCATGGCCCTGAGCTTTACTTTGGTGCTGTTAGAAAGGAATTAACAACCTTGAGAACTGATACCCTCAACATGGCTGTACAGAACAGCAGCAAGGAACAATGCTTTAACTAGACTTCTGATTTCACTGCTTCCTCCAATCTTTCAGCTAATCCCTCTTCAAACTCCAATGAAGGCTCTTCTGCAATTCACCGTCATGCCAATCATCAATGGTAAGTGTTATAATCTCAGTCATATATTTGGCATAGTGCAGGTCATCAGTGAGGGTGCTGTTGAAATGAAATATAATGAAATATGGTACCTTACACACATGACATCTCTCTCAGTTGGACAAGTTAGCTGATGAAATGAAGGTGCATTGCCAGGCTATGTGAACCATACAGACAATTGATACCTTTTTCAGAATCTTTCAGTGTGTCTTACACTTGTATGAGGTCCAGAGCTTAACCTGGAGGAGTGCTGATTGGAAGTGGATAAACAGATTGGATTCCCTTCACCGCTGTGTGACCTGGTGATACACACTCTGTTTCCTCCACTGCTGATAGCTAAGTACAGTCTCCCCGGGAGTAGCTAATCCTCCAATCTTAAGCATATTAATACAAGGCCTAGATAATTGAATATTCAACAATAGAGCCATCAGAGCTGATTTCAACATTGTCTTTCCCCATTGCACATGTTGCAGGAATTCAGTGAATAATAATTACAACAAAAAATCTCTCTGTTCAGGATGTTTCAGATGCTGACATTTTCCGTCCTGCTTTCCAAAGAGTGGGGGGAGGGTGGAATACAACAACCACCACCACACAGCGCCCCCCCCCCCCCCTCATTTTCACCCTCCCCCGAAACTGCTAGTCTCACAGCCATTTCACGTCCCCATTAAGAGTTAATTGGCTACAGATGGAAAGTCTGCCGCTCGCTCCAGAGGAAGTCCTGCCTCAGAGTGCTAGATCCTTGCCTTAGAGTACTGGACCTCATCCTTAGAGAGATGGATCCCTGCCTTAGAGAGATAGATTCTTGCCATTGAGATGGAACCCTGCCTTTAAGAGTTGGATCCTGCCTTAGGGGTGGGCTGGATTCCTGCCTTAGAGAGTTGCATCTATCACTTTGGAAGATAGACCGCTGCCTTAGAGAACTGGATCCCTGACTTAGAGACTGCATCCCCCCCTTAGAGAGCTGGATCCTGTCTTTAGATTGTTGGATTCTGTCCCCAAATTGCAGGATCCCTGCCTTAGAGAGTTACATCTATCCCTTTGGGAGATGGACTGCTGCCTTAGAGACTGTATCCCTCCCTTAGATTGCAGGATCCTGTCCTTAGATTGCGGGATGCCTGTCTTAGGGAGCTGGATCTCTGCCTTAGAGAATTGGTTCTGCAGAGACCAGAACTGCAGTGGATGTTTATGACATCGGGGGAAGGTAAATGTTCAGTGTGAGGAAGGGAGGGAAAGCCTTGGGGGTGGACTGTGGGGGACTGGGATCATAGAGGAGAGACCAGATGAGAAGGGAGAGCCTAAAGCTAGAAAGAGGTTTCTGTTGGAGGCTGATAGGAAATGGCCCATAGGTGATCAAGAATCAGCAGCTTAAAGGGGTGAAATGAGGACAAGGGCAGCAGCCTGTCTGAGGCCTTGTCTACCCGAGTGGAGAATCACTGGGCAGCAACCCAGCAGGAGGCCCACAAATACTAACTGATGTTCTCCTCCAGCTAATTCAGCAGAATTCAGGCCTATCCTTTCCCACTCTGAGAGATTGCTCCTAGGCACACTGAGGCGTTTTCAGAGTAACACTGCCATCAGCGAACTGTGCATACAAACTAGAATGTTACATTCTGCGATAGAGTATTGGAGTACCTAAACCCCTTAAAGAGTAGAATCAAAGAATCAGGTAATGTTATAACATGAACACGCCATTGTGTCTGTGCCAGCTTTCTGAAAGAGCAGTTTATATGGTCCCAATCCAAGGAAGGAACCTGTAAATATTAAAGAGCAAACTTCACTTGTCTGTCTCTTTTTATTCTCTGTTTAGAGCGGACTCTGGAAGGAGTGCAGATTCCACTCCCAGAAGGAATTGATCTCATCAATGAGACTATGAGGAACCACATGGTGGGTAATGCTGTGACACTGCTGATTATCTCTATTAATCTGTTACTGGGTCTGATATGGAACAGATTAACCTTAGACCTAAAACAACATGCTCTTGATTACATTATATATACCACCGTACAATATATTACCCGTGTAGTGCTTCATACATATTACCATATGTTAGCCTCAGTACTTCATGCATGTTACTATAAAACACATCAATTCTACACAATGTACCTGCTGTGTTAAAGGTCATGTCAGTGTACAGATGCATACTTCTCCCATTTGTAGTAAGAAATACAAGTACTCCAATCATCTTCAGTAATGATGCTATATGGACAGGGTGTGGCACAGTGGTATTGTCATTGTGTTGGTAATCCAGAGACACAGGGTAATGCTCTGGGGACCCAGGTTTGAATCCCACCATGACATGAATTCAGTAAAAATGTAATCCATAGAATCCCTGCAGTGCAGAAGGAGGACAGTCAGCTCATTGAGTCTGCACTGACCACAATCCCATCTTCCATAACCCCATATATTTATCCTGCTAATTCCTTGACACTAGAGTCAATTTAGCATAGGCAATCAACCTAACCCATACATCTTTGGACTGAAGGAGGAAACCGGAGTACCCAGAGGAAACCTATGCAGACATGGGGAGAATGTGCAAATTTCACATAGACAGTCACTCAAGATAGAATTGAATCTAGGTCCCTGATAATGACGGCCATAAAACCATTGTTGATTTTTGTAAAACCCATCCAGTTCACTAATGTCCTTTAGGGAAGAAAATCTGTTGTCCTTACCTAATCTCACATACACGTGACTTCAAAGCCACAGCAAAATGATTGACACTTGATTTCCCTCAGTGATGGGCAATAAATAGTGGCCCAGTGAGCAATTCACATGAATGAATGTACCTCCATCACACTGTGGCCTCAGGTCCTTTGAATGTAACAGTGCAAGTTTGTGATTTCGAAAACCCTATAAAGTCTCAGTGTCCCAGAAATGTGCAATTGCTGTGATTCCATTGACTTTAACACTTTCAATAAGCTTTATATTTATAAAGTAGGGCTGGGTGGATGGCAGAGGCTATGGATGTGTGGGGTCAGCAGGCATAAGGAGCTGTCAACATCCAGGGCAGACTAGGGGGAGGGATGGACATTAGAGAAAGGGTCTGAAGTGATAGGAATGAATTATGGGTCAGTTTACAGATAAGCACTCCTCCTGATCTTCAAGATGAGTTGGAAAGGCAGTGACCTTGTCCATCTGAATGTCCCAACCTCCTTTCAGCTTCCGTGTTCCTGAGAACCTTTTAAAACAGCGCTAATGTATAAGGCACAAAATCTTATAATAATGAAATCACATGTGAGGTGATGGCCTAGTGGTATTACCACTAGACTATTAATCTGAACACTCAGCTGATATTCTGGGGACCCGGGTTCAAATCCCACCACAGCAGATGGTGGAACTTGTATTCAATTAAAAAAAAAAATCTGGAATTAAGAAGCTATTGATGGCCATGGAACCATTATTGGAAAAACCCATCTGGTTCACTAATGTCTTTTAAGGAAGAAAATCTGCCATCCTTATCTGGTCTGGTCTACATGCAACTCCAGAACCACAGCAATGTGGTTGGCTCTGCTGAACAAAGGCAACTCGGGATGGGCAATAAACGCTGGCCAGCCAGAAACGCCCATGTCCCATTAATAAATAATAAAAAACTAACTGGCCTCATGAGAGCTGGTTAGTCACCCACCCCATCACTTCCAATTAATATCCAAACGGGGTGAGTTGGAGTTGTTTTTTGATTTTTAAACATTTTTTGATTTAGTTTGATATGGAGACTAATTATTCTTTGTAATTCTCAGGGTTATCTGTCAGTTGGAGCAGATTTACACTTTTACAAAGGCTTGCGTGAGGTTATCTATATGAATAATAAGCCATACCCTCCAACCAACACGACTATCAGCAACTAGTGACAACACTGTGAAGAATGGAAACCTCCACACAGAGTATAAAGGTCCTCAGCAGTATTATTGCTTAGTCACTATTCCTGAATTTTATTAACGTAACACTGGCTATGTAGATCTGTTCACTTTGTCTTGGGATGATTGTCCCTCGCCTTGGCAGAGTGCAGAGACAAACAGTTCAAGCCTTTGTTGCACACTAGAGGACAGAATGATCGTGCAAATGTAAACAATTGATCATTTATTGTTTTTTTTTTCTAGTGAAGTTTTGTACTAGTAAATTGATGGGCTGTTCTCATTTAACACTGTACTGCCAGCTAAAGTCTTAACATTGTACTATCAGCTAAAATCTTAAGACAACCTCAAAACCTTGGGCACACCTCCAGGTATAGATCCATGGCTGGGTGACAGTGTAGGAATTCCATTACATCCTTGTGTAAGGGTTTTTATAGCAGCAGGGTGATGTAGGCCAAATATCGGGTTATAGCTCTTATTCAGTATGGAATCACATCTTTAAGTGACTTCTGTAACACTTCTGTGTTAAATCAATTGCATAAGAGTTCACATCCAAAGACTCTACAAAAACACTCACTCTGTAGGTGATCCAGGAAACCCACTCTTACTTCAGCACATTATCACCTTCAATCTGCTTGTTCAGTGATTCAATCTCATGTCGGATACTGGATATTGAGAAATTAGTCCACCCATTCATTTAGAACAGTGGCCTTCACAGCACACAAGGTTTCTATGATTAATGAAGCTTGTTCCCATTCTATGGGCCTGAAGATATTTCTACATTGACGTTCTATTGTTGGTGAGGAACAACTCCACTGGGAGCTTGCCTCATTCATCTGCTTCTGAAATCTCCTAACCTATGCAGCTGCCTTTACAATAATGAATCTCTTTCCTTCTGTCCTGTTAGATGATGGTGTGAACCTTGGTGATAACTCTGGTGTGAAGTTTGCTTATGAAAATAGAGTCTGAAATTCCATAGTGAATCCCAGTCTTCTGTCAAAACATGGAATCAAAGAATCCCTACAGTGCAGAAGGAGGGCATTTGGCCCACTCTCTGACAAAGTATCTTACCCAGGCCCTCTCCCCCCCCAGCCCTATACTCCACAGAATTACTATGGTAGTCCATCCAACTACATATCTTTGGACATTAAGGGACAATTTAGCATAGCCAATCTACCTAACCTGCAATCTTTGGACTGCAGGAGGAACCTGGACCACCCAGAGGAAACCTACGCAGGCATGGGGAAAAGATGCAAACTCCACACAGTCACCCAAAGCCAGAATTGAACTTAGAACATAAACATTTTCCCTTAGTCAGAAGTGATTTGGAATAAACAGAACATTGTTTAGGTGAAATGTCTCTCTTGATAATTATTTCTTTCTTTTTAGATTTTTTTTATTTGGACATTATTGTTTTGTCATTTTGCACTTATCAAAATAAAGGATGTCAGATTCTGGGCTCCATGATTGAACATCTCTACACAATCCTGGCCTGTATGTGTCAGCCCCAAGCTCAGTGCTATATTGTTCCATATCCCACACCAGTCATAATCTGCCCTCTCTCACTGAGATTGCCAGCTTTCCTCCAGCTTAAGCACCAGAGACAAGGGTGAATACACTCAAACTCATTTCATTTAGGACATAACAGTCAAAATAAAAGCAGAGACTTTCACGACCTAAAGACCAAAAGCCATTAGGAACCCATTCAGGCCTTACTTGACCATGAGTGGAATGTAATGGTGTCAATCTGATGAGTTAATATAACTGAGGTGGAACTGAGGTTCAATTCCCAGCTTGGATTACTGCCTGTGTGGAATTTGCATCTTCTTCCCATATCTGCGTGGGTTTGCTCCTGGTGCTCTGCTTTCTTCCGACGCTCCAAGGATGTGCAGGTTAGTTTGATTGGCGAGCTAAATTGCTCCTTTGCTTCAGGGGACGAGCAGGGTGGATGGGTGGGATTCGGGGATGGAGCCTGGATAGGATTGCGGTTGGCATAGCCTCAATGTGGCCTCCTTCTGCATTGTAAAGATTCTATGATTCTACACTGTGTATAAGTAGAATAATCCACATTCTTAATAGTGCTGGTGATACCACAGCAATAGATAATTCTGTAATGTTTCTGGATAAGTTATTCCAAATATTGGTTGTATAGAAAGCCATTCTAAGTGTATTTAGTATTGTAATAATCCATAATGTTTCAGTGTGTGTTAATCATACATAATGGCCCAATGTGTGCTCCTGTTTACTCGTATATCTCTTCTAATGGCCAACTGTATTACTTACTGTTTAATAAAGATAATGACAATGTTGCTCGACTGAAACAATGCCTCACTTGGTAACTATCAGGACTAGTGTAAAGATTCCATTCTCCACAGGGGACGGGGTGGGGTTCAGCAATCCACTTTGCCCATCAGATAGTTTGTAGCTTGTGTGCGAAAGTTTATATTTTTCAATAATTTAATATGGGCCTTTGAAAGCGTACAATCTTGTTGTAGCCATAGAGATACCCAGCACAAGACGAAGTTAAACAGGAATGAATTGTCAAACATCTCTGAATGAGACTGCAATTGCTTAGGTAAATGTCAACAAACTCAGTTTTAAACCATCAAATGTTTTCAACGCAGTCAAGTTTGAATTCAAGGTGAATTGGTGGGACTTGATTACCGTGTTAAACAGTAACTGATTACTTACTGTCACTGTCGACAGATGTCTCTTGATTGGAAGATGACGTCTACCCTGGGTCATGAGGTCTTCATGTGACCGAACAAGCTGACTTTCGACCCATTGAATGGGGATGAAATTACAGGAGGTAGTGGAATCTGGAGTGTAGAGTTTGCTTCCTTTTCTTTCCTACTCTGCTGCTGCTCCACTTCATCATTAAGAGATTGTGACTCGAACCACGGGGCAGTTGGATGGACAAGTTCTCAGCATCAGCAGCAAGCTCCTTCCAGTCATTAAGGTCAACAGCACCACACAGAGCTTCCTTGTCCTTCCCCAGAATGCTAACTGTTTGAGAGTTGAGAAACAGGAGCTGTGGCAGAGACCACTTCTGACCATTCAGGAAAAGTGTGCAGTCCATCAAAGTTGAGTTTGCAGGAGATTTTCCTCAAATAAGTTTTGGCATAGAGGTGACTGAGATTAAAGGGTTTTCCATCAGGAAGGTATTTAATTCTGACACCAGAGAGCAGTTGATCTTTGATGAGGTGAAACGCCACTCTTAGGTGAGCTGTAGATAATATGGGGGTTATAATATAGCCTTGCTTGACACCAGGCCTTTGAAGGCATTTGTTTCAGATCTCCCACAGGATAGATGATTGACCTTCTCAACAAACAGGAAAGGATGCCAACTTACACAGTCTTAACTGATCTGACCTGCCCTCCTTTAGGTGAGAATGCTACTGTAAAATAAATCACACACCACCATTAAGTTTTGGAAAAGTTAACTTTTAATCTTAGGGGTCACTCTTACCCAGGCAGTTGAACTTTGCAATGCTGCCTTTTTGATGTTCAACTTGTGCTGCCAGGCAATGAAGGCTGATCACACAAGAACAGAAAATGCTGGAAAATCTCAGCAGGTCTGACAGCATTTGTGGAAAAGAAAAATGCCAATGTTTTGAGTCTGAATGACTCGTCATCAGAGTAGCAAACGAAGGAAATAGAACAAGAGTTATACTTTAAAGGTGGGGAGCGTGGGGGTGTAAAATCAGTCACTGATTGTCACTGTTGCACTGTTTTGACAAATACATGAATAGGATGGGGATATGGTCCCCAGAAGGATTCTATCCCAGAATCAAGGATAGTTGAGTCGGGCAGCATGGTTGGTGCAAGTTTGGGGGACCGAAGGGTCTGTTCCTGTGTGTAATTTTCTTTGTTCTTTGTAATTGGTCACTGACTGGTGGGATGGGTGGACTGGTACGCTGTTGGTACAGTCTACCGATGGATCAATGAAAATGGTATTAGAATGTTAGACTGGCAGACTGGTGAGCTAGTTGGACTGATATCTGGTAAACTGGCAGACTGGTGAACCCTTGAGACTGGAAAAACGATGAATTGGTGTGTGAGGTGGAGAAATTAATGACTGGACCCATGTCCAGGAAGGTAAGACAGTTAGAATAATGGATGGTGGAGGTGGTGAAAGCAGTGGAATGGAATTCCTGATAGCAGCAGAGGCAGGTAACCTAGTTGTAACTAGTTTGTGACAGATTAGTCTCTAGCCAGAGGGGAGTCGATGGCTAAGGGGTATTATCGCTAGACTATTATTCCAGAAACTCAAACTAATGTTCTGGGGACTTGCGTTCGAATCCCGCCATGACAGATCTGCATTTGAATTCAATAAAAAAAATCTGGAATCGAGAAATCTATTGATTCCATGAAATTATTTTCAATTGTCGGAAAACCCATCTGGTTCACTAAGCCCTTTAGGAAAGAAAATCTGCCATCCTTACCTGGTCTGGCATACACGTAACTTCAGGGACACAGCAATATGGTTGACAGTCAATTGCCATCCAAGGACAACAAGGGATGGTGAATAAATGCTGGCCAACCAGCAATGTCCATGTCCCACAATTGAATAAAAAAGAAGCATCCAGTCAGTAATAAAGATGGAAACAATTTCTCAGTCTGGGGCTGAGAGATGACTGGGACTGCTGTGGCACACAGAATATTAATTGATAATATAATAGATTTGCCACAGAGAGCAGCAAAGGGAGTGCTGGAAAAACTAGGGCTGATTATCCAGCAAGGACAAAGAAATAGAAATAAGGATAGCAACATGTAAAGGTTATAAATAAAAAACTTGAAATGAACGCAGGAACGTACAGGTATGTAGTGCCACCTGGATTGGAAGGTGAGTACAATTTTAAATCTCATGGACGTACTCATTATCAAATGTTACTTACCACAGGCCAAACAAAATGGTGACAGTCACAAGATTTTTAATATATTGATTTTAGATAGCTGAAAAACACGTATTGTATCAAGATTTGGCTAGTGTAGTGGGTATGGATTCACCAGCCTGAGGGAGATGAATTGATCTTGGCTGGGATAGTATTCACCTCATGAAGATGTCTTTATGGATGACCCAAGTCATTGATATCCTGGACTGCTTTCCATTATCTGCAGGCTTGGACAGGAAATTTTTATAATATTTCTTCTGCTGTCTATAACCTCCATCATCCTTACAACCCTTTGTGCTCTTTCAACCCTCTTGCATAAACTTGAGTTTAATTGTTCCACTATTGGTGGCTGTGCATTTCGTACATTGATGGTGCTATAAAAATTCAAGTTATTGTTGGCCCCAAGTTTTTTATTTTATCTTGCCAATCCTGGAAGCTGGATTTGGGTTAAGTAGGAGCGTGGGGCAGACTCGATGGGATGATGGTGGGTCAGTTTAGTATGCATATAAAATTCTGGGGAAATAATGAATACTTTCTAGAAGTCAGCCCCAAAGATTCACACAGACCAGACACACAGGATTCTTACCTACAATTCTCTGCTCCAAGGCAGATCTGAAACACATCAACATAACTTCCAAATAGGACAAGGTCCCAAATCCACACCAGCCAGATCGGGTTTGGCACAAAACTGATCCACACCAATTGTCCAGCCAACTGAGCCACTGGCCCACTCAAGGAGAAGAGTTGCTATGTCAACTCACACTGTGTATGTACATGTTGTGACATGGAGCTATGGATATTGATGGTAGAGGCTCCAATGTTCTTTCCATCACATTCTAACCAGGAATCTCTCTTGTTCTTACTGCCTGACATTTTTGTGTGTTGAAAGGAATTACAAGTTGATATTCAACCTTATGAACTACCATCATAGAATCCCTACAGAAGAAAGCCATTCGGCCCATCAAGTCTGCACCAACCACAATCCCATTCAGGCCCTATTCCCACAACATCACATATTTGCCCTATTAGTCCCTCTAACATTAACAGGCAATTTAACATGGTCAATCCACTTAACCTGCATGTCTTTGGACTGCGGGAGGAAACCCATGCAGACACAGGAAGAATGGGAAAACTCCAGACAGACAGTGACCTGAGGCCAGAATTGAACCCAGGTCCTGGTATTGTGAGGCAACAGTGTTAACCACTGTGTCACCATGCTGCTATTCCTTGGCAATTCCTTGACCTGGGCCTGAATTTCTTCCTCAGTATGTGCCCGAGGTCAACACAGTCAGAATCTGCTCCTGTCCAAGATCACATTTTCAATACAATATTACACTGGGTGATCAAAAGCCCACCTGATTGGGACTCTATGTAGGCAGGGGTGGGTCCAATGGGAACTCAGCAGGCGGGTGTGAAACATGCAGGGTCAGTTCTATGAATGGTGCCAGGAGATGTCTGGGAAATAGAACATAGAACATTACAGCACAGAACAGGCCCTTCGGCCTTCGATGTTGTGCCGACCAAAATAAGAAGCAATGCCCCTCCAAACTAAACCATTCCCTTCTCTTCCATATACTTATCAATTAACCTCTTAAACGCCACCAAACTTGGCGCATCTACAACAGCTGCAGGCAGGGCATTCCACTCCCTAATCACTCTTTGAGTAAAGAACCTACCTCTGATATCCGTCCTATAACTCATACCCCTTAATTTAAAGCTGTGTCCCCTCGTGCTAGCAGTGCTAAATAAGGGAGTGCTGCAGCTGGATATTTATATGGTGATGGCCTCAGCATGTGGCAGCCATGGGAGGTAGCAGGTGAGGTCCCTGCTTCTCGGAGAATGGCCTAAGTCTCCTTGACCAGAAGTTAACAGTTAGGCTCGACATCATAGGATGATGAACCCATGGAATTCTCTAACCCAAAAGACTGTGGAGGCCAAGTCATTGAACATAGAAGGAATTAGATAGACTTCTAGATCGGGAATTTCCAGCCTCAAATCTGGAAAATCCTACCCAAGGTCAATAGATCTTTGCATGGTCCCTATCCGACCTACTACAAATCCCATCGAGGTGGGATGGTAGAATTTCACCCCTAGATTTTAAATCATTAAGAGTTTTGGGGAGTATGGAGCTGAAATAGAGGATTAATTATCCTCATACAGAAAAGCTAAATTTTTTAAAAAAAGACTAAAATTATTTCATCAAGATGGCTGACACTAATTTACATGATAATTTATATTTCACATTTCAATCCTGGCAAGTCAACACACTCTCCAAGACAATGACACCCATCCCCAACCTGGGGGCTTCTACAGAACTTCCTTTCTCTCTATTGATAAGATATTTCTGGAAGTCACTGACAGTATTCAACAGCTGCAGACAGACCATTCAAAGGTTAATTGCTTGTACAAAAGACCTTGAGCTAATTGAGTGAAATTGGAATAATTTAATTTGATTTACTGGCAGTTAGAAAGATACATCACTAGTCGAGACTTCAGGTTTGGTTCCTTCTCTAACAAGTTTGGATCTTATCTACTATTCTGTTTTTGGGCAGAACTTTATGTTCTCGTGGGTGTGAGTTTGCAGTTGGGAAGGGCAGGTAACCAGAGAGATGATAGTGATGATAGATGATAGAGATGATAGCTGCCAACTTCCCAACTTCATCAGAATTAAGTTCTGGGCAGGACAACCGTAGATGACCTTCTCATCTGCCAACTACTGATGCCCTTCAAAGACCAATTAATGACCACTTAAGTGCGTCATCCTTCTGGCAGTGAATATTAACCTAGCTGTAGGTGGGTCTGTCATTATGCAGAATGCACAGCAACTAAAACTATGTGACCAGCTTATCACTTCCTGGAGAGGGTGGTTGCTCACTCGATCAAAGGTTACGTTTGCCTGATTGACTGGACTTCAGGAAGTGAGGAGCACTGAGCTCAGCACAGCTTCCCTTCCCCCACACCCCACCTACCAGGGGAAACCCAACCCACTTTCCCCACTCATTACAGGGTCACACTATGTTGCCTGCTCTTCCAACACCAGCCACAGCCACCACAGTGTCGCTGCTGAGCATAAGAGCTGCAAGAGGCTGATTGGTCAGTAGCTTTCAGTAGATCATAGAATTCCTACAGTGCAGAAGAAGACCATTTGGCCCATCAAGTCTGCATTGACCACAATCCCACTCAGGCCCCACTCTTGCAACCCCACATATTTAACCCTGCTAATCCCTGACACTAGGCTCAATTTATCGTGGCCAATCGTGGCTAATTTTATTAGAAACAGGAGAGGAGAGGTCACCCTGTTGGGAGTCTTTTACAGACCTCCTAATAGTTCTAGAGAGGTTGAGGAAAGGATTGCAAAGTCAATTCTGATTAGGAGTGAAAGTAGTAGGGTAATTGTGATGGGGGACTTTAACTTTGCTAATATTGATTGGAATAGCTATAGCTCTAGCTCGTTAGAGGGGTCAGTTTTCGTACAAAGTGTGCAGGAAGGTTTTTTGACTCAGTATGTAGATAGGCCAACTAGAGGTGAGGCTACATTGGATTTGGTGCTGGGCAATGAGCCAGACCAGGTGTTAGGCTTGGAAGTTAGTGAACATTTTGGTGATAGTGACCACAATTCGGTTACGTTCACCTTAGTGATGGACAGGGATAGGCATGAAGCTGGGGGCAGTAGTTATAGCTGGGGGAAGGGTAATTATGAGGCCATCAGGAGAGAATTAGGGTGCATAGATTGGACTAGGAAACTACAGGGACTGGGAACATCTGGAATGTGGTGCTTATTCAAGGAGCAGCTGCTGCGAGTCCTTGATAAGTATGTCCCTGTCAGGCAGGGAGGAAATGGTCGAGTAAGAGAGCCTTGGTGTACAAAAAAAGTTGATTTGCTGGTTAAGAAGAAAAAGGAGGCTTATGTCAGGATGAGGCTTGAAGGCTCAGATAGTGCAATGGATAGCTATAGATTAGCCAGGAAGGAGGTAAAAAGTGAATTGAGGAGAGCTAAGAGGGGACACGAGAAGATGTTGGCTGATAGGATTAAGGAGAATCCTAAAGCTTTCTTTCGATATGTTAAGAATAGAAGATTGGTTAGGGCAAGATTAGGGCCAGTCATAGACAGCAGTGGGAAGTTGTGCGTGGAGCCTGAAGAGATTGGTGAGGCACTGAATAAATATTTCTCTTCGGTATTCACGCAGAGTGCTGGAAATGTAGCTATGGAGATCACTGAGGTACAGGGTTGCAAATTAGAAAGTATTGTAGTAGATAGGGAGGATGTGTTAGAAATTCTCGAGGGTTTGAAGTTGGATAAGTCCCCTGGGCCGGACGGGATTTACCCTAGGATTCTCTGGGAGGCAAGAGAGGAGATTGCAGAGCCTCTGGCTCTGATCTTCAGGTCCTCGTTGGTTACGGGTGTGGTTCCGGAGGACTGGAGGATAGCGAATGTGGTCCCATTGTTTAAGAAGGGGAAGAGAGACCTTCCAGGGAATTATAGGCCAGTGAGTCTTACTTCTGTTGTGGGCAAGGTATTGGAGAGAATTATTAGGGATAGGATTTATAGTTATTTAGAGAGAAATGAATTGATTGGGGATAGTCAGCATGGTTTCGTGAAGGGTAGGTCATGCCTTACTAACCTCATTGAGTTTTTTGAGAAAGTGACCAAAGAGGTGGATGGGGGTAAGGCGGTTGATGTAGTATATATGGACTTTAGTAAGGCGTTTGATAAGGTGGCCCATGGAAGACTTCTACAGAAAATGCAGATGTGTGGAATAGAGGGTGATTTAGCTAATTGGATTAGGAATTGGCTGGCAGATAGAAGACAGAGGGTGGTGGTTGATGGGAGATATTCATCGTGGAGTTCGGTGACGAGTGGTGTGCCTCAGGGGTCTGTTTTGGGGCCCCTGCTGTTTGTAATTTTTATAAATGATCTGGATGAGGGTATTGAGGGATGGATCAGTAAATTTGCAGATGACACTAAAGTTGGTGGAGTGGTTGATAGTGAAGAGGGGTGTTATAGTTTACAGAGTGACTTGGACAAGTTGCAGAGCTGGGCCGAGAGGTGGCAAATGGAGTTTAATGTGGAAAAGTGTGAGGTAATGCACTTTGGCAGGAACAATAAATGTGTAGAGTATAGGGCTAATGGTAGGGCTCTTAATAGTGTTGAGGAACAGAAGGATCTTGGTGAATGTGTCAATAGATCCCTGAAAGTAGGCAGTCAAGTGGATAAAGTTGTTAAGAAGGCATATGGAGTCTTAGCTTTTATTGGTAGGGGATTGAATTTAGGAGCCGCAGCATCATGTTGCAACTGTACAAAACTCTAGTGCGGCCGCACTTGGAGTATTGTGTGCAGTTCTGGTCCCCACATTATAAGAAAGATGTGGAGGCATTGGAGAGGGTACAGAGGAGGTTTACCAGGATGTTGCCTGGTATGGAGGGCAGGTCCTATGAAGAGAGGTTGAAGGATTTGAGGTTGTTTTCGTTAGAAAGGAGGCGGCTAAGAGGGGATCTTATTGAAGCATATAAGATGATTAGAGGTTTAGATAGGGTGGACAGTGATAGCCTTTTTCCTAGGATGGAGAAAGCTAGCACGAGGGGACACAGCTTTAAATTAAGGGGTATGAGTTATAGGACGGATATCAGAGGTAGGTTCTTTACTCAAAGAGTGATTAGGGAGTGGAATGCCCTGCCTGCAGCTGTTGTAGATGCGCCAAGTTTGGTGGCGTTTAAGAGGTTAGTTGATAAGTATATGGAAGAGAAGGGAATGGTTTAGTTTGGAGGGGCATTGCTTTTTATATTGGTCGGCACAACATCGAAGGCCGAAGGGCCTGTTCTGTGCTGTAATGTTCTATGTTCTATGTTCTAATCCACCTAACCTGTATATCTTAGGATTCTGGGAGAAACCAGAGCACCTGGAAGAAACCCATGCAGACACGGGGAGAATGTGAAAACTCCGTGCAGACATGATTCCAAAGCGAAAATTGAATACAGATACATGACGCTGTGAGACAGCAGTTCTAACCACTGTGCTACTATGCTGCTTTTGGGTCTTAACTGGGGAAGAAAATTGACCTCACCACTGCCTGATTGTGTTTATTTTGGCAGGCTTTCCCAGAAAGTGGGAACATGGGTTTTCTGCTAGCTCTTTAGCTGGCTGGTGTGACACCCAATACCTCAACAAGATTCCACTCAGTGCTTCTATTCTGCAGTAGACAGAGATTTTAAAGGAAGAACTCAACTCCGACGTGTGCTTCCAGCAGAACAACCAACTCAGGCATCTACATCTTTAAAACTGCAAACATCAAGGCCATTGAATTCAGCCTGGGGCCAGTAGAAACTCCAAATTACAAACCATAAAATTCTTTTATTTCTTTGAGACTTCAATCTATTTTTCCCTATCCTGTAATCTGTTGGTTGTGATACAGAGCGACGCCAACAGAGTGGGTTCAATTTCCATCCTGGCTGTGGTTATTCATGAAGGCCTGAGATGTGATAATCCTCAGGTTAAATCCAGTCAGCTCTCTCCATCCCGCAAAGGTGAACCACCTATGGTCATCTGAGACTGTAGGAACTTTACTTTTATTTGTGCATGTGAGTGCCTGCAGAAGTCAGAATATATTATTATTGTGCTGAGACTGGTTTAATTATATTAAAACTAACAACCTTCTTTGTTAAATTCCAGAAAGCCAGAACCTGCCCTGTTGGTTTTTTAATAATCACGGTGCGTAAATAGGTAACTACTTACTGAGTTACCAAGTATAACCTTGTTTAAATGAGAAGGTAAAGAAAGGAGCCATTCGACCTCCCTTCCTTTAACACTAATTTATTTATTAGTGTCACAAATAGGCTTACATTAACACTGCAATGAAGTTACTGTGAAAATCCCCAAGTTACCACACTCCGGCACCTGTTTGGGTACACTGAGGGAGAATTCAGCATGGCCAATGCACCTAACCAGCACGTCTTTTGGAGCGTGGGAAGAACTGGAGTACACAGAGGAAATGCATGCAGACACAGGAGAACATGCAGATGCCACACAGACAGTGACCCCAGTCAGGAATCAAATTCAGGTCCCTGGCACTGTGAGGTACTGTGCCACCTTAATCATACTCTATAACATAAAGTTCCTGCATGTAAAGCATGATTTAATGATGTTTTGAAGAGAGAAGTTGAAATTAGTTAAATGAGGAAACTACTTTGATCTGTTCTGTACCTGGGGCTAATTCTTTAGCTGCAGAATATAGGCCTGTCAGGGATTGGTTCTTCCCCTACCCAAGGAAGCTCATTGATTAATGTGTATCTAGTAAGAGGTTAAAGTCTATTCTATTCCTGAGTTTAAAATAGCAATAGTAAACTGGTGGCAAAGTTAATAAAATATATAAAAAAGAGAAATAATTTATTGAATAAAATAATTAAGCAGTTAATTAAAACACATAAAAGGATGACAGGGCAGGTAAAGTGTCACAGCTGGAGCATGTGTTGGACTCCCTACCTAAGAAAGGGCATACTTGCTTTAGAGGGAACGCAGCCTAGGCTGATACTGGTGTTGATGGAACTGTCCTATGAAGAGAGATTGGTTTGGTCTGGCCTATATTTCTACGTTTCTAAAGGTTATGGGAAGAAAGTAGAATTAGGCTATTGAGTTGGACGATCAATCATGATCGTAATAAATGATGAAGCAGGCTCGAAGGACCAAATGATGTTCTCCTGCTCCTATATATATATGTTTGTATGTATTCACTGGAGTTGAGAAGGATTAGAGGAAATCTACTTGAAATGTATAAAATTCTAACAGGGCTGAACAGACTAGAAGCTGGGAGGATGCTTTCCCTGGTTGGGAAATCTAGAGCCAGGGGTCACACTCTCAGAATACGGGTATACCATTTAGGACTAAGCATTTCTTCACTCAAAAGGTAGTGAACCTGTGGAATTCTCAACCATTTTAATAGCATCAAAGAGTATAGGTAGAAAGCAGAACTGTTGCATTGAGATAGAGGAACAGCCTTTATCTTATTAAATGAAGGAGCAGGCTCAGAGAGTTGAATGGTCTATTCTTGCTCCAAGTTTCTATGTTCCCATGTATACAGATAGTCCTAATGTTGTTACTTCACCAGGTTGACACCTCATTTTTTGGTATCTCTGGTGCTTCACCCGGTGTGTCCTGCTGCGCTCTACACTGATCCAGGGTTGATTCCCTGGCTTGGTGGCAATGGTAGAGTGGAGGATACGTCAAGTCATGAGGTTATAGATTTTGGGGGAGCACAATTCTGCTGTTGAATGGAGGATTCATCAGCTGAAGAGGTAGAGTACATGTTAATCAGCAGGAGGTTTCCTTGCTATGTTTGCTACAAGACTTCATGATGTCCAGAGCCGATGTTGAGGAATCCCAAGACAACTCCTTCCTGACTACTACTACTGTTCCACCAGCTCTGCTGGGTCTATCGTGCCAGTGACTCAGGACATACTCAGGAATAGTGATGATGATGCCTGGGACGTTATTTATGAGATATAATTCCGTGAGTATGACTACATCAGGCTGTTGCTTGACTAATCTGTGAGATAGCTCTGCCAATTTTGGCACAAACCCCCAGCTATTAATAAGGATGACTTTATAGGGTTGGCAGGGCTGCGTTTGCAGTTCTTGTTCTCTATGCCTAATTTGATCCTGGGTAGTCTGTCCAGTTTCATTCTTTAATGATTTTCTAGTGGTTTGATAAAACTGAGTGACTTGTTTGACCATTTCAGAGTCAACCATGTCGCTGTGGGTCTGAAGTCTAACATGTAGGTTTGACCAGATAAAAATGATAGATTTCCTTCCCTAAAGGACGTTAGTGAATCAAATGAGTTTTTATGAAAATCCACAATGGTTTCACGGACATCATTAGGCTTTTAATTTTTATTTAATTCAAATTTCACCATCTGCTGTAGTGGGATTTGAACCTAGGCCCCCAGCGCATTACCCTGGGTCTCAGGATTTCTAATTATCTTTAGAATCTTTCCATAAGACATAGGAGCAGAATTAGGCCCGTTGGCCCATCAAGTCTGCTCTGCTATTCAATCATGACTGATGTTTTTCTCATCCCATTTTCCTGCCTTTTTTCCCATAACCCATAATCCCCTTATTAATCAAGAACCTATCTATCTCTATCTTAAAGATATTCAATGGCCTTCTGTGCCAAAGAGTTCCACAGATTCACCACACTCTGGCTGAAGAAATTCCTTATCATTTCTGTTTTAAAGGATTGTCCCTTCAGCCTGAGATTGTACCTTTTGATCCTAGTTTTCCTACTTATGGAAACATCCTTCCCACATTCACTCTATCCAGGCCTCACGGTACTCTGTAAGTTTCAATAAGTTTCAACCTCATCCTTCTAAATTCCAATGATCCTCAGGTTAAATCCAGTCAGCTCTCTCAGTCCCACAAAGGTGAACCACCTATGGTCATTTGAGATTGTGGGGACTTTACTTTTATTTGTGCATGTGAGTGCCTGCAGAAGTCAGAATATATTATTATTGTGCTGAGACTGGTTTAATTATATTAAAACTAACAATCTTGTTTGTTAAATTCCAGAAAGCCACAACCAGACCCAGAATCCTCAACTGTTCCTCTTCAGTTCAGGAATCATACTTGTGAATCTCCTCTTGTCCTTTCCCAAGACCAGCACATCCTTCTTTAAATAAGGGGTTCAAAACTATTCACAATACTTCAAATGGGGTCTGACCAGAGCCTTTTACAGCCCCAGAAGTACATCACTGTTCTAGCCCTCTTGACATGAATATTACCATTGCATTTGCCTTTCTAACTGCCAATTGAACCTGCACATTAACCTTAAGAGAATTTTGAACAATGACTTCCAAGTTTCTTTGTGTTTCTGATTTCCTAAGCATTTTCCCATTTAGAAAATAGTCTATGCTTCCATTGCTCCTTCCAAAGTGCATAACCTCACACTTTTCCACGTTGTATTCCATCTGCCACATCTTTGCCCACTCTTCTAACCTGTCCAAGTCCTTCTGCAGCCCCCCCCCCCCCCTTCCTCAATACTAGCTGTCCCTCTACATATCTTTGTATCATCTGGAAACTTAGCACCAAATTTTAGTACCATTCCTGCAAACTTTCCCACCACCGAAGATAAATTAACTGGTCTATGATTGAACAAAAGAGTAATATTTGCAATTCCTCAGCCCTCCTGTACCTCCCCTGAGTATAGAAAAGGCTGGAAGATTATGACTATATAATTAGAAAAAGTGAACATGGTTTTACTAAAAGGAAATCCTGTTTGAGAAAGTTATTCATTTTTTAAGGATGTATCTTAAGAAGAGAGGCTGAGAGATTTGAGGTTGTTTTCGTTAGAAAGAAGGCGGCTAAGAGGAGACCTTATTGAAATATATAAGATGATTAGAGGTTTAGATAGGGTGGACAGTGATAGCCTTTTTCCTAGGATGGAGAAAGCTAGCACGAGGGGACATAGCTTTAAATTAAGGGGTGGTGGTTTTAGGACAGATGTCAGAGGTAGGTTCTTTACCTAGAGGGTGGTAAGGGTATGGAATGCCTTGCCTGCGTCAGTTGTAGATGCGCCAAGTTTGGTGGCGTTTAAGAGGTTAGTAGATAAGTTTATGGATGAAAGGGGAATGGTTTAGGTTAGAGGGTCACTGCTTGTTCCTAATTGGTCCGCGCAACAGGCCGCCGAAGGGCCTGTTCTGCACTGTAATGTTCTATGTTCTATGTATCTAAGAGGTTAGATAATGGTAAACTAGTAGATGTATTATATCTAGATTTCCAAAAAGCAATCAACAAGATGCCATACAGAAGGTAAATAGGCAAGACAAGGCTTGATGGAACTATGGGTATTCTATTTGCATTGATAGAGGATTGGTGAATAGATAGAAAGCAGAGTGGATAAATGGGGCATCTTCAACAGGTGATGCAAAGTAGAGTGCCGCAAGAATCAGTGCTGGGACCTCTACTATTTACAATCTATATTAATGATGTGGATAATGAGAAAGACAGGAATGCATTTAACTTTGCTGATGATGCAAATCTAAGTGGAAAGATAAGCTATGGTGAGGATATAAAGAGATGACAGAGATATAGACAGGTTAAATGAAAGGGTAACAAGATGGAAGATGAAGTACAATGCAGGAAAGTATGAAATTATCTATTGTTTGAAACAATAGAAAAGCAGAACATGTTTTAAAAATTCCAGTTGATATTATAACTTGAGGAGAAGATCCCAGAATTGAACCTTGGCTCAAAAGACAGAATGGTACAGGCATTCATGCCAGCAGGAATTTCCTATCCAGCTACAATGAACAGAGATTTGGCTGGACGCCAAATTCCCCAACCTCATTGCAGCAGGAGCATGGCGTAAACAGCCAGTGAGATCGCATCCCAGACATTTACTGTTTTCATCAAACATGGAGGAACAAAGTCACAGGATTGCTAATTAGCTTTAAAAACAAGAAGAAACATTTATTAACCATGAAAAAATGGATTATAATACAATGGTCCTTTAGTCCTTGAGCTTAACAATTGCACACGGGTTTTAAGATTAACTTGGTGACAAAGTCTAAGCTGCAGTGGTCTGATTAGCACACAAAGTTAGTGCTTGCAGATTTCCCCTTAGTATTTCTCTCTCCCGCCCCACCCTTGCCCCCTTGCCCCAAGATGATTGCTATAAGAGAGTTTTCAAACTAAACAGTTCATGCTTTTCAAAGGAACTGTTTGACCAGAACTTCTACTCCACTTTTAGCTGAAATTCAGAGCCAGGATTTCAGATGAACTCTTTTAGATTTTCATTGTTACACCAATTCTGATAGCCAGTCAACTCTTTATTAGGCTATACCCATGCTGTATCTGTCCTGGGAGTGTTTGATGGGGACAGTGTAGAAGGAGCTTTACTCTGTATCTAATCCCGTGCTGTATCTGACTTGAGAATGTTTGATGGGGGTATAGGAAGCTTTACTCTATGTAACATAGAGTAGGATGCAGGACTGGGCAGAGAAGTGGCAGATGGACTTCAACGCAGATGGACACAACTGTGTGGTGGTCCATTTTGGCAGGACCAATGGGATAAAGCAGTATAATATCAAGGGTAGGAGTCTTGGCAGTGTTGAGGAGCAAAAGGATCTTGGGGTCCGGGTCCATAGCTCTCTGAAATCTGCCCCGCAAGTGGAGGATGTGGTCAAGAAGGCATATGGTGTATTAGCCTTCATTAATAGAGGAATTGAATTTAGGAGTTGGGAGGTAATGCTGCAACTTTACAAGACCCTTGTCAGACCCCACTTGGAGTATTGTGTGCAGTTCTGGTCGCCTCACTATAGGAAGGATGTGGAAGCTATTGAGAGGGTGTGCAGGAGATTTACAAGGATGTTGCCTGGATTTTGGGGCATGCTTTATGAAGATAGGATGAGAGAGCTGGTCTCTTCTCCCTGGAGAGACGAAGGTTGAGAGGCGACCTGATAGAGGTTTATAAGATGTTGAGAGGAATAAATAGAGTGGATTCTTGGAGGCTATTTCTCAGGGCTGAAATGGTCGCTACAAGAGGACACAGGTTTAAGATGCTGGGGGGCAAGTACAGAGGAGATGTTAGAGATAAGTTTTTCACTCAGAGGGTGGTGAGTGAATGGAATCGGTTGCCGTCAGTGGTGGTAGAGGTGAATTCGCTGGGGTCTTTTAAGAGACTTCAGGATGAGTACATGGGATTTAATAGGATTGGGAGTTACAGATAGTTCTGTGGCCTGGTAGGTATAGATATGATCGGCACAACTTGTGGGCCGAACGGCCTGTTTGTGCTGTAGTGTTTTATGTTCTATGTCTAATCCCATCCTCTGAGTGTTTGACGAGAATAGTGTAGAGGGAACTTTACTCTGTACCTAACCCCATACTGTACCTGTCCTGCGTTTGTACGGTGGAGACAGTGTAGAAGGAATTTTACTCTGTATCTAATCCCATGCTGTACGCATCCTGGGAGTGTTTGACCTGACGGAGGGGCAGAGCCCCGAAAGCTAGTGGCGTTTGCTACCAAATAAATCTGTTGGACTTCAACCTGGGGCTGTGAGACTTCTTACTGTGTTTAATGTGGACAGTATACTTCAATGATTCTCAGCTAGGACATGTTTCCCCAAGGATCTGCAAGAAGATTTGAGATTGTCTGCAATTTGCATTAGTCTCGATTGCATTGATTAATCTCTCAATTCCCCCACTGTTACTAAATTATCAGATTGCTTATCGAACATCAGGTACTGGCTGAACATAAATTTCCTCCAATTAAATATTGGAAGACCGAAGCCAATGTATTGGGTGCCATTCTAAATTCCACTTCCTAGTTTGGGCCTCTGCCCCTCTCTCACTGAGACTGTACTCAATCTGAAAGAGTTCCTAATTAGACCCATTTCCCACCCTATCCCCTTAATCCCATTACCATGGTTAATCCATGTAACCTAATCATCTTTGGACATTAAGGGGCAATTTAGCATGGTCAGTCCAACTAACCCGCACATCTTTGGAATGTGGGAGAAAACGAGAGCACCCAGAGGAAACCCACGCTGGGGAAATAAAGTCTAACAAATTTATTAGAATTCTTTGAGATGGTAATGAGCAGGATAGATAATGGGGAACCAGTAGATGTAATATATTTAGATTTACAAAAAGCTCTCAATAAGGTGTCATACAAATGGCTACCTAAGATAATCACCCATGGAACTGGGGATAGTGTGTTAGCATGGATAGAGGATTGGCTAACTGATAGAAGACAGAGTTGGAAGAGGGGCATTTTTCAGATGGCAACCTGTAATTAGTGCAGTACCACAGGGATCAGTGCTGGGGCCACAATTATTTGCAGTATCCATTAATAACTTGGATGAAGGAAATAAATGGATTATTGCCATGTTTGTGGATGGCACAAAAACAGGTGGAACAGATGAGGATGACACAAAGAGTCTACAGAGGAATATAGACATGTTGAGTGATAAGACAAAGACTTGGCAGAAGGAATATAATAGTTTAAGTCTATTTATTAGTGTCACAAGTAAGGTTACATTAACACTGCAATAAAATTATTGTGAAAAATCTCATAGTCTCCACAGTCAGACGCCTGTTCAGGTACACTGAGGAAGAATTTATCATGGCCAATGTACCTAACCAGTGTGTCTTTCAGACTGTGAAAGGAAACCAGAGCATCCGGAGGAAACCCATGCAGACACAAGGAGAATATGCAGACTGTGCACAGACAGAGACCCAAGTGGAAATCGAACCTGGATCCCAGGCACTGTGAGACAGCAATGCTAGTCACTGTGCCACCATGCCAATGTAATGTAGGAAAATGTGAAGTTATACACTTTAGTAGGAAAAATAAAGTAGCTTAATATTATTTAAATGAGAAAAAAACTACAGAAAACCGCAGTACAGGGATTTGGGATCCTTGTGTACAAGTCACAGAAAGCTAATTTGTAAGTTCAGCGGGGTATTACATACTTAAGTGGTTCCATGATTGCTATAAGAGTAGGTCACATGACATGATTATGTCATTGTGGATGTTTCTGTTTTAATTTCATTTTCTGTTCTAGGTAGAGAATAGTTCTTTCAATAAACCTGTTCTGTGTTACACGGCTGGATTTCTCCTATATCATTCACCCCAGTGAGAATGGGGAACTTGGCACTGGGCTACATTCAAATCAGTGGAATCGGAAGATCCCAGTTGTGGGCGGGATTGGAGAATTCCAGTCCACATGTTTTTATTTTTGTATAAAATCCACACCACCTAACATAATTAGGACATTACAGCAGGTAATGGAATGTTGGCCATTATTTCAAAGGGAATGGAATATAAAAATAGGGAAGCCTTGCTAAAATTATATAAGACACTAGTTAGACCGCACCTGTGAACAGACCTGGTTTCCTTATCTAAGGAAAGATATACTAGCATTGGAGGCAATCCCAATGGAGGTTCACTAGTTTGATCTTAGGTATGGAGGAATTTTCTTATGAGAGGTTGAGTAAGTTAGTCCTGCATTCATCAGAATTTAGAAAAATGAGAGGTGACCTTATTGAGATGTACAGGATTATCAGGGGATTTGACAAGGTAGATGCTGAGAGGTTATTTCCCCTTGTGGGAGAGACTAGGTCCAGTGGGCATAATTTCAGAATAAGGAGACACCCACTCAAAACAGAGATGAGGAGAAATTTCTTCTCTCAGAGGGTGGTGAATCTGTGGAAATCTTTACCACAGAGACCTGTAGAAGCTGGGTCATTCAATATATTCAAGGCTGATATAGACAGATTTTTAATCAGGAAGGGAATCAAGAGTTATGGGGATAAGGCAGGAAAATGAAGTTGAAGATTATCACATCAGGTCAGTCATGATCTCATTGAATTGGAGCAGATCCAATGGGCTGAATGGTCTACTCTGCTGCCACATCTTCTTGTCTTATGGGTAGAGGTGGGAAATGCTGAAGGCATGAAGTTACTTGTGGGAATGGTGTACAGGACCTCCCTAACAAAACTCACGTGGTAGGATGAAGAACAAAGGAAGAAGCAATGGGAGCTTGTCATAAAGATGCTCAGCATGTCATTAGTCAGTCCCGGATGTTATCATCCCATTTCATTTGGACTTATCTCCTTGCTAGTCAGTCCTCACGCTGATGAGACTCACCCTGCTGGTGTCCATCAGCAGGGACCAGACGTGGGGGTTTCGCAGGGATGTGATCGGAGGCCAATGAAGCTCCCAGGTAGTCAAGGACAGGGCCAGGCAATCTACATGGGGCAAAGGAACTTGGGTAGGTTAAGTGAGTGGATAAAGAGCTGCCAAATGGAATATAATGAGAGCAAATGTGAGATTTTCCCTTTTTTTCAGAAAGAATAAAAAAAAGCTTATTATCTAATGGTGAGATATTGTAGAGCTCTGAGATGCAGAGGGATCTGGATGTCCTTGTGCATGAATAACAAGAGGATGGTATACAGATATAGTGAGTAATTAGGAAAGCTAATAGATTATCATTTATCGTGTGGGGAATTGATTACAAAAATAAGGAGATTGTACAGGGCATTATTTAAAGAAAGATGTAAATGTGTTGGAAGCAGTTCAGAGGACGTTTACTAGATGAATATCAGAAATGGGAAGGTTGTTTTTTAAGGTAAGGTTGGAGAAATTAGATTTGTATCCATTAAAGTTTAGAGGAGTAAGAGGTGACTTGATTCAAACCATTATGATCCTAGGGATATTGACAGGGTGGATGTAGAGAGGATGTTTCTTCTTGTGGAATTAGAAGTCACTGTTTAAAAATAAGACATTTAAGACAGAAATAAGGAGAATTTATTTCTCACACAGGAAAGAAAAAAATAGTGAAAGCAGCATCTTTGAATGTTTTTAAAGCAGAGCTAGATAGATTCTTGATAAACAAGGGGGTGAAAGGTTACTGGGAGCGGGTAAGAAAATGGAGTTGAGGTTACAATCAGGTCAGCTTGAATGGTGAAACAGGCTCGATAAGCCGAGTGACCTCCTCCTGCTCTTAATCCATATGCTTATTTAAAGCTCTGCCTTAAAGGCTTTCACTATCTTTTTCTTTTTGTGAGAAATAAATTCTAGAATCATAGAATCCCTACTGTGCAGAAGGAAGTCATTCGTCCCATCGAGCCTGCACCAACAACAATCCCATCCAGGCCCTATTCCCATAACCCCTCATATTTATTGTTAGTCCCCCTGACACGAAGGGGCAATTTAACATGGCCAATCAACCTAACCTGCATATCTTTGGATTGGGGGAGGAAACCTGAGCACCCAGAGGACACAGACATGGGGCTTACGTGCAAAATGCACACAATTACCCAAGGCTGGAATCGAACCTAGGTTCCTGGCACTGTGAACCAGCAGTGCTAACCACTGTGCCACCATGCCGCACATTAACGGACAGGGAGAGGAGGCAGGACAGTCACTGGCTATTTCCACAAGAAATGTTAATGCTTTGGGGTTTCTGAAATGGAAGTTTCCAACATACCAGTGTTAATAATTCTCACCTTGAGGAGGTAAGTGTTGCTAAAGCAAAATTAAAATAACTGAGACATTGTGTGAGGTCTGTGTGTGAATAAGTGGGTGTTTGTTAGAGATACCTCACAAGAGTTAACAGCAGTGTCTGCACACCAAAGCTATTGAAGGATCTAGCTGCCAGTCTCACACACTGCAGCAGCAGCAGGGGTGAGAACTGATAACAAGGGAAGGAAAATTCTCGAATCTGAGTCCAGAGGATCCTCAACGAGGTGGGTTTACAACCTGCAGCAAAATTCTTTAAAGCCTGAAGCAGTGTTGATTGCTGATTGTTTGGGTAATAGTCAGGATGGCGGTGTGCATCAGTCAGCACCCCCTCTGCACCGGGACTGAAGTGGTTGGTGCCAGAGTCTAAGCTGCAGTGATGTTCGAGCCTGTGGTTTATGTCCTGCATTGTCAGTGTGTGTCAGACAGTGGGGCAGCAGCATAGTCACAAGCTCCAGAACTCTCCATCTGGTTCTAGGGATGCCAATCGTCACAGACACCTGCTAAGCAGACCCTGTGACATTAAACACTTCTCACTCTTCCTGTTTGGAGATGTCAACTCAAGGACCAGCCTGTAAGAGGACCCCCTGTAAGTAGGAACAACCTCCTCTCTCATTATATTTTGATTGCAGAGAAAGGTTGGATCACTGGAAAGGAATGTAGAAAGATAACTAAGCTGAAAGCTCATAGCAGAGGCTGAGACTATTGCAGTGATTAACCCTCAGCAATCTAGACAGCATCTGATATATGTTCGGGCAGAGATAGGGATTCAAGCAATGTGTAAATGCTTTGCAGTTTTGACTGTATTTGGGAGAGGACGTGGAACTCTGGCTCTGTTAAAGTGCAAGAATCGAACATTATCACAATATGGCAGAGTTAGAGTCAGAGTCAAACTTCACAACTAATCCAAACAAACACTTATAAATGGACAAGCTATGGTTAATGTGTGTGTGTGTGTGTGTCTGTGTGTGTGTGTGCATAGAAATAATTGAGGATTATACTTTGCAGGGTTGGTGTTATACTGATTACACTGGGCAGGGACGGTGTCACAGTGATTACACTGGGCAGGGACGGTGTCACAGTGATTACACTGGGCAGGGACAGTGTCACAGTGATCACACTGGGCAGGGACAGTGTCACAGTGATCACACTGGGCAGGGACAGTGTCACAGTGATCACACTGGGCAGGGACAGTGTCACATTGATCACATTGGGCAGGAACAGTGTTGTAATATAACCAAAGATAAGATTGAATTTGTTATAATGTAACCAATGATAACATTGGATCTGTTATAATGTAAGTAATGATAACATGCTGTGAGGGTTAGCTGGTCAACCAGTAGACAATATAACCAAAAGGCAAAACGCTTTGGTGCTCTGCTGACCAGCTGACCCAGTACAAATAAGAAGCAAACTATAGGGAGCTTACATGGCTAAGGATGTGGCCCGAAGTGTTAGAGTAATGAATTTTCTTTATTTACTTTATGAAGTTAGTTTTTTCATTGCTGGCAACTGAGGTACTCCTATTGCCAGATGAACATTGGTAGCAGAGGAAAACCCATTGTAGCTAGGTGTTTATTTTGTAAGTCCTGACGAAATGCTACAGACTCAGGATATGACCATGACAGAAAGTAGAAGCAAACTTACGTTGCTTGATTGTCCCCCTATCTTTTTGGATGCTAAACCATACTGGCAATGAAGGGCAGAGGTGGAAATGTGGTTACTACAATACTGAGGAAGAAGCAAGATATGGCATTAGCTTTGTCACTTCCAACCGGAAGTAAGATAAGGAGCAAAGTATTTTCTGACTGGACTGCAGATGCCCTAAATAAAGAAAAGGTTTATAGTTCTTGTTGCAATATCTAGATAAGTTTTACCAAAAAAATGAGTTTTTTGGAAAATTATGAAGGGTGGGTGATTTCTGACAGGATTAGAAGGCAAGAAAACCAGTCAATGGAGGAATGCCACATCAATTTTGATAGTCAATTTTAATAGACTAATGAAATTTAATTTGGAGATTCTAGATGTGGTATTGGCCTTTAAGTTATTGGATTGTGCCTGTCTCAGATGGATAGTCTTCTGGTAATGATTGGAGTACAATTTAAGGGAACAGAGCCCCTCTTTGATCAAATGATATCATTACAAAAGTTTTTTGGGAAACAATTGTTCCCTGCCACTTTCCTCAGTTTAGATCGGAATGTTATAGCATGCAGAATGGAGGATTCAGTGGTAATTCAGCTGCATTCATGACCAAATGGTACATGAAGGCCCCTAAAGAGAGACAGTTAGACTAATAATAGATCTGATGTTGAAACTGGATATAACTGATTTGATAATGGAGATAGAAAACACTCATGGGAGGATGATAAAAGACATTTAAATTGAAGAAAAGGTAAAGGGATGGTGAATCGATTATTTCCAATGAGATTCCCCATATCACTACATTGTGAATTTCCAAAAAGAAGAAATTGTGCCTTTAAATTATACACAAAATAGAATATGTAGAAGCTGATATTGATGAAGATGAGGACCATGAGGACATTATTTTGATCACAAAAAATTGAGCTCATTAATATGTATGCTGATGGTAGACTCCTTTCAACTGTGCAGTTTTGGATAATGGATGTACATCAACTGTAAGTGGCAAATGTTGGTTAAATTGCTATTTAGAATCTCTTTATCATAAAGAGTGAGAAAGTTAACTAATGTCACCCGTTTTCGATTTAGAGATGATAATACCTTAACTTCTTCAAAAAGGTTGGCATTCCTCTGTAGAATTGCAGGAATCAGCTTGTTCATCAGTACGGACGTTGTTTCAAGTGACATACCCTTGTTATTAAGCAAGTTTCCCATGAAAGAAAACCAGGTGACTATAGATTTGAAGATGACTGAACTATGGAATTTAGAAGATGTGTGGATCTACATGTTACAATGTGAACCAAGAATGTCTAATTAAAGGATTCATGATGCATTAATGTAAATTCTGAACAATCTCTTGATGGACAAAAGATTATTTTGAAACATCATAAACAGTTTGCTTATTCAGCACCAGAGACTGAAAGCAATACTTCAGGATGCAGGATTGCGAGCAACAATGAGATTTGTATAACATATAGAAGGACATCCCCACATCCAATTATGAGTCTGCCGTTAGCCCAGGATTTCAACGACGTAATGGCAATGGATTTGGGATAATGGTAAAGGTACCTATTTATTATGGACATGATCACCTGGTTTAACATATCTACAATGATTTACAGCAAAGATAAAAAGACTATTGTGGACAAAATGATGACACATTAGATTGGAACAAGGTTAGGGGCACAGTCTAAATTCTTGATGGACAACGGTAATAAATTTGCAAACGATGAGTTTCAGGACAAATGAAAATTTACATAGAGCGGTGCTGCATACTGCAGCAGAAAGCCCATTCAGCAATGGTCTTTGTGAATGGTATGCAGTAATAGATGATAATAGATGCTGCATGAAGCTTTAGCTGATAAATTGAATTGTAAATTGCAGATTGATTATTGTGGGCAATGCATGCAGGAAATTTATTACAAATGGTGGAGGGCTATAGTCTATACCAATTGGTATATGGGAAAAATCCAAACTTACCATGAGTATTGACAGACGCTCTCCAGCATTAGAAAGGACAAGCATTAACTCAATTTTTCTGCACATCTGAATGCCACTCATGAAAGAGAAAGTCCTTAATTAAAGTTAAGGTTTCAGATTGGATAAGACCAGCCTTAAGGCATAGTATAAGTCCATTAGGGATACATTTCAAAAAAGGTGATATGGTCTGCTATAAAGGAAAGGGCCAGTCAAAGTGATAGAAATGCATGGCAAGGCAGACATACTAAAACATGGTAACCAGACAGTGTGAGCCCACTCTTCAAGAATAGTGGAAATTGATTATTAATTTGGAGCATCCAAACAAGATGTAGAAATACAAGAAGCACCTTGTACCTCACACATACACACTTTGAGCAATTATGATGATCGGGCAGTTATAGACAAGAGGGAATCTAATGACAATGATGTAAGAGATGAAGCATTGCTTCAAAGGTTCAATTCGATAAGGTTCGATAAGGTATTCAATATTCGATAAGGTTCCCCATGGAAGGCTTCTGCAGTAAATGCAAATGTATGGGATTGAGGGTGATTTAGCTAATTGGATTAGGAATTCGCTAGCTGATAGAAGACAGAGAGTGATGGTTGATGGAAATTATTCATCATGGAGTTCAGTTACAAGTGGTGTACCTCAGGGATCTGTTTTGGAGCCCCTGCTGTTTGTAATTTTTATAAATGATCTGGATGAGGGTATTGAAGGATGGATTAGTAAATTTGCGGATGACACCAAAGTCGGAGGAGCGGTAGATAGTGAAGAGGGGTGTTATAGTTTGCAGAAAGACTTGGACAAGTTGCAGAGCTGGGCCGAGAGGTGGCAAATGGAGTTCAATGCAGAAAAGTGTGAGGTAATTCACTTTGGCAGGAATAACAAATGTGTAGAGTATAGGGCTAATGGTAGAACTCTTAATAGTGTTGATGAACAGAGGGATCTTGGTGTATATGTGCATAGATCCCTGAAAGTTGGCAATCAAGTCGATAAGGTTGTTAAGAAGGCATATGGAGTCTTAGCTTTTATTGGTAGGGGGATTGAATTTCGGAGCCGCAACATCATGTTGCAACTGTACAAAACTCTAGTGCGGCCGCACTTGGTGTATTGTGTACAGTTCTGGTCCCCGCATTATAAGAAAGATGTGGGGGCATTGGAGAGGGTACAGAGGAAGTTTACCAGGATGTTGCCTGGTATGAAGGGCAGATCTTATGAGGAAAGGCTGAGGGATTTGAGGTTGTTTTCGTTAGAAAGAAGGCGGCTAAGAGGAGACCTTATTGAAACCTATAAGGTGATTAGAGGTTTAGATAGGGTGGACAGTGATAGCCTTTTTCCTAGGATGGAGAAAGCCAGCATGAGGGGACACAGCTTTAAATTAAGGGGTGGTAGTTATAGGACGGATGTCAGCGGTAGGTTCTTTACCCAGAGGGTGGTAAGGATGTGGAATGCCCTGCCTGCGTCAGTTGTAGATGCGCCAAGTTTGGTGGCGTTTAAGAGGTTAGTGGATAAGTTTATGGATGAAGAGGGAATGGTTTAGGTTAGAGGGTCATTGCTTTTTCTTAATTGGTCGGCACAACATCGAAGGCCGAAGGACCTGTTCTGCGCTGTAATGTTCTATGTTTTATGTTCTATGTACCCAAAGCCGGCACAGTGGTATCATATATACCTGAAGGGTCAAGTAAGTGAAGGGAAGCCATTATAATCAGAAATGCAGAAAAAACCTCAGGAAAATATTAACACTGGCTCAATGTCCAAGAGCAAGGGCAAAAGAATGAAAGCTATAGATTGGGACAGATAGGTGGGCAAAGTGGTCAGGATTGCCCTGTTAGTAAGGAATGAAGTTAAATCAATAGCAAGAAGTGATATAGGATCAGAAAGCACAGAATCTCTGTGGGAATTGCAAAGGTAAAAAGACGCCGATGGGAGTTATATACAAGCCCCTGAGCAGTAGTCAGGACGTGGGGCAGAAAATAAATTACGAGATAAAAAAGGCAATTTACAATAATCATGGGGGACTTTAATATGCAGGTGGACTGGGAAAATCAGGTAGGTAGTGGATGCCAAAAAAAGGAATTTGTGGAATGAGTAAGAGATGGTTTTTTTTGGAGCAGCTTGTGACAGAGCCTACTAGGGTACAGTCGATTCTGGATTTGATGTGCAATGAGGCAGACTTGAATAGGGAACTTAAAGTGAAAGAACCCTAAGGGAGCAGTGACCACAATATAATAGAATTTACCCTCCCTGAGAGGGAGAAGCTGGAATCAGATGTTACAAGTAAATAAAGGTAACTACAAAGACACAAGGGAAAAATTGGCCAGTGTTGATTGGAAAGGAAGCCTAGCAGTGAGGACAATGGAACAGCAATGGCAGGAGTTTTTGAGAGTTATTCATCCCAAGGAGGAGGAAACATGCTGATGGGAGGATGAGGCATCCATGGCTGATAAGGGATGTCAAGGACAGCATAAAAGAAAAAGAAAAAGCATACAAAGTGGCAAGGATTAGTGGGAAGCCAGAGGATTGCGAAGCTTTTAAAAGTGAGCAGAAGACAACTAAAAATGCAATAAGGGGGGAGAAGATGAAATATGAATATAAATCAGCCAGTAATATAAAAGAAGATAAGATATATAAAAGATAAGAGAGAGGCAAGAATAGCCATTGGACCACTGGAAAATGACGCTGGAGAAGTAATAATAGGAAACAAAGCAATGGCAGAGGAACTGAATAGTTATTGTGCATCAATCTTCATGGTGGAAGACACACTGGGATGCCAGAGCTCCAGGGGAGTTGGGAGCATCACTAAGGAGAAGGTTCTGGGGAAATGGAAAGATCTGAGGTGGATAAATCACTGGACCACATGGACTATATCCCAGGGTTCTAAAAGAGAAAGCTGAGGAAACTGTGGAGGCATTGGTGATGATCTTTCAGGAATCTTGGAGGCAGGGAGGGTACTAGAGTACTGGAAAGTAGCTAATGTAACATCATTGTTTAAGAAAGGAGCGAGGCAGCAGGCAGGAGTTAATAAGCAGATTAGCCTGACTTCTGTCATTGGCAAGATTTTAGAGTCCATTAGTAAAGCTGAGATTGCGGGGTACTTGGAAGTGCATGATAAAGTAGGACTAAGTCAGCACAGCTTTGTAAAGGGGAGGTCATGTCTGACAAATATGTTAGAGTTGTTCGAGAAGGTCACAAGGAAGTTGGATAAAGGAGAACCAGTGGGTGTGATTTATTTAGATTTCCAGAAGATCTTTGACAAGGTGCCGCATAGGAGACTGTTTAATAAGTTAAGTGTCTATGGCGCTAAGGGTAAGATACTGGTGAAGACAGAGAATTGGCTGACTGGCAGAAAGCAGAGAGTGGGGATAAAGGGATCTTTATCATTATAGCTCCAATGACTAATGGTGTACCTCAGCGCTCAGTGCTAGGACCACAACTTTTCACCATATACATTAACAATTTGAAGGAAGGAAGTGACAGCACTGTTGTTAGGTTTGCAGATAATATAAAGATATGTAGAGGGACAGGTAGTATTGAGGAAGCAGGGGGCTGCAAAAGGACTTGGACAGGTTAGGAGAGTAGGCAAAGAAGTGGCTGATGGAATATAATATGGAAAAATGTGAGGTTATGCACATTGGAAGGAGCAATGGAGGCATATGTTTTCTATATGGGAAAATGCTTAGGAAATCAGAAACAAAGGGACTTGGGAGTCATTGTTCAAGATTTTCTTAAGGTTAGTTGGCAATCAGGAAGGCAAATGCAGTGTTAGCACTTGTGTTGAGAGGGCTAGAGTACAAGAGCAGGGATGTACTTCTGAGGCTGTATAAGGCTCTGGTGAGGCCTCATTTGGATTCTAGTGAGCAATTTTGGATCCTATATCTAAGGAAGGATGTGCTGTCCTTGGAAAGAATCTAGAGCAGGTTCACAAGGATGATCCCTAGACTGAAGATCTTGTCATGTGAGGAATGGTTGAGGACTCTGGGTCCGTATTCATAGGCATTTAGAAGGATGAGGAGGGAGATCTTATTGAAACATACAGGCCTGATACTGGTATCGATACTGATACTGCAAGGCCTGGATAGAGTGGAGAGGATGTTTCCACCAGTAGTATAAACTAGAACCAGAGGTCACATCCTTTAAAACAGAGATGAGGAAGAATTTTTTCAGCCAGTGAGTGGTGAATCTGTGGAACTCTTTGCCATAGAAGGCTGTGGAGGTTAACACAGTGATAGATAGGTTATTGATTAATAAGGGAGGCAGGGATTATATGGAAAAGCCAGAAAAATGGAGATGAGAAAATATCAACCACAATTGAATGGCAGAACAGACTTGATGGGCCGAGTGGCCTAATTCTGCTCCTACATCTTATGGGAAGATGAGGTGGAAAGATGGAAGCCAAAAAAAGCAAGATTTAAGTTCTAATGGTGAGTCAGCGAGCACTCGTGAACCTAGGAACAGGTCACAAATCTGCGACTGAAGTAGTGTTAACTGAGAAGAGATCTGAGAGTAGCAGCCCTGTTCGGGACAGACACAGCAGTACAGGCCTGAGTTTAATGAGGAAGGCTAGGAATCAAATCAGTAACAATAATAGATGTATGATAGGGAAGTGTTGATGGCTGCCAATAAAATGGAGCTTGCAGAAATAAGAGAGGGTAAACAAGGAGAATTGGACAATTGGAAAGAGAGTGGGTTCTATACCAAGGTGCCAGGTGAAGGGCAGCCTGCTCTGTCCCATCAGTGGGTTTGCACAGAGAAAGCTTCGCAAAATGGGACTTACAAAGCAAAAGCCAGATTAGTAGCGTGTGGGTGTCAGAAACATTTGGAGAGGAGAGACATGAAGGGAAAGTAACATGAAAATCTTTTTTTGCTGTCCTAGTATCTAACAATTGGGAATGTAAGTCGATAGATATCAACGCAGCATTTCTGCAGGATGAAACATTTCAAAGGAAAGTTTTTTGAAGCTACTCAAAAAAACAAAGACCATTGTGGAAACTGAACAAATGCATATACAGATTGGGTGATGCCTCAAGGGTTTGGCATTTCTCTGTATTACTGAAAACTGGCTGTGTCCAGTTAAAAGCAGATCCTGCAATGTTCTATTGACAGTCTGAAGGAAAATTGGTTAGAGTTTTCATGATGCATGTTGTTGACTTCCTATGGGATGACACAGAAGAGTTTGTAAAGAGGGTAATTAATAGATTAAACAACAGAACTTAAAGTAGGGAGTCAAGCTGCTTGTGCTGCTTGATTTCCAACAAAGCAAATCCGGCATAACAAAGAATCAATAGCAGTATGTAGATACCATTGATCCTATTCCCATAACCAGAGAAAGGTTGATGAAAAAGACAAACCAGCCAACCAAAAAGAAGCAAAATTGTTGAGGATTATGAAAGACCAGCTAAATTGGCTATGTACACAGAAAAAGCCAGATGAGAGCTATAACGTCCCAGAACTAAGTTATATAATGATGCACACTTCAGTCCAAAAGGTCTTTAAAAGAGATCACTGTGATTACACTGGGCACGGACAGTGTCACGGTGATTAGTCAGCATGGTTTTGTGAAGGGTAGGTCATGCCTTACTAACCTCATTGAGTTTTTTGAAAAAGTGACTAAGGAGGTGGATGGGGGTAAGGCGGTTGATGTGGTATATATGGACTTTAGTAAGGCGTTTGATAAGGTGGCCCGTGGAAGACTTCTGCAGAAAATGCAGATGTATGGGATAGAGGGTGATTTAGCTAATTGGGTTAGGAATTGGATAGCAGATAGAAGACAGAGGGTGGTGGTTGATGGGAGATATTCATCTTGGAGTTCGGTGACAAGTGGTGTACCTCAGGGGTCTGTTTTGGGGCCCCTGCTGTTTGTAATTTTTATAAATGATCTGGATGAGGGTATTGAAGGATGGATTAGTAAATTTGCAGATGACACTAAAGTCGGTGGAGTGGTAGATAGTGAAGAGGGGTGTTATAGTTTGCAGAGGGACTTGGACAAGTTGCAGAGCTGGGCCGAGAGGTGGCAAATGGAGTTTAATGTGGAAAAGTGTGAGGTAATGCACTATGGCAGAAATAATAAATGTGTAGAGTATAGGGCAAATGGTAGGATTCTTAGTAGTCTAGATGAACAGAGGGATCTTGGTGTGTATGTGCATAGATCCCTGAAAGTAGGCAGTCAGGTCGAGAAGGTTGTTAGGAAGGCATATGGAGTCTTGGCTTTTATTGGTAGAGGGATTGAATTTCGGAGCCGCAACGTCATGTTGCAACTGTACAAAACTCTAGTGCGGCCGCACTTGGAGTATTGTGTGCAGTTCTGGTCCCCACATTATAAGAAAGATGTGGAGGCATTGGAGAGGGTACAGAGGAGGTTTACCAGGATGTTGCCTGGTATGGAGGGCAGGTCTTATGAAGAGAGGCTGAGGGATTTGAGGTTGTTTTCGTTAGAAAGGAGGCGGCTAAGAGGGGACCTAATCGAAACATATAAGATGATTAGAGGTTTAGATAGGGTGGACAGTGATAGCCTTTCTCCTAGGATGGAAAAAGCTAGCACGAGGGGACACAGCTTTAAATTAAGGGGTGATAGTTATAGGACGGATATCAGAGGCAGGTCCTTTACCCAAAGGGTGGTTCGGGAGTGGAATGCCCTGCCTGCAGCGGTTGTAGATGCGCCAAGTTTGGTGGCGTTTAAGAGGTTAGTTGATAAGTATATGGAAGAGAAGGGAATGGTTTAGTTTGGGGGGCATTGCTTTTTATATTGGTCGGCGCAACATCGAAGGCCGAAGGGCCTGTTCTGTGCTGTAATGTTCTATGTTCTATGTTCTATTACGCTGGGCAGGGACAGTGTCACAGTGATTACGCTGGGCAGGGACAGTGTCACAGTGATTACACTGGGCAGTGACAGTGTCACAGTGATTACACTGGGCACGGACAGTGTCACAGTGATAACGCTGGGCACGGACAGTGTCACAGTGATAACGCTGGGCACGGACAGTATCACAGTGATTGCACTGGGCACAGACAGTGTCACAGTGATTACACTGGGCAGGGTCAGTGTCACAGTGATTACACTAGCCACAGACAGTGTCACAGTTATTACACAGGGCAGGGTCAGTTTCACGGCGATTACACTGGGCACGGACAGTGTCACGGCGATTACACCGGGCACGGACAGTGTCACGGCGATTACACCGGGCACGGACAGTGTCACGGCGATTACACCGGGCACGGACAGTGTCACGGCGATTACACCGGGCACGGACAGTGTCACGGCGATTACACCGGGCACGGACAGTGTCACGGCGATTACACCGGGCACGGACAGTGTCACGGCGATTACACCGGGCACGGACAGTGTCACGGCGATTACACCGGGCACGGACAGTGTCACGGCGATTACACCGGGCACGGACAGTGTCACGGCGATTACACTGGGCACGGACAGTGTTACAGTGATTACAGTGGGCAGGGACAGTGTTGCAGTGATTACACTGGGCAGGGACAGTGCGATAGTGACTGAATGCTAAGGAATGGACTAGATATAGTTACTCCCACTATATTGTAATAAGTTCCCCTGATCTGGGTATGTTCGGCTTTATTCAGCATGTGACAGTTTTTCATTGCAGTTGTCAGGGTGATGCTTGAATGATAACATAGAACATAGAACACTACAGCACAAACAGGCCCTTCAGTCTGCAAGTTGCGCCGATCATACCCATACCTACTAGGCCATAGAATTATCAATAATTCCCAATCCCATTTAATCCCATGTACTCATCCAGAAATCTCTTAAAAGGTCCCAAGCAAGTTCGCCTCCCACCATCACTGACGGCAGCCGATTCCATTCACTCACACCCTCTGAGTGAAAGACTTACCCCTAACATTTCCTCTGTATTTGCTGCCCAGCACCTTAAACCTGTGTCCTCTTGTAGCGACCATTTCAGTTCTGGGAAATAGCCTCCAAGAATTCACCCTATCTATTCGTCTCAACATTTTATAAACCTCTATCAGGTCGCCGCGCAACCTTCGTCTCTCCAGGGAGAAGAGACCTAGCTCTCTCAACCTATCTTCATAGGGCATGCCTTCCAATCCAGGCAACATCATTGTAAATCTCCTCTGCACCCTCTCAATGGCTTCCACATCCTTCCTGTAATGAGGCAATCAGAACTGCGCACAGTACTTCAAGTGGGGTCTGACAAGGGTCTTACAAAGTTGCAGCATTACCTCCCAACTCCTAAACTCAATCCCTCCATTAATGAAGGCCAGTACACCATATGCCTTCTTGACCACATCCTCCACCTGCAAGGCCAATTTAAGGGTCCTATGGATCTAGACCCCAAGATCCTTCTGCTCCTCAACACTACTAAGACTTCTACCCTTGATACTGTACTCTTTCATCCCATTGGTCCTGCCAAAATGGACTACTACACATTTATCTGCGTTGAAGTCCATCTGCCACTTCTCCACCCAGTCTTGCATCCTATTTATGTCTTGCTGCAACTTCTGACATCCCTCCAGACTATCCACAACACCAGCAACCTACATATCGTAGGCGAACTTACTAACCCATCCTTCCACTTCCTCATCCAGGTCATTTATGAAAATGGCAAACAGCAGGGGTCCTAGAACAGATCCCTGGGGCACTCCACTGGTGATCAATCTTCATGCAGAAAAAGACCCATCCACAACCACTCTCTGCCTTCTGCAAGCAAGCCAGTTCCACATCCACAAGGCCAAAGCCCTTTGGATCCCATGCCCTCTCACCTTCTCAAGAAGTCTTGCATGGGGGACCTTATCAAACGTCTTGCTGAAATCCATGTAAACCACATCCACCACTCTTCCTTCGTCAATGTGTTCAGTCACATTTTCAAAGAACTCTACTAGGCTCGTAAGGCATGCCCTGTCCTTGACAAAGCTGTGTTGACTATTTCTGATCAAGCTAAACTTCTCTAAATGCTCATAAATCCTGTCTCTCAGAATCCTCTCCATTAACTTACCAATCACTGAGGTCAGACTCACCGGTCAGTAATTTCCCGGCTATCCCTGTTCCCTTTCTTGAAAATAGGAACCACATCAGCAATCCTCCAGTCCTCTGGGACCTCTCCCGTCTTCATTGACGACATAAAGATCATCGCCATGGGCTCTGCAATCACTTACCTCACCTCCCACAGTAACTGGTCCCAGCGACTTATCTAGATAGAATTTAAAAGTTCCAAAACATCCTCTTTCTTAATGTCCACATACTCAATCTTTTCAGTCTGCTGAAACTTGCAGTACAACCTCCCAGATCACTTTCCACTGTGAATACCGAAGCAAAATGCTCATTAAGCACCTCTATCATTTTTTCTGGTTCCACACAAACATTTCCCCGTTCACCTTTTAATGGCCCAATCCCTTCACTTCTCATCCTTTTACCCTTCACATATTTGTAGATCGTCTTGGGATTCTCCTTGTCAATGGCCCTGAAGATGTATTTAATATATGTGGTGCTAAGCTGATGCTGCTGACCACTCCATGCATCTCTCCACAGCTCTGCTCACACACTAAGATCAGAGCAATAAAGACAAGCTAATGTTTTAGGAGGGGTTAATATGAAGAGGGCAACGTGTTTGAGAATTTATCTTTTAGCTGACTTTTTAAGAAGAATTATGAAGTTTTACAAGGGGAATTAACATGATTTGACCACATGCATGCGCGCGCACACACACACACACACACACATTATCTGTAAATACATAACACTGATTTGCATTAACCCTACAATTTTCAAACTCGCCATCTCTCTTAAACACACAATTGTGTTCAAGAATAGGAAGAACCAGTTGAAGGAATCCTCAACGATTCTCAGAACAGTTGCTTATTAATTTCAGCTGGCTCTGTTTATAGAAGTGTTTCATGGTTTGCAGAATTGTTTAAAGTGGGTAAGAGTTGGTAGAAGTGACAGGGAGCAATGCTACACAGGGCCAAAGCTAATTTCTTCATATCAGCAAATCCAGTTGGTAAAGGAAATGTATCAAATGTCTTCAATTTCACCATCCATTGATACATAGCAGAGATGACAGAGGCTTTTTGCATCAGGAGAGGGGTGGGTTCATTGTGTTCACTCTGAATGACAAAAGCATGTGGGAAGTGCATGTGGCTTTGCCGGGATAGTGACTTATCCATGGTACAGGGTGCCATTGACTATGGGCTTTGTTGATACCAGATCTCAATGCTGAGAGATACCATAAGCATCAAGATTACTGGTCATTGTGCAATGTGTGTGACCACTCAGGGCACTGACTGCTCTCATTACTTTTTCTCTATTGCCTGGAGGCTCCCTCTGGACAAAGAACCTCTCAACTCCCGCCCACATTGTGCAAGACCTTTAGCACTTCGCCTGGGAACATCAGAAACCACTGTCTACCCTGACAATTAGTGCTCTTTCTGCTCAGAATGTCTTCTTCAGCCATTTCCAGCTCCAGCTGCAATCAGAATCCACCTCCACTTTAAGAGATGCCCATTAGTTCCAGGAGAATAAGTAATTCCAACTTCACTTGAACTTGGGGTGCCAATTGTCTAATACTGCCACTCAACAGCACGTTCAATCTTGGTCTACGCCCCATAGTTATGTTTTGGGGATTTTGAATTTTTACCTGACATGTTTACGTGGGACTGGCATGTTTACATTGAGCTGGTCCTTTCTGTTTGTGTGAGCGAGATTGGTACATGTAGTACAAGCGCTTCACATTTTGCACCAGCTCTTCCAATTATAGACACAAGCTCATTGTGATGCCAGACTTGCCCACCTCTAGATCACTCTAATCATCAACATTTCCAACAATTTCAGCCACTTCTCCTGATGTCATTTCTTCCAGCCATAATCCCAAAGGACAATAGACATCTCATACACTCATAGTCATAGAAGTCTACATCACAGAGAAAGGCCCTTTGGTCAATCAAATTTACACCTGTTAAAGAAAAACCATTCTAATTATTCTAACCAACTATTCTAATGCCATTTTCCAGCACTTGAATGCCTTGCATCACAAATGTACACCTAAATACTATTTAAATATTACATTTCCATCACCCTTTCAGGCAGTGAGTTCCAGATTCTACCATCCTTTGGGTGAAAAAGTTTTTCCTCACATCGCCTCTAAATCTCCGATGCTTTACCTTAAATCTATGACCCAGGACAGTAAGTGAGGTTTTGCAAGCCTAGGCAAGTCATGGGGGTTACAGACAGTGTTACATGAACCCAAGATCCTGGTTGAGACCATCCTCATGTGTGCAGAACTTGACTATCAGTTTCTGCTCATTGACTGCACTGTTTTGTATCGTGAAGACCGCCTTGGAGGACACTTACCTGAAGATCAGAGGCAATAGTAGCTTTCATGGCGAGGTTGAGGCAAATAGCTGAAAATTGTGAATTTGGGTCTGCCACTAATGAGATGTTGAGAGACTGGCTAATGTGTGGGGTGAATTCTATTGCCACAGGAGAAATGACTGGCAGAAACAGAAAGAACCTAAAGAAAGCATTAGAAATTGCCTTTGCTATAGAAAGTGCAGAAAAAGGCTTGATGGAACTTCAAAGCATGCAAGCTTGTGAGATTTGACTGAGTTTAGAAAGGAACTGCTAATGACAGTCATGAAGGGATGTGGGTGTTGCATTTAATGAACAAAGTACATAACCAAAGATTGCAGAGGTATAGGAGATTCAGTCTACAAACCAAGAATTGTGAAGAATGCTATTAGTGTGGGAGAACAGAAGTGTAGGATTAGAGAAACTGTGTGTTATGTCTGCATGCAGCAGGAAAGGGCATATAAAAAGCAAGTGCAAGGAGAAACAGGATTTGCCTGCTGGGAAAAAAAAACATTTTGGCTCCAGTGCACAGCATAGAGATTCCTTCTGAAAACATTAGATGTATACAGAATGAATGATATTAAAATGGGCAAGATGACTTCCATTACAATCATAATGGTAGTTAATGGTTGGTTACTAAAACTGGAGGTAGAAACAAGTGCCATTGCCATAGTACTGAGAGAACAAACTTATTGATACCTACAGGGAGATGTTCAGCCTCTGAAAGTAAAGAATACAGCAACAGGGCTATCACTATATATATGGGGGATTTTGGGAACAATATCAGTACTTATTAGTTACAGACAGCAATTTGTTCAATTGCCTTTATAATAGTCAAGGCCAAGCTTGATGGGATGAGATTGGCTTCAAAAAATAAAATTGAATTGGCCACAAATTTTCAAAATAAATGAAGAGGACCTACATGACATCCTCCAGAGATTTCAGGAAGGATTAGGCAAGATATATGGCTAAAAGCCAAAATATACGTACATCCAGAGGCCAAGCCACAATTTTACTCAGTAAGACCCGTGCCCTATTCACTACAGGATGAGAGTGTAGAGACTGAACTTAGACAATTGAAAGATTTGGGCATTATCAAACCTGTGCCATTCGCAGACTGGACAGCTCCCATTGTGCCCATACTTAAGCCTGACAAGACCATACAATTACGTGGGGACTATAAATTAACAGTCATCAGTCGGCAAAATTGGACAAGTGATCTATATCTAAAATACAGGACCTGCCTGCCAACTAACTGGGAGGAGTAACTTACACTAAGTTAAGCCTGAGTCATGCATAATTTTTTTAAAATTTATTTTTAGTGTCACAAGTAGGTTTACATTAACACTGCAATGAAGGTACGATAATTCGGGAGGTTGAGGCGGATATTGACAGGGGTTACAAAGAGATAGTCACTCCTAAAAGAGATTCTTGGGTAACTATTAGGAAGAGGGGTAAGAAGCAAGCGGGGAGAGAATCCCCCGGGGCTGTTCCCCTCCAAAATAAGTTTTCTGTCCTGGAGGCTACACTTGAGGAAGAATCAACTGGAGATAGCCAAAGGGAGCAGGTCTCTGGGGGTGAGCCTGCTGGGAATGCTCAGGTGGGTAGGGGGAATAAGAGATTGGGCCTGGTAATTGGAGACTCCATAGTTAGGGGGACAGATAGGAGAGTAAATAGTAATAAACGGGACTCAGGGCTGGTGTGTTGCCTCCCAGGGGCCGGAGCCCAGGACGTCTCAGAGCGGGTTTTTAAGATTCTTAAGGGAGAGGGGAGTCAGCCCCATGTCATTGTTCATGTAGGGACACATGATGTAGGTAGGACAAGGGAAGTGGATATTAAACAGAAATTTATGGAGTTGGGGTGGAAGCTTATAGAACATAGAACATAGAACATTACAGCACAGAACAGGCCCTTCGGCCTTCGATGTTGCGCCGACCAATATAAAAAGCAATGCCCCTCCAAACTAAACCATTCCCTTCTCTTCCATATACTTATCAACTAACCTCTTAAACGCCACCAAACTTGGCGCATCTACAACTGCTGCAGGCAGGGCATTCCACTCCCGAACCACCCTTTGGGTAAAGAACCTGCCTCTGATATCCGTCCTATAACTATCACCCCTTAATTTAAAGCTGTGTCCCCTCGTGCTAGCTTTTTCCATCCTAGGAAAAAGGCTATCACTGTCCACCCTATCTAAACCTCTAATCATCTTATATGTTTCGATCAGGTCCCCTCTTAGCCTCCTCCTTTCTAACGAAAACAACCTCAAATCCCTCAGCCTCTCTTCATAAGACCTGCCCTCCATACCAGGCAACATCCTGGTAAACCTCCTCTGTACCCTCTCCAATGCCTCCACATCTTTCTTATAATGTGGGGACCAGAACTGCACACAATACTCCAAGTGCGGCCGCACTAGAGTTTTGTACAGTTGCAACATGACGTTGCGGCTCCGAAATTCAATCCCTCTACCAATAAAAGCCAAGACTCCATATGCCTTCTTAACAACCTTCTCGACCTGACTGCCTACTTTCAGGGATCTATGCACATACACACCAAAATCCCTCTGTTCATCTAGACTACTAAGAATCCTACCATTTGCCCTATACTCTACACATTTATTATTTCTGCCATAGTGCATTACCTCACACTTTTCCACATTAAACTCCATTTGCCACCTCTCGGCCCAGCTCTGCAACTTGTCCAAGTCCTTAGGGCCAAAACAAACAGAGTGGTTATCTCTGGACTCTTGCCTGTGCCACGGGATAGTTTAGAGAAGAACAGAGAGAGGGAATGTTTGAACTCGTGGCTGCGGGGATGGTGCAGGAGGGAGGGGTTCAGGTTCCTGAACAATTGGGGCTCATTCTGGGGTAGGTGGGACCTCTACAAGAGAGATGGTCTACACCTGAACCAGAGGGGAACCAATATCTTGGGGGGAAAATTTGCAAAGGCTATGCAGGGGGGTTTAAACTGATTCAGAGGGGGGGTGGGATCCTGAGTAGTTTGGATGTTAAGAGGGACGAGAATAGGGGGGTCATAGATGAGAACTGTAAAACACAGCAGCGTACGGGTGGAGTAGGGCATGGTTTGAAATGCGTATACTTTAATGCAAGAAGTATTCGCAATAAGGTGGAGGAACTTGCAGCTTGGACCAGTACCTGGAACTTCGATGTTGTGGCCATTTCAGAGACATGGATAGAGCAGGGACAGGAATGGTTGTTGCAGGTTCCGGGGTTCAAATACTTCAGTCGGAGTAGAGAAGGAGGTAGAAGGGGGGGAGGAGTGGCATTATTAGTCAAAGACTGTATCACAGTGACAGAAAAGAAGTTTGATGAGGACTTGTCTGTTGAGGTAGTATGGGCTGAGATTAGAAACAGGAGAGGAGAGGTCACCCTGTTGGGAGTCTTTTATACACCTCCTAAAAGTTCTAGAGAGGTAGAGGAAAGGATTGCAAAGTCAATCCTGGACAGGAGTGAAAGTAATAGGGTAATTGTTATGGGGGACTTTAACTTTACTAATATTGATTGGAATAGCTATAGCTCTAGCTCGTTAGAGGGGTCAGTTTTTGTACAAAGTGTGAAGGAAGCTTTTTTGACTCAGTATGTAGATAGGCCAACTAGAGGTGAGGCTACATTGGATTTGGTGCTGGGCAATGAGCCAGACCAGGTGTTAGACTTGGAAGTAGGTGAACATTTTGGTGATAGTGGCCACAATTCGGTTACATTCACCTTAGTGATGGATAGGGATAGGCATGAAGCTGGGGGCAGTAGTTATAGCTGGGGGAATGGTAATTATGAGGCCATAAGGAGGGAATTAGGGTGCATAGGTTGGACTAGGAAACTACAGGGACTGGGAACATCTGAAATGTGGAGCTTATTCAAGGAGCAGCTACTGCGAGTCCTTGATAAGTATGTCCCTGTCAGGCAGGGAGGAAATGGTCGAGTAAGAGAGCCTTGGTGTACGAAAAAAGTTGATTTGCTGGTTAAGAAGAAAAAGGAGGCTTATGTCAGGATGAGGCTTGAAGGCTCAGTTAGTGCAATGGATAGCTATAGATTAGCCAGGAAGGAGCTAAAAAGTGAATTGAGGAGAGCTAAGAGGGGACACGAGAAGATGTTGGCTGATAGGATTAAGGAGAATCCTAAAGCTTTCTTTCGATATGTTAAGAATAGAAGATTGGTTAGGGCAAGATTAGGGCCAGTCATAGACAGCAGTGGGAAGTTGTGCGTGGAGCCTGAAGAGATTGGTGAGGCACTGAATAAATATTTCTCTTCGGTATTCACGCAGAGTGCTGGAAATGTAGCTATGGAGAACACTGAGGTACAGGGTTGCAAATTGGGAAGTATTGTAGTAGATAGGGAGGATGTGCTAGAAATTCTCGAGGGTTTGAAGTTGGATAAGTCCCCTGGGCCGGACGGGATTTACCCTAGGATTCTCTGGGAGGCAAGAGAGGAGATTGCAGAGCCTCTGGCTCTGATCTTCAGGTCCTCGTTGGTTACGGGTGTGGTTCCGGAGGACTGGAGGATAGCGAATGTGGTCCCATTGTTTAAGAAGGGGAAGAGAGACCTTCCAGGGAATTATAGGCCAGTGAGTCTTACTTCTGTGGTGGGCAAGGTATTGAGAGAATTATTAGGGATAGGATTTATAGTTATTTAGAGAGAAATGAATTGATTGGGGATAGTCAGCATGGTTTCGTGAAGGGTAGGTCATGCCTTACTAACCTCATTGAGTTTTTTGAGAAAGTGACCAAAGAGGTGGATGGGGGTAAGGCGGTTGATGTAGTATATATGGACTTTAGTAAGGCGTTTGATAAGGTGGCCCATGGAAGACTTCTACAGAAAATGCAGATGTGTGGAATAGAGGGTGATTTAGCTAATTGGATTAGGAATTGGCTGGCAGATAGAAGACAGAGGGTGGTGGTTGATGGGAGATATTCATGGTGGAGTTCGGTGACGAGGGGTGTGCCTCAGGGGTCCCTTTTTCCTAGGGTGGGGAAAGCTAGCACGAGGGGACACAGCTTTAAATTAAGGGGTGATAGTTATAGGACGGATATCAGAGGTAGGTTCTTTACCCAAAGGGTGGTTCGGGAGTGGAATGCCCGCCTGCAGCAGTTGTATATGTGCCAAGTTTGGTGGCGTTTAAGAGGTTAGTTGATAAGTATATGGAAGAGAAGGGAATGGTTTAGTTTGGAGGGGCATTGCTTTTTTATTGGTCGGCGCAACATCGAAGGCCGAAGGGCCTGTTCTGTGCTGTAATGTTCTATGTTCTATGTTCTAAGGAAACCATGGTGTACTAAAAAAGTTAATTCGCTGGTTAAAAGGAAAAAGGAGGCTTATGTCAGGATGAGGCTTGAAGGCTCAGTTAGTGCAATGGATAGCTATAGATTAGCCAGGAGGGAGCTAAAGAGTGATTTGAGGAGAGCTAAAAGGGGACACGAGAAGACTTTGGCTGATATGATCAAGGAGAATCCTAAAGCTTTCTTTAGATATGTTAAGAATAGAAGATTGGTTAGGGCAAGATTAGGGCCAGTCATAGACAGCAGTGGGAAGTTGTGCCTGGAGCCTGAAGAGATTGGAGAGGCACTGAACAAATATTTCTCTTCGGTATTCACGCAGGGAGATGTAAATGTAGTTGTGGAGAACACTGAGGTACAGGGTTGCAAACTGGAAAGTATTGAAGTAGATAAGGAGGATGTGCTATATATTCTTGAAGGTTTGAAGTTAGATAAGTCCCCTGGGCCGGACGGGATTTACCCTAGGATTCTCTGGGAGGCAAGAGAGGCGATTGCAGAGCCTCTGGCTCTGATCTTCAGGTCGTCGTTGGTTACGGGTATAGTTCCGGAAGACTGGAGGATAGCGAATGTGGTCCCATTGTTCAAGAAGGGGAAGAGAGACCTTCCAGGGAATTATAGGCCAGTGAGTCTTACTTCTGTTGTGGCAAAGTATTGGAGAGAATTATTAGGGATAGGATTTATAGTTATTTAGAGAGAAATGAATTGATTGGGGATAGTCAGCATGGTTTTGTGAAGGGTAGGTCGTGCCTTACTAACCTTATTGAGTTTTTTGAAAAAGTGACCAAAGAGGTGGATGGGGGTAAGGCAGTTGATGTGGTATATATGGACTTTAGTACGGCGTTCGATAAGGTGCCCCATGGAAGGCTTCTGCAGAAAATGCAGACGTATGGGATTGAAGGTGATTTAGCTAATTGGATTAGGAATTGGCTAGCTGATTGAAGACAGAGGGTGGTAGTTGATGGAAGTTATTCATTGTGGAGTTCGGTTATAAGTGGTGTAACTCAGGGATCTGTTTTGGGGCCCCTGCTGTTTGTAATTTTTATAAATGATCTGGATGAGGGTATTGAAGGATGGATTAGTAAATTTGCGGATGACACTAAAGTCGGTGGAGTGGTAGATAGTGAAGAGGGGTGTTATAGTTTGCAGAGAGACTTGGACAAGTTGCAGAGCTGGGCCGAGAGGTGGCAAATGGAGTTTAATGCGGAAAAGTGTGAGGTAATTCACTTTGGCAGGAATAACAAATGTGTAGAGTATAGGGCTAATGGTAGGACTCTTAATAGTGTTGAAGAACAGAGGGATCTTGGTGTATATGTGCACAGATCCCTGAAAGTTGGCAATCAAGTCGATAAGGTTGTTAAGAAGGCATACGAAGTCTTAACTTTTATTGGTAGGGGGATTGAATTTAGGAGCCGCAACGTCATGTTGCAACTGTACAAAACTCTAGTGCAGCCGCACTTGGTGTATTGTGTACAGTTCTGGTCCCCACATTATAAGAAAGATGTGGGGGCATTGGAGAGGGTACAGAGGAGGTTTACCAGGATGTTGCCTGGTATGGAGGGCAGGTCTTATGAAGAGAGGCTGAGGGATTTGAGGTTGTTTTCGTTAGAAAGAAGGCGACTAAGAGGAGACCTTATTGAAACATATAAGATGATTAGAGGTTTAGATAGGGTGGACAGTGATAGCCTTTTTCCTAGGATGGAGAAAGCTAGCATGAGGGACATAGCTTTAAATTAAGGGGTGGTAGTTATAGGACGGATGTCAGAGGTAGGTTCTTTACCCAGAGGGTGGTAAGGGTATGGAATGCCCTGCCTGCTGCAGTTGTAGATGCGCCAAGTTTGGTGGCGTTTAAGAGGTTAGTAGATAAGTTTATGGACGAAAAGGGAATAGTTTAGGTTAGAGAGTCATTGCTTTTTCCTAATTGGTCGGCGCAACATCGAAGGCCGAAGGGCCTGTTCTACGCTGTAATGTTCTATGTTCTATGTTCTACCAAGAAAATCTCCTGGATGAGAAATCCAGAGAGTTTGTCATTAAAATTGACAAAATTAACAGATTGAGGAAGAGGGGTTAGCTGTTATCTTCGGGATAAAGAAATTCCACCAATATGTTTATGGATGGTATTTCACGTAATTACTGATCATAGACCACTGCTAGGCTTAGAGAAGGCAGCCATCAGTCTAATTGAATCTGCAAGGTTGCAGCATTGAGTTTATGAATAATTCATGAATAAACCTTCTAACACAAATCTCGGCCACAAACGTCAAATATGTAAGCCTTGAGCTGTCTCCCACTACCAGAGAAAAAGCTGCCAGTGTTACAAGTAATTATCCATGCCTTGCATTTCCTCAACTAACCATTGGGTTATCATCACAGATCAAACATTGAATCTGAAGGATTCAATACCATCCAGAGTTAAACATACAATACTTCATGGCTGTGCTACCAAGACATATCTGAAGAAATCCTTTCAAATAAGGAAGGGCAAATCGAGCTGCGAATAATGGTGTCTTTCTGTGGAAAGTGAGGGTGGTCATCCCCACATCTGGCAGCAAGTTATTGAAAGAATAACAGAGCACCCACCCAGGGGTGCCCAAGATGGAAATGTTAGCTCACAGCTATGTGCGGTGGCCCGAGTTAGACACAGACATAGAAAGTATGGTTAGACACTGCGATCACTGGCAAGCACAACAAGGTTCCCATCAGCAGCCTTAATGCATCTTTGACAGTCATCAGGTCAGCCACAGTTGTAAATTCACATTGTTTTTATAGACTCATTCATGGGGACCATATTCCTACTAGAGTGGATGCATTCTCAAAATGGTGAGACCTCTGTGAAATGAAGTCCACAACTTATCTGGCAACAGCTGAAAATTTAAGGCAAACCTTGCCTACCCATGGATTGCCAGGGGTGTTGGTTTTGGATAATGGGACAGCATTCAGCAGTGAGGAGCTCCAGTATTTCATATTGTCAAATGATGATCAGAATATACGTACTGCATACTCCTCCTTGAATGGGGAGAGGTATGTACAATTTTTTAAAGCAGCCACACAATCCCTGAAGACCAAATTTGTACATTTTCTCTGTAGAACCGTGCCCCAAATGACCTCTGCAGTAAGTCCTACCAAGGTGTTGATGGGTAGGTGTAATCAAACCAGCTTGGACCTGATGTTTCCAAATTTGGTAGGGAGGATGGAGGCAAAGCAGAGAGTGCAAAGAAACATCATGATTCTACAAAGTCTAAGAGAACACTCAAAGTGATGATCCTCCAAGGGAGGGCAACGGCCTAGTGGTATTACCGCTGGACTATTAATCCAGAAACTCAGCTCATGTTCTAGGGACTCGGATTCGAATCCCATCACGGCAGATGGTAGAATTTGAATTCAATAAAAATATCTGGAATTAAGAATCTACTGATGACCATGAAACCACTGTTGATTGTCAGAAAAACCCATCTGGTTCACTAATGTCCTTTAGGGAAGAAGATCTGTCATCCTTACCTGGTCTGGCCTACATGTGACTCCAGAGCCACAGCAATGTGGTTGACTCTCAACTGCCTTTCAAAGGTAACTAGAGAAGAGTAATGAATGCTGGCCAGCCAGCAATGCCCATGTGCCATGAATGATTTAAAAAAATGTAGGATATGCTAAAATATTTGAGACTGGTCACAGTTGGGTCCCAGGTGTAATGACCAGGAGGGGCCCATATTGTTGCACTGCAAGGATTCTATGATTCTATTCTACTTGAGAACCAATGGGACAGTCTGCTCCAAGTATGCCTGACAGAGATGTTGTGATTGAAAGCAGTATGGAAACATTCATGGGATGGAACATTTAAGTTATGAAGAGAGGTCGAATAGGCTTGGATTGTTTTCACTGGCACAGAGAAGACTGAGGGATGATCTAATTGAGATGTTCAAGATTATGAGGGCCATGGGCAGGGTGGATAGGGAGCAGCTGTTCCCCTTAGTTGAAGGGTCAGTTACAAGGGAACACAAGTTAAAAGTGAGGGGTGGGAGGTTTAGGGGGGAATTTAAGGAAAAACTTTTCTACCCCCAGAGAATGTTGACAGTTTGGAGTGCACTGCCTGAGAGGGTGGTGGAGGCAGGGTGCGTCACATCCTTTAAAAAGTACCTGGATGAGTACTTGGCATGCCATAACATTCAGGGCTATAGGCCAAGCGCTGGCAAGTGAGATTAGGTGGGCAGGCCTTTCATGTGTCGGTGCAGACTCGATGGGCCAGAGGGCCTCTTCTGCATGTATATTCTGTGAAAAGAAGTCAGTCTGAGAAAACGTCAAGTAGTGTTCCTGCAGAAACTGGAAAAGTGATCTGCACTGTTTCACCTTTACAAGTGGGAAGCCTGATTTCTGGAAGTGAAACGGAATCTGCCCTTGCTAATGAGGTACGTCCTCTTAAACTGCGCCACTCCCAGAGGGAGAGGAAATCCCCTGATACACACACTTTACAATGGACTGTAAAAAAGAATTCATTTATGGTGTTATATTGTAAATAGTTTAACTTTTGATGGCAGGTGTAAATAAGGACTTAAAGGGAGACTTAAAGCTGCTTTAATGGGTGAGCTTTTAGAGTGTCATGTGACACAATCAGTCAAAATGTATGAGTCCTGAGTGAGTGCAGACTCTCCAGGCAGTCTGTGATTTGGAGTTGAAGCATTCATAGAACATAGAACATTACAGCACAGAACAGGCCCTTCGGCCTTCGATGTTGAGCCGACCAATATAAAAAGCAATGACCCTCCAAACTAAACCATTCCCTTCTCTTCCATATACTTATCAACTAACCTCTTAAACGCCACCAAACTTGGGCGCATCTACAACTGCTGCAGGCAGGGCATTCCACTCCCGAACCACCCTTTGGGTAAAGAACCTACCTCTGATATCCGTCCTATAACTATCACCCCTTAATTTAAAGCTGTGTCCCCTCGTGCTAGCTTTCTCCATCCTAGGAAAAAGGCTATCACTGTCCACCCTATCTAAACCTCTAATCATCTTATATGTTTCGATAAAGTCCCCTCTTAGCCGCCTCCTTTCTAACGAAAACAACCTCAAATCCCTCAGCCTCTCTTCATAAGACCTACATTCGGTAGCACCTATCTCATTCTCTGTAAACTCTCTCTGTTCTAGTTATATAATTTTGCTGTTGCTCTGTTTGGTGATTGATACTCCTACTATATTACAGTAAAAAACCTCAGTTGTACTTCACTGGCTGTGAAGTGCTTTGGAAAATGGTGACGGTATTTTGCAAACATAAATCTCTCTCGTGTCATATTTATTAATGACTTCAATGCAACAGGCAGCAATATATCCAAGTTTGCTGAGAATACAGAGACTGCTGACATGGTTACAGTCTAAACAGGAGCACAAAGAGATATTGATAGCTAACATGAGTAGACAAAACCCCAACAGATGGATTTCAACATAGCGAAGTCTGAATCATAGAAACTTAGAGAACACAAGGATTTTGAACCAAAAAATGGAAGTTCAGTATTTTTTTAAATGGTGAATAGCAAGAACTATCTGTGCTGCAGGTACAAGTCCATGTACGTAGCTCATTATAGCAAACATCAACAAGCCTGTGGAGCCTCTGCCAAAAGCATCCTGAGCAATAGAAGCTATGTCGCAGTGTTGGCCCTCACTGAGTGAGGATGTCTGAGTAGCATCTTTGACAGCAACTTTCACTATACGTTAGTCTTAATAAACCTTTACAAATAATTAACGTCAAAAATATTTTATTTAGAAAGGCTGTTACGACAGCCACAAAGGCCAGAGGTGGTCATTGACAGAATTCCTTGTGTAATTTGTGGGACACGAACTTCCTTATTGAATGAGTGGAGGTTCGCCCAATGAGGTGAGCACTGGGGGTTTAAAAAGCTGTCGCTTCAACCCAGATGGTTATTGTAGGTCTCGGGGTCCAGGCTCACTTGTAAGCTGCTCTTTCTTTTGGTAAATAAAGGGTCTCTGGTGATGAGAAACTGGCTTTGGCTGAATTACTACATTGGGAACGAGAAATAAAAAGAAAATCTCTCCAGACAACCTCCATAAATAATCTTTTCTGGTAAGAAAAAGCCATTATGCCTCTTTTTGGGAAACCTGAACCCTTTGACACCAGCGAAGAAGACTGGACCTCAATGCCTGAGGTTGTAAAATATAAAGGCCAGATTTGCCACCTACATGGGCAAATAAAAGGCACCACACCAACTCCAGTGATTTACAGGCAGCAATCAGCTCAGCTCCCACTCATTGCTGTACAGGGCCCCAGACCAGCCTTATGGGGAGAGTGAGTCCAGCAGATCTAATTGAACTGGTTGGAGATGTTTAGGCTAGACATGGGTGAGCAGTATGAAGTTATCAGGCAATTATAGGATCCTTACAGTGCAGGATGTCATTTGGCCCATCAAGTCTGCACTCACCACAATACCATCCAGGCCCTATTCCTATAACCTCATGTATTAGGTTGATTGGCTGCTAATCCCTGGATGTTTGGCTCAATTTAGCATGGCCAATCAACATAATCTGCACATCCTTGGACTGTGGGAAGAAACTCGAACACCAAGAGGAATCCCACGCAGGCTCAAGGAGAATGTGCAGACTCCACATAGAGAGAGAGTGAGTCCAAATTGGACTTGAGTTCCTGTGCCCTGTGTCACCCCGATTCTAGAGTTTTCCCAAGAAGACCTGGAAAAAATAAAAGCAGTCGAGGCCAAGATCAAAGTTAACCTCAATGCTATACTTAGGTATTTCAGAGCAAGATGGGCTCGTTGGGTCGAAGGGCCTGTTTCCCGTGCTGTGTTGTTCTTTGTTCTTTGTTTATAATCCATATGAGAAAAGGTGGGATTTGAATTAGGATGTCTTGAAAGTTTAGATATATTAAGAGCTGCGCAATTTGCAGAATGGGCTGCACCTGTAGTCCCTATTCTTAAGCCCAATAAATCAGTTTGTCTCTGTGGGGACTATAAACTATCAATCGGGTCTCCAAACTTGATAAGTACCCCATGCCCCAAATCAAAGACTGATACACAGACGACAAAATGTTTTCCAAGTTGGACATGTGCCACGCCTAACTTCAGTTGGCATTGTACGAGTCCTCCCAGAAATATTACAATCAACACACACAAAGAACTTTGAGTATACTCGTCTGCCCTTTGGAGTCTCTTTAGCACGTGCCATTTTCCAACAAGTTATGGAGAACATCCTTCAAAGACTACTCAAGGTAACAGTACACTTACGTGACAGCCTGGTTAGGGGGGTGGGGGTGGGGGGAGGGGGGGAGGCTTTAGAACAGGAACATCTGGCCAACTTCAAAGAAGTCTTGCAGAGATTTTCCAGAATAGGAGTTTGTTTGAAGAGGAAGAAATACGTTTTCCAAGATTGAGAAAGAGGGATTGGCAGTCACATTTGGTGTGAAAATGTTCCATCAGAACATTTATGTTAGATGTATTTTTATGGTTACTGATCATAAACCTTATTGGGGCTTTTTAAAGAGAACAAGGCAAACCCCCCACTATTGCCCTCACTCCAATGCTGGGCTTGGTTATTGTAGCTTTTGAATATCTTCTAGAACACTGCCTGGAACCTGCAAAGCTGATGCAGAAGCACTGATCATCTCCAGTTGGCTACAAGCCTGGCTCCTTTACCAGCTTTAATAGAAATCGTGATGATCCTGAATTATTTGGAGAGTTCGCCAGAGTCAGCAAAGCAGATTAAAGCCTGGACCCAAAAAGATGCCCACCCTATCTAAAATAAACCACATAGTCCTACAGAGAGATTCCAAGGACCACCCTCCGAAGAAATGAAGCCTTACCTTGCTAAGAAAGATGAACTTAACGTTGAGGATTGGACATTCTTTTGGAGTCTTGGGTAGCTGTTCCACCTCCAAGGCTACATCCAATATTAATGGAACTACATAATAGCCATGAAGTATCAGAAATGAAAATTCTAGTCAGGAGCTACATCTGGTGGCCTGGCCTTGATTCTGACATTATGGTTTTGGTGAAGTGGTGTAACTTGTGCTAAGAGAATCAAATGCTCCCATCCTCAGCCTCGTTACATCTATGGGAATGGCCTGGCAGGCCACTGATGCTTGTACATCTGGACACTTTATGGATTCCATGTTTTTGATCATGGTGGATGCACACTCCAAGTAGTTAGAGCAGTGCACCACCAGATTGCATGACCCTCACGCTACGATCAAAAGATTGAGAGTTTCTGCACACATGGAATTCCAGAAGTCCTGTTTCGACAATAGCAATGATTTCCAGAACTTCATGCTCTCTAATGGTATCCAACACATCCTAACGGCACTTTATCATTTGTTGCCAAATGGACTGGTGGAATGGGTGATGCAAACTTTCAAAAGCATCATGAAGAAACAACTGATGGTATCCATAGAGTCCAAATTGGCATGATTTCTGTTTGACTATGGGACCATGCTTCACATAGCACAGGAATTGCCCAGCAGAACTGTTAATGGGACATCACTTCATACAAGACTGGGCCTCTTGTTCCCAAATTTTGTGGGGAGAGTGGAGTCCCAACAATAAAACTAGAAAAGAAATTACAATTCTACAAGGACAGAAAGAACACTTGAAACAGGTGATCAGCTTTCACATATCAAACTTAGAATCATAGAAAAACTATAGCACAAGCAAGCCCTTCGGCCCACAAGTTGTGCTGGTCATATCTCTACCTACTGGGCTTACCTGTAACCCTTATTCCTATCAAGTCTCAAGTACTCATCCAGAAGTCTCTTAAAAAACCTTATCAAATTTGCCTCCACCACCACTGACAGCAGCCGATCGACTCATCCACCACCCTCTGAATGAAAAGCTTACCCCGACATTGCCTCTGTACCTACTCTCCAGCACCTTAAACCCGTGTCCTCTTGTGGCAGCTTCCTGTAATGAGGGAACCAGAAATGAGCACAGTACTCCAAGTGGGGTCTTATACAGCTGCGGCATTATCTCCCGACTTCTAAACTCAATTCTTCGATTGATGAAGGTTAGTACACCATCTGCCTTCTTAACCACATCCTCTATCTGCAAAGCCAATTGGAGAATCCTATAAACCCGGATCCCAAAATCCTTCTGATCACTCTGACACTGACACTGCTCAGAGTCTTACCCTTAATATTATATTTCTTCATCACATTGGACTTGCCAAAATGTACCACTATACATTTATCTGGGTTGAAGTCCATCTGCCACTTCACGGTCTAGTTTTGCATCCTATCTATGTACGCAGCAACTTCTGACATCCCTCCAAACCATCCACAACACCTCTGACCTTCATGTCATTGGCAAACTTATCAACATTTCCCTCAACTTCCTCATCCAAAGCATTTATAAAAATCACAAACAGCAAGGGTCCAAGAACGGATCCAGTTACACTCCACTGTGACTGGCCTCCATGCAGAAAAAGACCCATCTACAACTGCCTTCTGTGGGCAAGCCAGTTCTAGATCCACAAATCAATGATCCCTTGGATCCCATGCCCCCTCACTTTCTCAATAAGTCTTGCATGGGGGTCCTTATCGAACGCCTTGCTGAAGTCCATATAAACCATATCATAGAACATAGAACATTACAGCACAGAACAGGCCCTTCGGCCTTCAATGTTGCGCCAACCAATATAAAAAGCAATGCCCCTCCAAACTAAACCATTCCCTTCTCTTCCATATACTTATCAATTAACCTCTTAAACGCCACCAAACTTGGCGCATCTACAACAGCTGCAGGCAGGGCATTCCACTCCCTAATCACTCTTTGAGTAAAGAACCTACCTCTGATATCCGTCCTATAACTCATCCCCCTTAATTTAAAGCTGTGTCCCCTCGTGCTAGCTTTCTCCATCCTAGGAAAAAGGCTATCACTGTCCACCCTATCTAAACCTCTAATCATCTTATATGTTTCGATCAGGTCCCCTCTTAGCCTCCTCCTTTCTAACGAAAACAACCTCAAATCCCTCAGCCTCTCCTCATAAGACCTGCCCTCCATACCAGGCAACATCCTGGTAAACCTCCTCTGTACCCTCTCCAATGCCTCCACATCTTTCTTATAATGTGGGGACCAGAACTGCACACAATACTCCAAGTGCGGCCGCACTAGAGTTTTGTACAGTTGCAACATGACGTTGCGGCTCCGAAATTCAATCCCTCTACCAGTAAAAGCCAAGACTCCATATGCCTTCCTAACAACCTTCTCGACCTGACTGCCTACTTTCAGGGATCTATGCACATACACACCAAGATCCCTTTGTTCATCTAGACTACTAAGAATCCTACCATTTGCCCTATACTCTACACATTTATTATTTCTGCCATAGTGCATTACCTCACACTTTTCCACATTAAACTCCATTTGCCACCTCTCGGCCCAGCTCTGCAACTTGTCCAAGTCCCTCTGCAAACTATAACACCCCTCTTCACTATCTACCACTCCACCGACTTTAGTGTCATCTGCAAATTTACTAATCCATCCTTCAATACCCTCATCCAGATCATTTATAAAAATTACAAACAGCAGGGGCCCCAAAACAGACCCCTGAGGTACACCACTTGTCACCGAACTCCACGATGAATATCTCCCATCAACCACCACCCTCTGTCTTCTATCTGCTAGCCAATTCCTAACCATTAGCTAAATCACCCTCTATCCCATACATCTGCATTTTCTGCAGAAGTCTTCCATGGGCCACCTTATCAAACGCCTTACTAAAGTCCATATATACCACATCAACAGCCTTACCCCCAAACACCTCTTTGGTCACTTTTTCAAAAAACTCAATGAGGTTAGTAAGGCACGACCTACCCTTCACAAAACCATGCTGACTATCCCCAATCAATTCATTTTCTCTAAATAACTATAAATCCTATCCCTAATAATTCTCTCCAATACTTTGCCCACAACAGAAGTAAGACTCACTGGCCTATAATTCCCTGGAAGGTCTCTCTTCCCCTTCTTGAACAATGGGACCACATTCGCTATCCTCCAGTCCTCCGGAACCACACCCGTAACCAACGACGACCTGAAGATCAGAGCCAGAGGCTCTGCAATCTCCTCTCTTGCCTCCCAGAGAATCCTAGGGTAAATCCCGTCCGGCCCAGGGGACTTATCCAACTTCAAACCCTCAAGAATATCTAGCACATCCTCCCTATCTACTTCAATACTTTCCAGTTTGCTACCCTGTACCTCAGTGTTCTCCATAACTACATTTACATCACCCTGCGTGAATACCGAAGAGAAATATTTATTCAGTGCCTCTCCAATCTCTTCAGGCTCCACGCACAACTTCCCACTGCTGTCTATGACTGGCCCTAATCTTGCCCTAACCAATCTTCTATTCTTAACATATCTAAAGAAAGCTTTAGGATTCTCCCTAATCCTATCAGCCAAAGTCTTCTCGTGTCCTCTCTTCGCTCTCCTCAATTCACTCTTTAGCTCCCTCCTGGCTAATCTATAGCTATCCATTGCACTAACTGAGCCTTCAATCCTCATTCTGACATAAGCCTCCTTTTTCCTTTTAACCAGCAAATCAACTTTTTTCGTACACCAAGGTTCTCTTGGTATCCACCGCTCGTCCTTCATCAATGTGTTTAGTCACTTTTTCATAAAACTCAGCCAGGTTATAAGGCACGATCTGCCTTCAACAAAGCCGTGCTGACTACTTTTAATACTGTACTTCTCTAAATGTGTATAAATCCCGTCTCTCAGGATCTTTTCCATCAACTTACCAACCACTGAGGTTAGACTCATCGGTCGATAATTTCCTGGGCTATCCCTGTTCCCTTTCTTGAATACAGGAACCACATTCGCAATCCTCCAATCCTCTGGAACCTCTCCCGTCTCCATCGATGATGCACAGATCATTGCCAGAGGCTCTGCAATCTCTTCCCTCGCCTCCCACAGTAACCTGGGGTACATCCCATCCAGTTCCGGTGACTTATCTATCTTGATGCTATTCAAAAGCTCCAACACATCCTCTTTCTAAATGTCAACATACTCAAAGAACAAAGAACAAAACAGCACGGGAAACAGGCCCTTCAGCCCAACGAGCCCGCGCCGCCACCCCGATGTTCCCACCTCTACCCCAATCCCTGTCCATGTTTATAGATCTATGGATTAAAAAATCAAATTTAAGACAATTTAGGGAGAATTTGTTTTGCCAATTAGCCTAAGAGCACATCTTTGGGATGTGGGAGGAAACTGGAGCTCCCGGAGAAAACCCACGCAAGCACGGGGAGAATGCGCAAACCCCCACAGACACAGGCCCAAATCCATGTATCTGCACAGCACAGTGATAGTCACTGAGCTGTCGTGTTACCCATCAAATGGTCCAGGTCAAGCGTACACTAACGACGTGAAGCACTAGGATACTCTCGAAAAAGATCCAAGAGCAGACCTCTCACGACCCATCACGTGTATGCCCCTCGTTAGACAACAAGGTGGACCAAAGCACCTGTCGGATAAAAACAAGTACATCAATATCATCATCTATTTACACACTTCCCAGGGACTCCCAAGGCTCATGATCCCTATTTTAAGTCAGTTTTCTATACCCCTCCATTCCCATTCTGTTCATGTGCCCATCTAAGTATTTCTTAAATAACTCCAGAGTACCTGCCTCCACCACTTTACTTGGCAGCGCATTCCATAACCCCACCACCCTCTGTGTGAAAAAACTCCCTCTAGCATCCAAATTATGCCTTACCCCCCCTCACGCTAAACCCGTGACCCCTTGTGCCATTCGAGTCCATCCTAGGAAAGAGCTTAACCCTGTTTACTCTATCTATACCCCTCATAATCTTGTACACCTCTATTAGATCTCTCTAAGTCTACGTCTTTCTAAGGAAAACAGTCCCAATTTGCCTAACCTCTCCTCGTAACTCAGACCTTCCATACCAGGCAGCATCCTGGTAAACCTCCTCTGCACTCTCTCCAGAGTCTCCATGTCCTTCCGGTAGTAGGGCAACCAGAACTGGACACAGCATTCCAAATGAGGTCTAACCAACATTTTATACAACTGCAACATTAAAGGCCAGCTCTTGTACTCTATATCCCTTCCTATAAAGGCTAACATACTATATGCTTTCTTCACAAATTTCTCCACTTGCTCTGCCACCTTCAGAGACTTGTTCACCTGCACCACCAGGTCCCTCTGCTCAAGCTTTTCAGTCCACTGCAAGCCTTCACTACAACCACCCAGATCTTTTTCCACCGTGAATACTGAAGTAAAGTATTCATTGAGCACCTCTGCTGTTTCTACCGGTTCTATACAACCTTTTCCATTGACACATTTTATACGTCCTATTCCTTCACATCTCATCCTTTTACTCTTCACATATTTGTTGAGCCCTTTAGGGTTTTCCTTAATCTTACCTGCCAAGACCTTCTCATGACCCCATGTTGGGTGTTTGGTCCCTGGGATCATTTTGGGGGAAATGGATTTACTATCTTATAATCAAACTCCAAGATAAAATCTTAAAGAAGCACTTTGACATCTCAGAACCAGGGCTTCATGCTTGATGAGGCCTCACTACCAGCCATTGAAATAGCCAGTGCAGACCTCAACTCAAAATTGACTGCGTTAGCCACTCCAGATAGTGAAAGTATGGATTCAGAGATAGAGACTGAAGAAGCAAGCCTTTGGACTGAAGCAAAACCTGAGGGGACCCATATTGACACTCCGTGTGATGCTCCCTCCAGGAACAAAGATTTCCTATTCAGTTATGCTGTCTGACCCGGCCCTCCCTTCAGACTTCTGACTGACCACTAAGCAGTGGAAAAGACCTTCTCATGGTGGGGGTACTGGGAGACACACAGATATAAGGGGGGATGTTAAGATGGCCAGGGATCATCTGTAGATCTGTGTGTGGGTTTCTGGAGAATGAACTTCTTACTGAATGAGTGTAGGCTCACCCAATGGGAAGTGTGCAACGGATGCTTAAAAGTTGTTGCTTTAACCCAGGTAGTTGTTGTGAGTCTTGGGGTACAGACTCATTCATTGTAAGCCAGGAGTGCATCTCTTTCTTTTGGTAAATAATAACAGGAAACAGGCTTTGGCTGAATTACTGAAAAGACATCTGCCTCCGGCGGGATCACTTTGAGAATGAGAAGCTAACAATCCCGAGACAAACCCATGATATTTTTATTTTTACTTTTGGCATGACCTATTTATTTAAGTGCAGAAGATCTCAATGTTTCGGATAATAATTTTTAAAAGTTGACCTGTGTTAGACCTTGGTGTGGAGGTAGGGGTTTGGGGAGGGCTGTGGGGGGCAGCGGTTGCTGTGAGTTTTTGCATTAGTGGTCAGTATAAACAGAATTCCAAAACATTGATATAACTAAAAGCCCAGCATGTGCTATATGGTGTATGTCCTGCGGCTGTGCTGGACATAATATGTAATATAGAAGGGAGACACATGCCTCTTTTGCTGCAAAATCCTGTTTAGACAATATCTGGAAGACAGCTTATCATTTTGGACACTGCGTATTGGAATGAATTCTAATATAGTTTCCCCAGAATGTTCCGAAGGCTTACACTTGAGGGCAGATGAGAAAAACCAGGCTTCTAAACCCTGGGATAATAAGAGGAGGGGGATCTGATTGAAGTTTTATGAAGATTTTGAAAAGGGCACCCATCCACCCAACCTCTTTGCAACTTCACAGTGGGACAGGAGAAGACCAGGTCTGCCCAACACCACCCCCCCCACCTTGCTCCATTTGAGGTCAATTAAGGGACATTTTTCATCAAGTCTTAATTTTCAGGCTAACAAGAGAGTTCGGGACAGTGGCTGAAGGGGGTTGGGAGAAGTGGGGGAAAAGGGATGGATACTGGGTGTGAGCCAGAAAGCCAGCTCAGGTCTTAGACAGGAAGAAGGAGGACACCTCCTTCAACTTTCTTCAACTTTAGGCACCGATACCTTCCTTCCCACCCCCACTAATGTCTGGCCGTGGAAGATGCTTCCTCAAAACTCTGCCTCCACCAGTCTATCCATTTACATCCCCTATCCCATTTGGCCCACTCCCTGGGCCTCATATTCCTGGACTCTCAGACTCGGACCGGAAGGTTACCACTGTTCATGGCAGCTGGATTTTCCCATCTTGCTCCAATGAATTGAGATTTAGTTGGGCACCAAATAGTCTGACCTCACTAGCGAGAGTGTGGTGTGGACAGCCGGTAAGATCACACCCACTGTCTCTGGGCACTGCTGTAGTCCCAGTCCTGACCACTGCAGCTTCTGGAACTGCTGAGGGCTACAGAGCTGCTGGAGAATCTGATTGGCTGGCAGCACTCAGAGGGTTGATGTTCCTATGAATGAGAGGTGGAGTTCCAGCTAGCAGCTCATTGGATTGGCTGCCCATTCCTACAGCGATGTATTCAGCATCCACCCTTCTGGTGAGAAATCCCAAATTCCTGCTCTTAATGTCTATCATTGCAACGTCCTGATTTCTCAACTGGACACAATAATACAGCCAATCATTGACCGAGAAGGATGGTGGGCTCTGACAATGCTTATAGGTTTGTAGGAGGACCAGTATATGAGGAAAGGGGACATGAGCGAGACAGCATTTACAACAACAAGTTGCATTTATATAGTGGCTTCATTGTAATAAAGTGACCCAAACTGTGTCATCAAAGAAAATTTGACACCAAGTCACACTGGGCTGGAATTTTACCATTCCACCCACCACAGGAATCAAAGCAGGTGAGGGTTGGGCCATGGAAAGGTCCAGTGACCTCAGGTGGGATTTTATGATTTTGGGATGAGCAAGGCAGTAAAATCCTGCCCAAGGTGATATTGTGGCTTATGGCCAAAAGGTTAGTCAAACAGGTAAGTTTTAAGAATGATAAAAAGAGCAGAGATTTGCAGAATTTGGGCTTAAGGCAGCCGTCAGCAGGAACACTAATGGAGGGGTGGAACCAAAAGAGAAAATGCTGGAAAATCTCAGCAGATCTGGCTGCATTTGTAAGGAGAGAAAAGAGCTAACTTTTCCAGTACAGATTTGACAAAGGGTCACCTGGACTTGAAACGTAAGCTCTTTTCTCTCCATACAGATGCTGCCAGACCTGCTGAGATTTTCCAGCATTTTCTCTTTTGGTTTCAGATTCCAATATCTGCAAATAATTTGCTTTTAACCAGTGGATGAGTGATTAAAATCAGGGCTGCAGAATTAGACAACTATATATCTCTTGAGTCATTGGCAGGTGAGGATTACAGAGATGGTGAGGGGCAAGACTGAAAAGGGATTTGTAAACAATGAGAAGTTTAAAATCTGTGCTGAAATTTGGACTCTGATATAAAACAGCTTTATAATCATGTGAAGTTTATGGAGAGAAATTCTAAAACTGTCTCAACTTCCACTACGTGAAAAATTCAATATCAACAAGAGTTAACAATTAGAAAACTAAGAGTGAGAAGTATATTTAGGGCAGATGTTAAAGTGTCATCAAGTTGTGAAATGAGTTACTAGAGAACACTGACATCAGGTCAAAGATAGGAAGCTGTTTTCACATTCCTGTATTGCTAAATTCCCGGTCAGCAGTAACACCAACACTGACTTGTTAAAGCATTGCAGTCCCCAGCTGAGTCAGGCCTCTGACTACTCATTGTGTAGAACTGGAAGCTCTAACAACACATAGTCTAATATAAATAGAATTATCACCATCTCTCTTGAGACAAAAACTGAGTAACTGGTGAGAAGGTGCCGATGACTTCAGATGAAGAGTAATGTCTTCTCCCCAAAAGGCAAGGACACTACCTGCTGAACCACAAGACCTTCCAGGTAGATTGTGTATGTGGACGACAATCTGGCAGATGGGATGCAAGGGCAGAAAATGTGAAGTTGTTCACTTTAACAGGAAGAATAAATGGAGTTACTTAAACGGAGAATGACTGCAAAGATATAGAGGGATCTAGGTGTTGTAATGCGTGAGTCACAAGAAGTTAGTATACGGGTACAGCACATGTTCAAGAAGCCTAATAGAATCTGTTATTACAAAAGGATTTAACATAAAAGTAAACATGCTTCAGTTATACAGAGCATTGGTGAGATCACATCTCAAATACTGTATGCATGTTTAGATCTCTTCATGTAAGTACACTTGTAAATGCATTGGAAGTGGTTTGGAGGTTTACTGGATTGATAGCTGGAATATGTGGGTCGTCTTATGAGGAAGTGTTGGAGAAGCTGGGCATGTTTCCACTGGAATTAGTAGAATAAGGATTGAATTGACTGAAATGTCCTTGAAGGTGGAGATAAAAAGGATGTTTCCTCTTGTCCAGAAGCAATACACACACAGTGCTGTGGTGAATGTTGTGCGCGCAGTGCTGTGGTGAATGTTGTGCGCGCAGTGCTGTGGTGAATGTTGTGCGCGCAGTGCTGTGGTGAATGTTGTGCGCGCAGTGCTGTGGTGAATGTTGTGCGCGCAGTGCTGTGGTGAATGTTGTGCGCGCAGTGCTGTGGTGAATGTTGTGCGCGCAGTGCTGTGGTGAATGTTGTGCGCGCAGTGCTGTGGTGAATGTTGTGCGCGCAGTGGTGGTGTATCATAGAATCACAAAGTGCAGAAGCCTTTCGCCCATTAGAAACACCTGAACTCCCACTTAATCCCACTTACCAGCACTTGGCCTTAGCCAAGTTATGAAGTACCAATTACCCATCCAGGTACTTTCTGAAGGATGTGAGGCAACTTGTCTCTACCACCCTCCCAGGCAGCATATTCCAGACCATCAACATCCTATGGATGAGAAAGTTTATCTTCAAATTCCCCCCAAACCTCCTGTCCATCACTTTAACATATGTCCCCTTGTGAATGACTCTTCAACTAAGGGGAACAGCTGCTTCTTATCCATTCTGTCCATGTTTTTATTTGCCGTTTTTATTTAAACTAACTAGAAACCGGAAGTCGTCAGTAGGAGGTTGCCTTTAGTTGTAGTTTTCTCTGTCTCTATAAATTGGTAAGAACTCAGTAAGAATTTAGCAACACCAATTTATAATCCAACTGATTTATTTGATAGTAAAAAAGCGAGCTTTCGACTCTTGTGTCTTCTTCAGGCAAATGCAGTGTTCTGGTCTGCAATAGCACACATCAGCACAGACAGTCAGAGATTGCTGATTAGAATGCGAATCCTTACATCTAACCTGCTATTCAAGTGTTAAAGTGGCTAACAATGTGTGTGAAGGGAATCCTGAGCATTGGTTAGAGAATTGTGTATTTTCTCCAGACAGCACAGTAAGTGAGGTTTTTTGCTAACCCAGGCAAGTTACGGGGGTTACAGATAGTGTGTCATGAAGCCAAGATCCCTGTTAAGACCGTCCTCATGTGTGCGGAGACTTGGCTATCAGTCTCTGCTCAGCGACTCTGCGCTGTCGTGTGTCACGAAGGCCCCCTTGAAGAACATTTACCCGCAGGTCGGAGGCCGAATGCCCATGACTGCTGAAGTGTTCGCCCACAGGAAGGGAACTGTTTTGCCTGGTGATTGTTGAGCGATGCTCATTCATCCGCTGTCGTAGTGTCTGCATGGTCTCCCCAATATACCATGCTTCGGGACATCCTTTCTTGCAACGTATTAGGTAGACAACGTTGGCCGAGTTGCAAGTGTATGTACCGTGTACCTGGTGAATGGTATCCTCACGTTTGATGATGTCGTCCATGTCTATGATCCGGCATGTCTTGCAGAGGTTGCTGTGGCAGGGTTGTGTGGTATTGTGGTCACTGTTCTCCTGAAGGTTGGGTAGTTTGCTGCGAACAATGATCTGTTTGAGGTTGTGCGGTTGTCTGAAAGCAAGAAGTGGGGGGGTGGGGATGGCCCTAGCGAGATGTTCATCGTCATCAATGATATGTTGAAGATTCCGGAGAAGATGTCGTAGCTTCTCTGCTCCGGGGAAGTACTGGACAACAAAGGGTACTCTGTCCACCGTGTCCCGTGTTCATCTTCTGAGGAGGTCAGTGCGGTTTATCGTTGTGGCACGTCGGAACTGTCGATCGATGAGTCGAGCGCCATATCCTGTTCTCACGAGGGCATCCTTCAGCGTCTGGAGGTGTCTGTCACGATCCTCCTCATCTGAGCAAATTCTGTGTATACGGAGGGCTTGTCCATAGGGAATGGCTTCTTTAACGTGTCTAGGGTGGAAGCTGGAGAAGTGGAGCATTGTGAGGTTGTCTGTCGGTTTGCGGTACAGTGAGGTGCTGAGGTGACCGTCCTTGATGGAGATGCGTGTGTCCAAGAATGCAACTGATTCTGGAGAATAGTCCATGGTGAGTCTGATGGTGGGATGGAACTTGTTGATATCATCATACAGTTGTTTCAATGATTGTTCACCATGAGTCCAAAGGAAAAAGATGTCATCAATGTATCTAGTATATAACCTTGGTTGGAGATCTCGTGTGGTGAAGAAGTCTTGTTCGAACCTGTCATGAAGATGTTGGCATACTGAGGTGCAAATTTGGTCCCATGGCTGTTCCGGTGTCTGGATAAAAAGCTGATTGTTGAAGGTGAAGACATTGTGGTCCAAGATGAAGCGGATGAGTTGTAAAATTGCATCCGGAAACTGGCAGTTGTTGGCATTGAGTACTGAGGCAGTTGCAGCAATACCATCGTCGTGGGGGATGTTGGTGTAGAGCGCCGAGACATCCATTGTGACAAGGAGTGTCCCTGGTTCAACTGCTCCATGTGTGCTGAGTTTCTGTAGGAAGTCCGTAGTGTCAAGACAAAAGCTGGGTTCTTTGTACGATGGGTTTCAGGATGCCCTCTATAAATTGGTACAGAGAGGAAACCCGATACTCTACACAGGTAGAGCATCCCACCCTCCCCCCTCCTCTAACCTAATAATAAAAGTGTGTGAGAAGTTTTTTTTTCTCTCTCCTGGAAATTAAAGTATCAGGGATGGCAGTGCAGGCAGTACATTGCACCTCCTGCGGTATGTACGAGGTGAGGGACACCAGTAGTGTTCCTGCTGATTACACCTGCAGGAAGTGTGCACATTTGCAGCTCCTTGAGGATCGTGTTAAGGAGCTGGTGCTGGAATTAGAGGAACTCAGGGTAATTCGAGAGGTTGAGGAGGATATTGGCAGGAGTAACAAAGAGATAGTCACTCCTAAAAGTGATTCTTGGGTAACTATTAGGAGGAGGGGTAAGAAGCAATCGGGTAGACAATCCCCTGGGGCTGTTACCCTCAAAAACAAATTTTCTGTCTTGGAGGCTACAGTTGAGGAAGAATCAACTGGAGATGACCAAAGGGAGCAGGTCTCTGGTGGTGAGCCGGCTGAGAATGCTCAGGTGGTTAGGGGGAATAAGAGATTGGGCCTAGTAATTGGAGACTCCATAGTTAGAGGGACAGATAGGAGAGTAAATAGTAATAAAAGTGACTCAGGGCTGGTGTGTTGCCTCCCAGGAGCTGGGGTCCAGGATGTCGCAGATCGGGTTTTTAAGATTCTTAAGGGAGAGGGGAGTCAGCCTCAAGTCATAGTTCATGTAGGGACACATGATATAGGAAGGACGAGGGAAGGGGATATTAAACAGAAATTTATGGAGTTGGGGTGGAAGCTTAGGGCCAAAACTGGCAGAGTGGTTATCTCTGGACTCTTGCCTGTGCCACGGGATAGTTTAGAGAAGAACAGAGAGAGGGAATGTTTGAACTCGTGGCTGCGGGGATGGTGCAGGAGGGAGGGGTTCAGGTTCCTGAACAATTGGGACTCATTCTGGGATAGGTGGGACCTCTACAAGAGAGATGGTCTACACCTGAACCAGAGGGGAACTAATATCTTGGGGGGAAAATTTGCTAAGGCTATGCAGGGGGCTTTAAACTGATTCGGGGGGGGTGGTGGGATCCTAAGTAGTTGGGGTGCTAAGAGGGATGAGAGTAAGGGGGTCATAGAGGAAAGCTGTAAAACACAGCAGCGTACGGGTGGGGTAGGGCATGGTTTGAAATGCGTATACTTTAATGCAAGGAGTATTCGCAATAAGGGGGAGGAACTTGCAGCTTGGATCAGTACCTGGAACTTCGATGTTGTGGCCATTTCAGAGACTTGGGTAGAGCAGGGACAGGAATGGTTGTTGCAGGTTCCGGGGTTCAAATGCTTCAGTCGGAGTAGAGAAGGAGGTAGAAGGGGGGGAGGAGTGGCATTATTAGTCAAAGACTGTATCACAGTGACAGAAAGGAAGTTTGATGAGGACTTGTCTGTTGAGGTAGTATGGGCTGAGATCAGAAACAGGAGAGGAGAGGTCACCCTGTTGGGAGTCTTTTATAGACCTCCTAAAAGTTCTAGAGAGGTAGAGGAAAGGATTGCAAAGTCGATCCTGGACAGGAGTGAAAGTAATAGGGTAATTGTTATGGGGAACTTTAACTTTACTAATATTGATTGGAATAGCTATAGCTCTAGCTCGTTAGAGGGGTCAGTTTTCGTACAAAGTGTGCAGGAAGTTTTTTTGACTCAGTATGTAGATAGGCCAACTAGAGGTGAGGCTACATTGGATTTGGTGCTGGGCAATGAGTCAGACCAGGTGTTAAGCTTGGAGGTTAGTGAACATTTTGGTGATAGTGACCACAATTCGGTTACGTTCACCTTAGTGATGGATAGGGATAGGCATGAAGCTGGGGGCAGTAGTTATAGCTGGGGGAAGGGTAATTATGAGGCCATCAGGAGAGAATTAGGGTGCATAGATTGGACTAGGAAACTACAGGGACTGGGAACATCTGGAATGTGGAGCTTATTCAAGGAGCAGCTGCTGCGAGTCCTTGATAAGTATGTCCCTGTCAGGCAAGGAGGAAATGGTCGAGTAAGAGAACCTTGGTGTACGAAAAAAGTTGATTTGCTGGTTAAAAGGAAAAAGGAGGCTTATGTCAGGATGAGGCTTGAAGGCTCAGTTAGTGCAATGGATAGCTATAGATTAGCCAGGAGGGAGCTAAAGAGTGAATTGAGGAGAGCTAAGAGAGGACACGAGAAGACTTTGGCTGATAGGATTAGGGAGAATCCTAAAGCTTTCTTTAGATATGTTAAGAATAGAAGATTGGTTAGGACAAGATTAGGGCCAGTCATAGACAGCAGTGGGAAGTTGTGCGTGGAGCCTGAAGAGATTGGAGAGGTACTGAATAAATATTTCTCTTCGGTATTCACGCAGGGTGATGTAAATGTAGTTATGGAGAACACTGAGGTACAGGGTAGCAAACTGGAAGGTATCGAAGTAGATAGGGAGGATGTGCTAGATATTCTCGAGGGTTTGAAGTTGGATAAGTCCCCTGGGCCGGACGGGATTTACCCTAGGATTCTCTGGGAGGCAAGAGAGGCGATTACAGAGCCTCTGGCTCTGATCTTCAGGTCGTCGTTGGTTACGGGTATAGTGCCGGAAGACTGGAGGATAGCGAATGTGGTCCCATTGTTCAAGAAGGGGAAGAGAGACTTTCCAGGGAATTATAGGCCAGTGAGTCTTACTTCTGTTGTGGGCAAAGTATTGGAGAGAATTATTAGGGATAGGATTTATAGTTATTTACAGAGAAATGAATTAATTGGGGATAGTCAGCATGGTTTTGTGAAGGGTAGGTCGTGCCTTACTAACCTCATTGAGTTTTTTGAAAAAGTGACTAAAGAGGTGGAAGGGGGTAAGGCGGTTGATGTGGTATATATGGACATTAGTAAGGCGTTTGATAAGATGGCACATGGAAGACTTCTGCAGAAAATGCAGATGTATGGGATTAGAGGGTGATTTAGCTAATTGGGTTAGGAATTGGCTAGCAGATAGAAGACAGAGGGTGGTGGTTGATGGGAGATATTCATCATGGAGTTCAGTGACAAGTGGTGTACCTCAGGGGTCTGTTTTGGGGCCCCTGCTGTTTGTAATTTTTATAAATGATCTGGATGAGGGTGTTGAGGGATGGATTAGTAAATTGGCAGATGACACTAAAGTCAGCGGAGTGGTAGATAGTGAAGAGGGATGTTATAGTTTGCAGAGAGACTTGGACAAGTTGCAGAGCTGGGCCGAGAGATGGCAAATGGAGCTTAATGTGGAAAAGTGTGAGGTAATGCACTTTGGCAGGAATAATAAATGTATAGAGTATAGGGCTAATGGTAGGATTCTTAATAGTGTTGATGAACAGAGGGATCTTGGTGTATATGTGCATAGATCTCTGAAAGTAGGCAGTCAAGTCGATAAGGTTGTTAAGAAGGCATATGGAGTCTTAGCTTTTATTGGTAGGGGTATTGAATTTCGGAGCCGCAACATCATGTTGCAACTGTACAAAACTCTAGTGCGGCCGCACTTGGAGTATTGTGTGCAGTTCTGGTCCCCACATTAAAAGAAAGATGTGGAGGCATTGGAGAGGGTACAGAGGAGGTTTACCAGGATGTTGCCTGGTATGGAGGGCAGGTCTTATGAGGAGAGGCTGAGGATTTGAGGTTGTTTTCCTTAGAAAGGAGGCGGCTAAGAGGGGACCTTATTGAAACATATAAGATGATTAGAGGTTTAGATAGGGTGGACAGTGATAGCCTTTTTCCTAGGATGGAGAAAGCTAGCACGAGGGGAAACAGCTTTAAATTAAGGGGTGATAGTTATAGGACGGATATCAGAGGTAGGTTCTTTACCCAAAGGGTGGTTCGGGAGTGGAATGCCCTGCCTGCAGCGGTTGTAGATGCGCCAAGTTTGGTGGCGTTTAAGAGGTTAGTTGATAAGTATATGGAAGAGAAGGGAATGGTTAGTTTGGAGGGGCATTGCTTTTTATATTGGTCGGCGCAACATCGAAGGCCGAAGGGCCTGTTCTGTGCTGTAATGTTCTATGTTCTATGTCTCTCATAATCTTGCATATCTCAATCAGGTAACTCTTCAGCTTTCTCTGCTCCAATGTAAATAACCCAAACGTACCCAATTTCTCTTCATAACCTAAATGCTCCAATCCAGACAGTGTCCTGGTGAACCTTCTCTGCATCCCTTCTAGTGAAATCACAACTTTCCGGTAATGCAACGACCCAAACTGCTCATAGTACTCTCGGTGTGGCCTCACCAAAATTCTGTACAACTGCAACATGATTTTTCTGCTTTTGTAATCTACGCTTCAGTTGATAAAGGCAAGTGTCCTATATGCCTTTTTCACCATCCTGCTAACACTCCCTTCCGCCTTCAGAGATCTATGGACAAACACGCAAAGTCCCTCTGTTCCACTGAACTTTCTAGTGTCCTGTCATTCACTGAATATTTCTTTGTCAAATTACTCCTTCCAAAGTGTATTATCTTGCACTTTTCAGGGTTAAATTCCATCTGCCACCTATCTACCCATCTGACCACCCCATCTATATCTTCCTGTAGACCAAGACATCCAACCTCACTATTAACCACCCAGCCAATCTTTGTGTCATATACAAACTTGCGAATTCTACAGTGCAGAAGGAGACCATTTAGGCATTGAGTGTGCACTGATCACGATACCACCCAGACCATTTTCCCACAACCTCACATCCAATCCCCTGATACTAGGGTCAATTCAGCATGGCCAATCAATCCAACCTATTCTTTAGTTGTCACTAAAATAGCCTTCTGTCGTCATCATCCTCTATCTTCTACAATTGAGCCAATTTTTAATCCACTTTGTCAAATTATCCTAATTCTCATGTGCATTTAACTTCTTTACAAATCTCCCTTGTGGGACTTTGTCAAAGGCTTTGCTGGTAAATGTTGTGTGTACAGTGCAGAAGAAGGCCTTCATTTGCAAACTTGCTAATCCTACCTACCACATAGTCATCTACGTCATTTACATAAATGACAAATAATAGGGGACCGAATACCGAACTGTGTGGTATGCCACTGGACACTGGCTTCCACAGAATCATCGAATCTCTACGGTGCAGAAGGAGGCCATTTAGCCCACTGAATTTGCAACAACCACAATCTTAACCAAGCCCTATCCCAAACCTCATGTATTTACCCTTGCTAATCCCCCGACACTGAGGGACAATTGATCATGGCCAATCCACCTAACCTGCACTAGACTGTGGAAGGAAATTAGAGCACCCAGAGGAAGCCTACACAGACACGGGGAAAACTTGCAAACTTCACACAGACAGTCACCTGAGACAGGAATTGAACCTGGGTCTCTGGTGCTGTGAGGCAGCAGTGTCAACCACTGTGTTGCCCATTGTATGTAACGCTGGTATCTGTTGTATGCACAGTAATAGTATATGTTGTGTGACTGTTCTCCTTGTGTTTTCAGCTGAGACAGATCACACACCAAGATTGCTGGATGCTGATCACACGTCACAGATGAAATTCCGAGATAGACAGCGATTCTTTGAAGATGTGTTCCAGCCTGATGCAGATTTCTACCTCACTGCATCCCACCTACAAATCGAGCACCAGAGACGTATGTAAAATTCAGTCCCTGAGTTATTGGAGTTGCTATTAGAGAGTTAGCAGTAGGTGAAGGGCGATAAAAATTCAATTTCATAATTCTCTATTTGCAACTGCAGGTTAAGGTAAACCTATATTATGACAGCACCATTCATGGCACTGACATGTCCTTAAAATCTTACACTTCAAATGTATTTCACTGGTTGTAACGGAGGTGTAGCAGCACATTTGTGCACAGCAAGCTCCCAAAAGCAGTAATGAGATAATGAGAAGATAATGATTTTGGTGACATTGCATAAGGGATAAATAGTGCTCAAAATGTCAGGAGGCACAATCTTGATCTTCATGGAATCTTTAACATGCTTGGGAGAGAGTAGGTAGAGTCTCGGTATATAGCTTCTCCCAAAAACGGCATCTCTGACAGTGCAGCACTCCCCCAGTACTGCTGGAACTCTGAGCTTACCTATTCCCTGCTGACATGCTGAATTAGTCCCATGCATTAGGATGTCAGCCAAATAATCTTTGTGAAAAAAATGAGGGACTGCTTTAATGTCAGACTAATTCTCTCTTGGGTTTTTGGTGGGAAGAACAATAAAACAAAGGGCACAATTGCAGAGGGTTGCAGAAGCAGAGACATCTGGAAGTTATGTCCACATAGGTAACAGGGCCCAAGCTCCAAAAACAAGGTAACATGTGCCAATTGCAGCTTTGAAATGCTTTGGTGTGACAGAATCAAACTGCACAAATGAGAAGATTATCCAGCAAGGAAGAAGTTGTGGGAGGGGGGAAGACATTGCCGTAAATGTGCTCGAAAACACTGCCGGCCAGGAATGAGGGAGAAGAATTTAAAACAGAATCACATATGTTAACTGGAAGAACCACAAGCAAAGAAACCTCCTTGGAAGAGATACATTTTACTGAAAACAGTGATGGGAGTGTTAAGCTCAAAGGGGATGGACACCCCACAGAGTTCAAAAATTAACACAGTAGCAAGAGTTTCTGTTTTAGCAAGTGAAGTCAAATGGCTCAAACAGGTTACAATGCACTATTGCAACCCTCATCTATCAAATTACAGGGTCCTTGTTAGACCACTCGAGCTGAAAGAGACCAAGAAATCTCTGAACTTCTCTCTGTCATTCAAAATGAAGACTGCTTGTTATTTAGCAGGAAAAGCTGCCTAAAACTGAAACTAATCTATAGAGTAGATACAGTTTCTGCTGAGAGTTATATCGGTACACTTTGAGCAGCACAGTAGTTAGCACTGCTACCTCACAGCGCCAGGGACCTGGATTCGATTCCTGGCTTGGCAGAGTTTACACATTCTCCCCATGTCTGTGTGGATTTCCTCCAGGTGCTCCGATTTCCTCCCACAGTCTGAAAGACGTGCTGGTTAGGTGCACTGACTATGCTAAATTCTCCCTCAGTGTACCAAACAGGTGCCAGAGTGTGGTAACTAGGGGGTTTTCACAATACCTTAATTGAGTGCTAATATAACTCTACTTGTGATGAATAAATAAGCTTAAACTTTAAATAAAACAAATTTTCAAAGTTATTTTTCAGCCTAGGGAAGTTAAAGACTAGGTACCGTGTTATCCAAAGAGCTCATGCTAAATTGACTTGCCTCTTTACACCGAGGAAAGTCCCTTAGCAGCTCTTGGACTGAGTCAGAGGAGAAATTGAAAAGATTCTGCAGTAGAAAACAGAAGTAATCAGAGGATTGTTTCTAGGGAAGGGTAGTGATTCACAGTCTGGAATGTTCCATTTGCTTCACAGTCTGGAATGTTCCATTTGCTCCCTCTTGAGACAGGAGAGTAGTTTCAATCCATAAAAGAAGCTTTTTGTGTCCAATTTAAAAAATATATTAAAAATAGTTTATAGTTCAGAATGGGACGAGCTGGACATGACAATAGGATGTTCTATGCTGATTAAAGCTGTATGAATTAAACTGTAAAATCCTCCTACATTCAAAGTCCAAAGACTAGCTTTATCGATTAAATCATGAAAAACAGTTCATAGAATCCTACAGTGCAAAAAGAGGCCCATCAAGTCTGCACCAATGACAATTCCACCCAGGCCTTATCCCTGTAAGCCCACATATTTTATCCTACCAATCTCTGTGATACCAGGGGTCAATTTATAGGCCAATCCACCTAACCCACACATCTTCGGACTGAGAGAGGAAACTGGAGCATCCAGAGGAAACACATGCAGACATGGGGAGAACGTGGAAATCCTACACAGACAGTAACCCAAGACGGGTATTGAACCCAGGTTCATGGCACCGTGAGGTACTAACCACTGTGCCAGCCCTGCCAGTTAGTGGACAAAACCTTCCATTTAATGGCTGCTGCTGAGGTTTTATCAATTTTTCATCTCTCACCTGGAATAGGGTAAGAACAATCTGATAGAGCAATGTCAGAGGTGCCTTTAAAGAAAATCCTCATAGTTTTGCCCAGTCTAAACACAAACAACACTTCAAGGTATACACAAGTATGATCTCTCTTGTTCTGCTGAGCTGATGGATTGACTTACATTTGTTCATTTGAAAAGGAATAAAAGCTCACTGGATACAGTGTTCTCCAACACAGCATTCTCCAACGTTAAACATTAACAATTAAATTAAAGTAAAACTCAAAATTGAGTTTACTTCTTGAACTATTCGATGTTAAACCTAATGTTCTTTTATGGAAAAGATGTTGAAATCAGGAAGGAACAAGATTAGTTTTAATCGTAGATTTTTTAGTTATTATGCAAGTCGGACAAGTATGTTGGAGTGAGATGTCAAAGTGAATGGGGGAGGTGGGGGCAACCAGAGTCTATTAAGAACTGGAGAAAATGAGTGAGAGGGATAACATGTAAGATAGAGGGCTTGATCCATGGTTAAAGGCCTTTTTGCTTCCCACAGCACCAATTGGGAGTGTCTCCTCCATGGAAGTCAACGTGGACATGCTGGAACAGATTGATCTAATGGACATGTCTGACCAGGAGGCACTCGATGTGTTCCTCAACTCCAGCATGGACGGCTGTGAGGCATCAGGTAAGCAGTAAATAGGGCACAGCAATAAGGAATGTCAATCTATGATGCATGTTAAGGTGCGTTAGGAGTCACATGCCAACATGCTTGGAACATATGTTTGGCAACATGAGTTGAGCAGGAATTCCAATGTATTCAAGACAGGCAAAGCTTTTTAACATCATGTTCTGGGATAGGTGAGAGAACCCATTTCAAGACCACGGAGATGATGGCTCTGCCTGTCATTGACAATGTCACCCAGATCTAACTGGTTATTATCCCAAGATGTTCAATACTGTCCATGCGTTACCAAGTGTTTCAGAAATCTCTGCACTAACTTGTTTTGTTTCTTCACACAGATGAACAATTCTACAATAGTGGTGTCACCTTTAAAGTCGCAAACTCTGCAGAAATAAAATCCAGGATGTCATCCACTTCCTCCAGCTGCAGTGATCCAAACAGTCTGCAGTTAGCGAACGGTGACGAAACTCCGGTTGTCCAGTCAGATGAGGAGGATGTCCAAGTGGACACTACACTACTCACACCAAACAAAGATAAGGAAACAGATGCACAATCTGGAAATGAAAGCTAACACTGCATCCACCTTCAACATCACCTTCTCAACAATATGTCTGTATATCGGGGGGTGCCGATAAAGACACTGTGGGTAATTTCTAGCTGATTGTATCACTAGCTAATTGAAGAAATACATTCCCAGACACACAACACATTCTCTCCCAGATATACACACTCTCTCTTGGATATACATGTGCACTCTCCCAAACACATAATGTGCACACGCCCAGACATAATCACACAGAAATACATTCCCAGACATACACATGCCCCCAGTCATTTTCCAAGGACTTCCAGTTATGCATGAACCCAGTGAAACAGTTCCAACATATAATATTCTTGTAAAGATTGCAAATATGTAGACTCAGTTACACACAATGTCATGGATGCAATATAAGCATACAGATATAGTCAGCTGTGGAACCTAAGGAGCCAGTTAACACCACACCATATCACAAGGGCCAATAATCCCAGTATCAATCACATTTAGATGAATGAAACACATGCCAATAGTGACACCAAGCACTGTTAGTCAGAAACAAGCTAGCCAAGTCACTATAACAACAGCCCACTGAATGCATTAACACAAAGTAACATCTGAAAATGTGGTCTTCAAGTGAGGAGCTGCCAGTCTGTTGGAACTCTGAGGTGTTGTTGAATAAAGTTAAACCCACATCCGAAAGACGACACAAGATTATCAGAACCTGCTTTGGAGTTTTCTCTTTTTCTTAATAAACTCAATGATAGCCAATCATTTGAACACAGCTGCTTTGGTTTATAATTTTGTCCAATGATTTTTAAAGTTAAACATCTTTAAAAAAAAAATGTAAAAAGCCTCATCTCATCCTGAGTTTTTGCTTTATTGTTTTTAATTCATTCATGGGACATGGGCATCGCTAGCTGGCCAGCATTTGTTGCTCATCCCTATTGCCCAAGGACAGTTGAAGTCAAGCACATTGCTGTGGCTCTGGAGTCACATGTAAGGATGGCAGATTCCCTTCCCTAAAGACATTAATGAACCAGATTTTTCCGACAATCAACAATGGTTTCATGGTCCTTAGTCGATTCTTAATTCCAGATATTTTTTATTGAATTCAAATCTGCCATGTCAGGATTTGAACCTGAGTCCCCAGGATATTATCTGAGTTTCTGGATTAATAAGTTAGCGATAATACCACTAAACCATTGCTTCCCCTTTATATATAAATCACCCTTTGTACAAATGACTTGATATTGAAATACAAAGTAGAATATCAAAGTTTACCAATGATGCCAAACAGTGAAGATAATAATGAATCACTCGTAATATAACATAGGTTTATTAGCAGAATGGATAGGCAAGAAATAGATGGAATTTAATAGAGAACTGTGAAGCAATGTATTTTGGCAGAAAAGTTAGGGAGAGGAAATCTAGACTTAATGCACAATTCTAAAGAGAGCACAGAATGGGAATGGAGGGATATAGAAAACTGATTTAAAATAGGCACCATGAGCCTTGGGAGTTCCCTGGGAAGTGTGTAAATTGTCGATGATATTGATGTATTTGTTTTATCCATAAGTACTTTGGTCCGCCTTGCCTAACAAGGGGCATACACGCGATGGGTCGTGAGAGGGCTGCTCTTGGATTTTTCGAAAGTAGCCTAGTGCTTCATGTTGTTAGTGTACGCTTGACCTGGACCAGTTTATGGGCAACACAACAGCTCAGTGACTATCGCTGTGCTGTGCAGATACATGGATTTGGGCCTGTATCTGTGGGAGTTTGCGCATTCTCCCCGTGCTTGCGTGGGTCTTCTCTGGGTGCTCCGGTTTCATCCCACATCCCAAAGATGTGCTCTTAGGCTAATTGGCAGAATAAATTGTCTCAAATTTGGTTTTTAATCCATAGATCTATAAACATAGATAGGTATGACAGGGATCATGGATAGAAGTCAGAACATTGAGGTGGCGGCGCAGGCTTGTTGGGCGAAGGGCCTGTTTCCCATGCTGTTTTGTTCTTTGTTCTTTGATAGAGATACCTGAGAGTGCTACGGGCCAATCTATGAAGGTGTCAGTATTGAGATGTTGATTAGCAAAGCCTATGGGCTCTTGGACTTCATACATAAACTGTAGATGCATTGTGTGCAAAAGCAAGGAAGTTAGGTTAGGCCAAACTTGATCTGTGCTGGTCACTACACTTTAGGAAGGATCTGAAGGGCAATGAAAGGTGCAGAGGAAATTTACCAAGGTGGTTCCAGGGATTGGGGAAGGGGAAAGAGGGGATTGGGGAGAGTTAGTTACAAGATCAGGTTGGAGAATCTGAGGTTGTTATTCTTGGAACAAATGAGATAGAAATGCAGAAAATATCGGTAAAGTAGAAAAGAAAAAACTGTTCTCATTGCTGATGGAACAAGGTAAGGGGACTCAGATTTACAGTTTTGGATAACATAGATGGGGATGCCAATAGGGGTGGGTAAGTGAGGAAAAAGATTTTTACACAGTGAGAGGTAATGAGTTGGAACTTGCTACCAGGGGTGGGGGAGGGTGGCGGGCAGTATTGGTGGTGTAAGTGGAGACAATGATTTCAAAAAGCAATTGGATGGCACTGTGAGTAATATAGTTACAGGATTGGGAGATTGAGCAGGACAGGAGGATGACTGAATTGCTCCATGGAGAGCAAGCATGAATTGATTGGGCCAAATGGCATCCTTCTGTTTCATAAATGACTCTATGATCAATCACTCATCACTGGAGACCAATCAATAGATTGATTTCCATCCCAAGAGATAAATCCCAAACACATGTCCAGTTGACTGCCAGAGAGATAGTTTTCTGATTTAGGTTTGTGTTAGAGATTTTAAATACCGTCTGATAGTCTAATGCATTACTGGGGGAATACGGCATTGTCAGAGGTGCAATCTTGCGATGAAACATTAAAATGGGATCTGTCTGAACAAAAAGATCCAAAGCACTAGGTTGAACATGGCCTCCCTGGCATCCTGGGGCCAGTATTTATCCGTCAACCAATATAGCAAAAACAAACGTGCTGCTCATTATCATGCTGTTTGCAGAATTTTACTGTACACAACAAATTTGCAGCACATTTCCTACATCATAAAAATAACAAAAAGACAAAAATTTAAAATAACTGGCGATGAAATGCTTTGGGACATTCTGAGGTCAGGAAAGGCAACAAATTAAGACATACATTTCTTCCTTCTTTCTGTTAAAATGTCTATTATTCATCCACCATGTCTAAAAACTAGCCACAGCCTTCCCAATCTCTTTGGTTTTCCAAAGCCTTCTCATTCCAATGGTCCAATTTTCCTTTTACTCATACTCACTATCCAGGCAGAACCTTCTCACCCAAGGTCATAGAATAAAATACCAGAGAAAGTCTTTGAAAGACAAAGAAATATTGATGAGAGTAATGCATATGATGTGGTCTATATGGACGTTGGCTTTTGATAAGATCCTTTATGGCAAACTGGTCAAGAAAGTACAGGCCACTGGGATTCAAGGCAAAGTGGTACATAGTACCACTACCAAATCTACCAAAGTAGATTTGGCTGAGAGGCAAGAAGCAGAGAGTGATAGTAGAATGAGGCTTCTGTGACTGGATGTTTGTTTCTTGTGGGGTTCTGCAGAGCTTGGTGCTGGGGCATTTGTTACTGTGGTATACATTAACAATTTGGACTTAAATGTAGGGAATCTGATCAAGAAGTCTGCTGATGACATTAAAAAGGATTGTAAATAGTGAGGAAGATAACCATAGACTGCAGGAGGATATCAATGGACTAGTCAGGTGGCCAGTAGTGGCAAATTGAATTCAAACTAGTCAAGTGTGAGATAATGCACTTGGGAAATGCAACAAGGCAAAGGGTTACACTATGAATGGTAGGATCCTGGAAAGTACTGAAGATCAGAGGGATCTTGGCATGCATATCCACAGATTCCTGAAGCTGACAGGGCCAGTAAGATAAGGTGGTTAAGAACACATATGGAATATTTGACTTTATCAGCCAAGGCACAGATTACATGCTGCAACTCTGTAAAACACTGGTCAGGCCACAACTGGAGAACTGTGTGCAGTCTGGTTACCACATCATAGGAAAATGTAACTGCAATGAAGAGAGTGCAGAGGAGATTTAACAGGGTGCTGCCTGGAGGATCTGAGCTATGAGGGAAGATTGCTTAGGCTGGGACTGTTTACCTTAGAGCAGTGAAGGTTGAGAGGGGACCTGATAAAAATGAATAGGATTATGAGGAGTATAGATAGGATGAATAGGAAGGCACTTTCTTCCATTAGTAGGGAGATCAATAACCAGAGGAAATACATGAAGGCTAAGAGAGGAATTGAGAAGAAACTTTTTCACCCAAGGATGGTGGAAGTCTGGAATTCACTGCCTGAAAGGGTTGCTGATTCAGAAACTCTTGTATTATTTAGGAAGTACCAAGATATTGACTGTGTTGAGATAACCTCCAGGGCTATCAGCCAAGCGCTGGAAAATAGGATTAGTGTAGTCAGACTTTTGACCTGTCTGGACACAATGGACCAAATGGCCTCTTTCTGTGCTGCTAACATCTATGAATTTAAAATCAATTAGCAAGAGAAGAAATTGCATGATATGAAAAGAATATAAGTCAGTGTGCAAGTCTATCATCTAAAATCACAAGTATTCTTAGTGTTGATCAGCAGAAGGAACTCTTCAGTTACAGGCAACAAAATGAAACAAACTTACTCCAACTTATAAATCAAAGAAAAAGATTTAATAAAGAAATATCAATACTCCAACACTTGAAGCTTTACCCTGCACCACTCCAAGCTATACAAACTCCAGCAGCTTATTTATATTGTGTCAGCTGGTCAGCTGATTACTGCATCATTTGACCATTGGTTCCATAGTTTAGTGGGTCAGCTGATCCTTACAGCATGTTAGCATTTGTCAATGCAACAGATCCAATGTTATCACTGGTTATATCCTAACACTTAGGGTAAAGAATATCTTCAACCAAATCCACTCAAACAGTAACAAGTTGTTTTACACAGCACTTTTAACATAGTAAAATATCTTAAGATATTTCATAGGAGCATGATCAAGCAAAGTTTGACATCAAGCCACATAAGGAGAAGTCTGGACTAATCAAGAACAATGCACTTTGACAAATCATAGACACAAGAGGAATTCGTGAACATGTTGATACTTAACTGGTCATGCTCTCCTGAAGACTGTTCAAGGGTCAAGGTCAAAGAGCTAAATGTTTCTTGTTAATTTGTAACATGACCTGATGCTGACAGGACAGATACATAGGTTAATTTTAAGCCACAACCTGATCAGATTGAAGAGAATGGAAAGAAAGCTTAATCTTGATGTGGGGCTGTTCACAAGGGAATAAGCAACTCTGAGCTAATTTTTACAATGACTCTGACTGACTGTTCCTTGTCTATTGCTACAAGAATACAATAACAACTTGAACTCATAGTGTTTTCAAAGTTTCAAACACATCTCAAATCACTTCACAGGAGTGTAATCAGAGGAAATTCACCATCAAGCCACATAAGAAGGCATTAATACAGTTGGTCAACATCTTGATCAAAGAGACTGACTTTAAGGAGTGACTCCTTTCTTTCTACTAATTTATGGGATGCAGGCAAGGCCAACATTTAATGCCTATCTCAATGTTGTTCTTGAGAAGGTGGTGATCTACTGCTTCCTGAACCATGGTAATTTCCGTACACCAACAGAAAGGGAGTTCCAAGATTTTGGCAGATTCCCAGAGGCAGAGAAGGAACGGTGATTATGCAAAATTGCCTCTTAGCATCTGGGGGGAAATAGCAGGGTAAATACATGGGGTTACAGGGCTAGGGTCTGGGTGAGATTGATGGGCCAAATTGCCTAATGTACTGTAGGGATTCTATGATTGTATTCTATGATTCCCAGATCAGGATGATGAGTAATTCGGAGGGGAATTGCAGTTAAAGATTCCCATCTGCCTGCTGACTTTGTCCTTCTAAAGGCAGGAGGAGAAGGATGAAAATGGAGTAACTATTAGTGTCCCAATTGTTTACACTGCTACTTGGGAAGGCAAGTATTTCTTACTATCACAAATTCACTTAGTAAGAAAGGAAACTAATGAAATTCTGCGCTTCGCTCCCACCATCAAAACAACCTGCCCTACTTGGCACTAAACAATTTTTCAACCACTCAGCTACTCATTGGATATCTGTTCAATGCATCTGGCCTGAAATGAAATTCAGCATGAAACAAGTAACCTGAGTTAAGCAAAGAAAATAGGAATAGGTCGAGCCTGCTCTGCCATTCAACAGGATCCCTGCAGTGCAGAAGGAGGTCATTCAGTCCATTTAGAGAGAAATGAATTGATTGGGGATAGTCAGCATGGTTTCGTGAAGGGTAGGTCATGCCTTACTAACCTCATTGAGTTTTTTGAGAAAGTGACCAGAGAGGTGGATGGGGGTAAGGCGGTTGATGTAGTATATATGGACTTTAGTAAGGCTTTTGATAAGGTGGCCCATGGAAGACTTCTACAGAAAATGCAGATGTGTGGAATAGAGGGTGATTTAGCTAATTGGATTAGAAATTGGCTGGCAGATAGAAGACAGAGGGTGGTGGTTGATGGGAGATATTCATCGTGGAGTTCGGTGACGAGTGGTGTGCCTCAGGGGTCTGTTTTGGGGCCCCTGCTGTTTGTAATTTTTATAAATGATCTGGATGAGGGTATTGAGGGATGGATCAGTAAATTTGCAGATGATACTAAAGTTGGTGGTGTGGTAGATAGTGAAGAGGGGTGTTTTAGTTTACAGAGTGACTTGGACAAGTTGCAGAGCTGGGCCGAGAGGTGGCAAATGGAGTTTAATGTGGAAAAGTGTGAGGTAATGCACTTTGGCAGGAACAATAAATGTGTAGAGTATAGGGCTAATGGTAGGGCTCTTAATAGTGTTGAGGAACAGAAGGATCTTGGTGTATGTGTCAATAGATCCCTGAAAGTAGGCAGTCAAGTGGATAAAGTTGTTAAGAAGGCTTATGGAGTCTTAGCTTTTATTGGTAGGGGGATTGAATTTAGGAGCCGCAGCATCATGTTGCAGCTGTACAAAACTCTAGTGCGGCCGCACTTGGAGTATTGTGTGCAGTTCTGGTCGCCACATTATAAGAAAGATGTGGAGGCATTGGAGAGGGTACAGAGGAGGTTTACCAGGATGTTGCCTGGTATGGAGGGCAGGTCCTATGAAGAGAGGTTGAAGGATTTGAGGTTGTTTTCGTTAGAAAGGAGGCGGCTAAGGGGGGATCTTATTGAAGCATATAAGATGATTAGAGGTTTGGATAGGGTGGACAGTGATAGCCTTTTTCCTAGGATGGAGAAAGCTAGCACGAGGGGACACAACTTTAAATTAAGGGGTATGAGTTATAGGACGGATATCAGAGGTAGGTTCTTTACTCAAAGAGTGATTAGGGAGTGGAATGCCCTGCCTGCAGCTGTTGTAGATGCGCCAAGTTTGGTGGCGTTTAAGAGGTTAGTTGATAAGTATATGGATGAGAAGGGAATGGTTTAGTTAGGAGGGGCATTGCTTTTTATTTTGGTCGGCACAACATCGAAGGCCGAAGGGCCTGTTCTGTGCTGTATTGTTCTATGTTCTATGTTCTATGTTCTATTAGGCCTGCACCGACTCTCTTACATTTTGCCTTATCCCCACTAGCTCACATATTTATCATGCAAATCCCAATCTACACATCTTCTATTGTGAATGTATGGACATTTTGAAATGTCAGTGCAGACTCAGTGAACCGAACAGCTTCTTTCTGCATTATAGGGATTCGATAGGAAACTGGGGCACTGGTGTCACAGTAGCGTTGACTGTGAACTAAGTCAATAAACTGTGTCCAGCAAAGAAAGGCGCTGTGTCTTAGTTTTAAATTCACCAACTGACACAGATTCAGTTAACAGTGCTGAGTGTGGAGAGGAATGTGTTCCCACTTAATGCAGAGTCTCCACATCTGTCATGATCAACAGTATCAGCTCATGCTCATGTGTGAACCACTTGATGAAAACACAACTGTCTAGATGGATCTGTAGACAGTTGTGTTTTCCATGGATAGAGGGACCTATGATGCTGCCCATGAAGAAGGAATGAGGTCTTTGAGAAATCATCCTCATAAATGTCCTGTGTCATACCACTACATAAAAGGACATGATTTAGTCATGGCAAACTCACAATCTTGATAATCACAATCTCGATCTCCTCAATTGTGATGAAGTGTTTCTGAAATACGTAATTCTTTAACCAACTCACTGCCTCGCCATCTCCAATATACTTCCTCCACTTCTATGAGTTCCACCTACAGATTTCTCCCTAACATCAAGCAGTAATGAAACAGAGGTGTGAGTATGTGGAAGTGGCACAGTGGTTAGCACTGCTACCTCTCAGTGCCAGGGACCCAGGTTCGATTCCCAGCTTGAGTTAATGTCTGTGCAGAGTCTGCACATTCTCCCTGTGTCTGCATGGGTTTCCTCTGGGTGCTCCGGTTTCTTCCCACGGTCTGAAAGACGTGCTAGTTAAGTGCACTGGCTGTGCTAAATCCTTCCACAGTGTACCCAAACAGATGTCGAAGTGTGGCAAATAGGAGATTTTCACAGTAACTTCATTGCAGTATTAACGTAAGCCTACTTGTGACAAATAGATAAAAATGACTTTAACCTATGGATAGACCACATGACATCTGCATCGCACAGGGATTAGAGTTGAGAAGCAAGGGTGGATGAATAAATAGAAATGTGATAAAATGCACAAAAAGTGATGGCTGGATACTATTGAAAGTTGAGTGTGTGGAATGACATTATGGAGACAGCATGAAAGAAGTGAGGCAGGTGGTGAAGTATCAAATGGATTGACTTTTTCTGACCTGTTTTCCAAACTACATCCAGGATCTGGGCACCACACTACTACTCACTTCCTGCAGCCTCCAGACACACCTTTGTCCTGGAGCCACAGGTTTCTTCCTCCCAACCCCCCACCCTCCCACTTTGTTGACTACACCTAGCAATAACTCCAATGAGGTGTCACTGAATCAGGATGCTGTACTTGCTCTAGATCAGTGTTTCCAAACTATTATCCAGCGTGACCCCATTTTACAGCATTGCAGGTGTCAACATAAATAAAACAGCAATAAAATATTTTGTATATCATTATTAAAATTCATGTTACAAATCAACATAGAATATATAATACACATGGAAACCTGTATTTTTAAAGTATTTTGTAAAAATATAATTATTTTATGTATTCACCAGTGCATTAATTCTGCTAAGCTGCTCTAGCTCATTGACCTTGGCCAGGTCAATGCATTACTTAGGTGAGGGTGCAGTAGGAGTTTTACCAGGATGCTGCCTGGATTAGAGGGTCTGAGCTATTAGGAGAGGCTGGACAAACTAAGGTTGTTTTCTCTGGAGTAATAGAGGCTGAGGGGAGACCTGATAGACATCTATAAAATTATGAGAGGCATTAACAGTAAAGAAACATTTTCCCAGAGCTGAAATGTCTAATACTAGGGAGCACGTAATTAAAGTGAGAGGGGAGAAGTTCAAAGGATATGTGAGAGGCAGGCTTTTTTATTACACAGAGAGTGGTAGATGACTGGAACATGCTGCCAGGTGGAGGCAGATATTATGGGATGTTTAAGGGACTTTTACAGAAGCATCTGAATATACAAGGAATAGAGGGATATAGACCAAGGGCAAGCAGAAGGGATTAGTTTAATTTAGCATCATGTTTGGCACAATGTGGGCCAAAAGGCCTGTTCCTGTGCTCTACTGTTCAATGTACTATTAACATTTGCATTTTCATTCAGTAGTATTGATCAGATCAAGGATATCCTAAAGGATATCTTGATAGCACTGATTTTATGAAAAAATGATTATAAACCCTGAAATGTGCTTAGGGAAAGGGGTAAGGTGGAGCAATACCTGAAGGAAGGCAGCCCACCACCACCATACGCTGACCCAAATGCTACCAGCACTATCATTTTTTTAAATGTTAGTTAAAATAAACGGAGTAAGCAAAACAATCCTTTCACCAACTGTTTTCAGCTGAACTGTGACCGACATCCAGGCCCAGCATGAATGAATCTGAATCACTACACATACAACATACGCCATTAAAAGACCGAAGCCCCAGAACTTCCGATCCAAACATCGGCTTAAGCCGATCGTGTCCCGCGCGTGCGCCCCAGGGACAACACGATCGACGCTGCGCACGCGCACTGAAAGAGCGCCAATTTTGAATCAATGATTGGGATTGTGGAAGCAACTGGTCCTGAAGCTGTGACCTCCCAGCTCATCATCCCCCACACACAGTTCCTGCAGATAACCAGACGGATTGCACACTAACTGAGCGAATTTGCTTTCCCCAAAACCTACATTTTGGCTCATCTCCACTCCCAATACATCCCCAATGCCTGGCACAAGAGACGTTGTGGAAATGTATTTATGTTATATACTCATTGGTTATATCTGTACCCATGGAAGGAATATAAAGACCTAAGGCACCCTGTTTTCCCCCCTCTTCTTTTTTTTAGCTGTGATGTTGGCACTGACTGTAGCAACACAGCTTGTGGTATTGCTGATATAATTCTCTCCTTTATTTGTTTTGGTTATACATTGGAGTTGTGTTCATTTGGGTCAGTACATGCTGCTGGCCTATCTTCCCTCAGGTATTGCTCCATCTTATCCCTCTCCTAAGTACATTTCAGGATCTATATTCATTTTTTTGACAAAATCAAAGTTATTAAGATACCCTTCAGGGACCCTTAGCCTGATCTCACTATAGATCAATAATATTGAATGAAAATGCAAGTGTCAATAACATATAGAACAGAAGAGCACAGGAACAGGCCTTTCGGCCCACAATGTTGTGCCAAACAAGATGCCAAATTCCACTTGGACAATAAAAGTGCATTCATTGATTGATTGAGGTACAGCTGAAGCGATGTGGCTGTTCAGACAGGGAAGGCAAGCATCTAAGGGAAGGTGTTGTCAAATGATGTAAATGGAGTACTTTTTAACTCATTCATAGAATGTGGGTATCCCTGGCCAGGCAACATTTATTGCTCATTCCTAATTGACCTCAAGAAAATGGTGGTGAACCATGTTCACCAGGAGGCTGCAGTCCACAGTGCCGTCAGGTTGAAGTTCCAAGATTTTGACCCAGTTTAAATTAAACAGTGAGAACTGAACAAGAGGACACAGATTTAAAAAGGAAGAGGCAACCAGGTCTTAGATTAGGAAACACTCCATACTGAGAATTATCTTCAGTTAAAGTGGACACTCGGTAAAATGATAGAAGGAAAAGACCTAAAATAATTTCAGAAGCAATTTGATGCAGTGACATATGATGTGTAGTGTTATACTAGATGGATATATTCAGATTGGCTGAATGGCCTTATTCATCAGTAAGTATCTTGTGCTCTACATTATTTTCATTCAAAGTTAATTTGTACTTTATGGGATGTCATTACCTACAGGCTTCATGCTATCTCATCAGCCTTGACCCCTTAGAGCTATGAATGATGCAATTGCGAAGAAGGTGATGGTATAGTGGTAATGTCACTGGCCTAGTAATCCAGAGGCCCAGGCTTTGGTCTGGGAATGTGGTTCAAATCCCATCTTGGTAATTGGTGTTAAATTCAATGAGTAAAATCTGGAATTGAAATCTCATTTATGCTGATTGTCCAAAAGAAATTTGACTGGGTTTGTATGTGACTGCAGAACTACCCTCTGAAATGGCCTAGCAGATATTTGATTCAAGAGCAATTATAGATTGGCAGCAAATTCTGGGCTTGTCAACAACACCTATGAAAGAATAAAGAAAAAACTTATCTTCAAAGAATTCTTGTCTGCCCAGGGATTGGTGGTATACCTAGCCAGTAAAACAGCCCCTCCCCAGGTTTGTATGATACAGATTAGTGTTTGTAGTGTTCCTTACTAGTCCTGTTTCAGCAATGAGCAATTGCTACAGTCCAGTCTTCAATAAACAGGGGATATGGAACTGAATTAATTTGAAAAAAGGATTAACGGGAGTTGAGGAGAATTGTCTTTCACCCAGAGGTTGGTAAGGTTTTGAACTTATTGCCTGAAAGTATATTAGAGGGAGAATCTTTACTCAACACAGTTAAAAGATGAGCACTTGTGGATGCTGAAACTTATAGAGCTACAGACCAATAACTGAGAAGAGGGATTAAACTGGATATTCCCTTCTCCTTCTGATCATAAGATCATAAGAAAAGAGCATGGTTAATCTGACTGTGGCCTTAACTCCACTTTTGTGCCTATCCGCCATTACTCTTATCTCCCTTGTTCTTCAAAAATCTGACAAGTTCGGCCTTGAATATATTCAATGACGCAGTCTCCACAGCTCTCTGTGAATATGAATTCCACAGAATAATGATCCTTAGATAACAAATATCTTCTTATCTCAGTCTTAAATAGGGGATCCTTATTTTTAAAGTGTTTTTTATTCATTCATGGGATGTGGGCATAACTGGCTAGGCCAGCATATATTCCCCATCCCTAATTGTCATTTTGTATTGGTGAGCTGTCTTCTTGAATCGCTGCAGGCTATGTGGTGTAGGTACACCCACACTGCTATTAGGGAAGGGGTTTCATGATTTTGACCCAGTGACAGTAAAAGAATGGCAAAATACTTCCAGTCAGAATGGCGGGAAACTTTCAAACGGTGTCTAAGGAATTTGGTGAATTCCTGCAGTGCTTCTTATAAATGTTGCTATTGAGTGAGGGAGGGACTGAATGCTTGTGGATGTGGTGTCAATCAAGCTGTTCTGTCCTGGGTGTTTCTTGAATGTTATTGGAGCTACAGCTATCCAGGCAATGAAACAGTATTCCATTACACTCCTGACTTGTACCTTGTAGATGGTGGACAAGTTTTGTGGAATCAAGGGGCAGAATTTTCAAATCCTGCCTGTCACAGGAATCGTAGTGGATAGGACAAAGACCATGAAAAGATCCAATGACCTCGGGCAGGATTTTCTGATCTTGGGGCAAGCATAGCTGGAAAATCCCACCTAAAAGATAGTTACCTGCTGCAGAATTCCTAGCCTTTGACCTGTTCTTGTTGCCATATTATTTATATGGCTGTTCGAGTTCAGTTTCTGGTTAATGGGACCACCCCCCCCAGGATGTTGATATTGGGAGGTTCAGTGATGGTATTGCCGTTAAATGTTAAGACGTGATGGTTAGCTCCTTTCTCATTGCTTGACACTTGTGTGGCACAAACACTATTTGCCACTTGTCAGCCCAAGTCTGGATATTGTCCAGATCTTATTGCATTTAGATATGGACTGCTTCAGTATCTGAGGAGTTGCAATTGGTGCTGGACTTGTCCAACCATCAGCAAACATCCCCAATTCTGACATAGCAGAAGGAAGGTCATTAGTGAAGCAGCTGAAGGTATTTGGGCCTAATACACTATCCTGAGGAACTCCTGCCATGATAGCCTGGGACTGAGATAATTGACCGGCAACCACCACTACAATCATCTTCTTTTGTGCCAGTAGTGAGTATTTCCTCTGATTCCCATTGATATAGTTTTGCTGGGGCTCCTTGATGCCACACTCAGCCAAGGTAGCTATCACTCTCACCTCACCTCTGGAGCTCAGCTCTTTTGTTTATGTTTGAACAAAGACTATAATGAGATCAATAGCTATCTGACCCTGGGAATCCAAACTGAGCATTCATATGAGCAGGTAATTGCTGAGTAAGTGCCACTTGATAGCACAGTTAATGACCCTTTCCATGATATTACTGATGTTGAAGAATAGACTGATGGGCTGGGTTGGATTTGTCCTTTGTATAGGACATATTGTATAGGATAATTCTCCACATTGTTGGGTAAATGCGAATGTTGTAACTGTACTGGAATAGCCTGGCTAAAGATGGAGTCCTCAGTACTATTGCCAGAATATTGTCAAGGCCCATAGCCATTTTAAGATCCAATATCTTCAGCCATTTCTTGATACCATGTCAAGTGAATCGAATTGGCTGCAGGTGGCTGGAGACTGTTCTGAGTTCGGGGGTGGAAAGGGAAATGAGGGTCACTTGGGGATCATGAGGATGAGTGGGAGTTATTGGAGAATGGATGAGAATGAGAATTGAGGTAATAGGATCGGGGGTGACTGAGGTAATGATGGGCCCATGGGAGGAGTTAGGATGGAAATGGGCACAATGAGAGTGAATGGGATGCATTTGAGATGAGGAGGAAGATGGTGAGGGAGGAAGTAGAGAAATGGAGAGAGGATGAGTGGGGGCATGGGGAGAGGGCGAGTGGAGGGGTGGGGAAGAGTTGAGTGGGGATGCGGTGATTGGGGAGGTGGGAAAGGGGTGGGGAAGGTGTGAGGGGGCCAGGGGTGAGGGTGGAGTTGGGGGATAAGGAGTAGGGGATGTGGAGTGGGTGGGATGGAGGGAGGCGGGATGATTAGAGCAAGTGATGGGATGCGGTGATGGCACTACAGTTAGGGGGAATGGGATGTTTGGAGGTTAAGGTGATGAGCAATGGGGGTGATTAGGGCTTGTTTGCTGAATGAATTGATGATGGGGTGGGGATGATGAGACTGGTGATTGGGGATGTTGAGGATAGGGTAATGGGAGTTGTGGTGATTAGAGGGTGATGAGGTGGGGTGAGGGGCAGTGGGAGTAATGGGGTTGATTGCGGATGGAATGGGATTAATGGGAGTGGTTCTGAGGGGTGAAGGGGATTGGGTGATAAAGGGATGGGGAAATGAGTGAATGATATCCGTCCTATAGTTATAGGACAGACATCAGAGGTAGGTCCTTTACCCAAAGGGTGGTTCGGGAGTGGAATGCCCTGCCTGCAGCAGTTGTAGATGCGCCAAGTTTGGTGGCGTTTAAGAGGTTAGTTGATAAGTATATGGAAGAGAAGGGAATGGTTTAGTTTGGAGGGGCATTGCTTTTTATATTGGTCGGCGCAACATCGAAGGCCGAAGGGCCTGTTCTGTGCTGTAATGTTCTATGTTCTATGATAGGGGCTGGGGTGTTTAGAGGGGTGATGAGAGGGTTAGGGGTAATTTGGAATGGCTAGAGGGGTTGGGGTTTGAAGAGGTTGGAGGTGATGGGGTGGGGAGCTTAGAGGTGGATGATGGAAGGGTTGGGGTAATGTGGGGTCATGGGCAATCTGGGGCTGGGGGTTGATGGTGATGGGGCGGGGGGTTGGTGGTGATGGAGTGAAGGGTTGGTGGTGATGGGGTGGGGGTTTGGGGGTGATGGGGTTGTGGTGCTGGGGTGAGGGTTTGGGAATGATGGGGGTTGGTGGTGATGGGGTGGAGTGGTTGGGGATGGTAGGGTTGGTGGTGATGAGCTGGGGTGGTTGGGGATGATGGGGATTGGTGGTGATGGGGTGGGGTTTGGGGATGATGGGGTTGAAGGTGATGGGCGGGAGGTTTGGGGATGAAGGGGATGGTGTGATGGGGTAAGGGGTTGGTGGTGATGGGTAAGGGTTGGTGGTGATGGAGTGAGGGGTTGGTGGTGATGGGGTGAGGGTTTGGGGATGATGGGGGTTGTGGTGATGGGTGGGGGTTGGGGATGATGGGGGTTGATGGTGATGGTGGGGGGTTTGGGGATGATGGGGGTTGATGTGTGGGTGGGGGGTTTGGGGATGAATGGGGTTGGTGGTGATGGGGTGAGGGGTTGGTGGTGATGGGGTGAGGGATTTGGGGATGATGGGGGTTTGTGGTGATGGGGTGAGGGTTGGGATGATGGGGTCGGTGGTGATGGGGTGGGGGTTTGGGGATGATGGGATTGGTGATGGGCTGAGGGTTGGTGGTGATGGGGTTGGTGGTGATGGGGTGAGGGGTTGGTGGTGATGGGGTGAGGGTTTGGGGATGATGGGGTTTGATGGTGATGGGGTGGGGGTTTGGGGATGATGGGGGTTGATGGGGTTGGTAGTGACGGGTGGGTGGTTGGGGATGATGGGGGTTGGTGGTGATGGGGTGGGATGTTTGGGGATGATTGGGGAGGTTTGGGGTGGTGATGGGTTTGGAGGTGATGGGGGTGAGGATGATGGGCGTGGGGGGAATGGAGATTGGGGATGATGGGGGGGTTTGGGATAATGATGGGGGTGTTGGAGGTGACTGGGATTGGTGGTAATGGGGTGCGGATGATGATTGGAAGCGGTAGCAGTTTGGGTATTTGATGGGTTTCGGGTCGATGGGGGGTGTTTGGGGCGATGGGTTGGGGTTTGAGGGAGTGGGGGGGGATATGTTGCTGGCCGCCCTCCCCGCCCCCACCACCCACCTCAGGCAGCCGCACAGGAAGAGTTTGTGACGCGCTCCCCAACCCGGGCTCCGCTGCCTCCGCCGCCTCCGCCGCTGTCAGCCTCAAAACATGCAGGGGTCCCGGCCGGAGACATTGAAACCCCCCAGCCCAGCGATTGAACCGGTACAGGACAGCGGGGAGATCGGGGCGAGGGAGGGAGGGGTGGTGGGAGGGTGGTACTGGGGGGGAAGGGTGAGAAGTATGGGGGTGAGAGTTATGGAGGAGGGGGGGACCGGGGTGGGGTTGGCGTTGTGAGAGACATTGCCCACTGCCAGTCACTTTTGTGTCTTTCAGGTTGAAGGCGCTGGAGCTGCGGGTCCTGAGATTGGAATCCTCTCCGAGAAATACTGGGAGGACATCAAGCACCTGAGACAGGTAGCAGGGAGCACTCACCCTCATTCCCTCACCCCTCAAAACTTACATTCATTCCCTCCAGTGCTGGCACACAGTGTGTACCATCTACAAGAAGCGCTGACAGTGCTTTCACAACATTTTGCAAATCCCTCACACTATCATCTAGAAGTCTCTTAACACCAAGTTAAAGTCCAACAGATTTATTTGGTACCACTAGCTTTTGGAGCGCTGCCCCTTCATTCGGTGGGTATGTCCAGAAGTACAAGGGCAGCAGACACCTGGAGGTTCCCCTCCAAACACTCACTAGAAACATTAAATATAGCAGTGTATAGAATCCCTACAGTACAGAAGGAGGCCATTCAGCCCATTGAGCTTGCACCATCATCAATCCCACCCAGGTCCTATCCCCATAAACCCCTGATACTAAGGGGCAATTTAGCATGGCCAATCAACTGAACCCACACACCCTTGCTCTGTGGGAGGAAACTGGAGCACTTGGAGGGAAACTATGTGGACATGGAGAGAATGTGCACATTCTACACAGTCACCTGAGGCTGGAATCAAACTTTACTCCCTGGTGCTGCTAAACACTCTATCATTGGGCTGCCCTGAATATTCTGTTCTATTCGTCTCTGCATCCTCTTCACAGCTCACTTTCCCACTCAGCTTTGTGTCATCTGCAAATTTGGAGATATTGGATTTAGTTCCTTCATCTAAACCATTAATATATGTTGTGAATAGCTGGAGTTGTAGCAACTACCTCACTCTGAGGTAGTTCTGGCAGAATATACTGGTATGTTGATAGACAGAATTTTACAGTGCAGAAGAAGGCCATTCAGCCCATTGAGTCTGCAACAACACAATCCCACATGCAAGCTCTATCTCCATAACATCATGCATTTACCCTCACAGTCACTGCCTGCCATTTAGAAAAAGACTCATTTATTCCTACTCTTTGTTTCCTGTCTGCCAACCAATTTTCTATCCATCTCAATACACAACCCCACCCCAAGTGCTTTAATTTTGGAAATATATTGCTGTTTCTTCACTATTGCTGCATCAAAATTCTGGAATTTCCTCCCTAACAGTACTGTGGGTGTACCTACACCACAGCGACTGCAGTGGTTCAAGAAGCTCATCACCACGTTCTCAAGAGACAGTTTGGGATAGGCAATAAATGTTGGCCTAGCCAGCAACTGCCACATCTCTTGAATTAATTTTTTAAAAACTCCTATGTTCTCGTCTTCTAAACCGATATGTGTGATTTGAACTTGCAAACTCTGCATGAGTAATCTGGTTCCATAACTATTACAAAAACCATCTTCCACAAATGATGGAAGGAATCTTGCAAAGGGAGGGGTTGAATTTCACACACCCTGTTTCTGCTCACGAGTACAGCCTGAATATTAATGGGGTGATAAAACTGGGCCTTCAGCCTCCAGTCCTTCTGCAATTTAATATACTAATGACTTTTTCTCTGGTTTGTACAGATACGCAGGGACCTAAAACTATTGCAAATGTTTAACTGTTTGAACGAGAAACTCTTCCTTCTTCAACAAGTAGCCACCGAGAGTTGGAAACTGCTGCACAGAGATGTGTCTTATTACCATTTCCTTTCTACAGTTAGGTGAGGAAAAAATAGTACAATAATTAAAAGTTTATTGGTTTGAGAGCTGATGTTCGAACTTTATGATGGTTAAATAGACCTGTGCCAATTCTATCCATTGGGCAGAGACTTGGCCTCGGTAAAGAGGTTGTGTGGTTTCAACTGTGACTTAATGGTAACAATCTTACCTCTAATCAGAAGGTCAAAGCCACTTTCCAAAAGAAATGAGCAGATAATTGAGGCAGGTACTGAGGGTGTCCTGATTTCTGGACACGTCTTTTGGATAAGATGTTAAACCGGGGCTCTATCTGCCCTGAAGTTGATGTTAAAGATACCAGAGTAATGTTAAAGACGAGCAGGAGAACCCATCCGGGATCCTGGGCAATATTTATCCCCAATCAATACCTGGAAATCATCCAGTCATTTATTTACCTGCTATTAGTGTGTGTTATATACTGTTAGATAAAAAGAATGTAGCATGATAGCATATGGGGTAGGGTGTAAACAACAACACAGGTTTATTGAATAGCTGTTGCCATTACAAAGGTTTGATCTAGACTAAGACATAAGTCTGAGAAGCAGCCAATGATGTCGCAAAACTATACATGTGATTAGACTTAGTGACAGCGCAAAAACACAAGAACAACTCCAAGTACTCAACACCACGCTTTACTTTGAAGGTCCATAACAACAAATAATCATAGTATTTTACATAGTCTTCAAAGGGCAGGCAATTCATCATTACATACTAATAATACAGTTAATTGGAAGGATGATTAACTGGCATCTACTCTGCACAGACTGCCGGCGCACTTCAGGGATAAGCTTGTTCTTAACCCTAGGGAAATTGTCCATTACTTCAGAGGTCAGCACGGTGGCAAAGTGGTTACCACTGCTGCCTCACAATTCGAAGAGTCTGGATTCGATTCCCGGCTTGGATTACTGTCTGTGTGGAGTTTACACGTTTCCTCCCACAATTCAAAGATGTGTGGGTTAGGTGGAGTGGCGATGCTAAATTTCTTCTTAGCATCTGGGGGACTAGCTAGGGTAAATGTATGGGGTCATGGGTGGGATTGTGGTTGGTGTAGACTTGATGGGGCAAATGGGTTCTTTTTGCACTGTAGGATTCTATGAGTCTATGATGTTGCCTCTACCCTGGAAGGTGTAACAGCCTCGCTAGTCTCCCTGACACTAAGGGGCAATTTAGCATGGCCAATGCACCTAACCCACACATCTTTGGAGTGTGGGAGGAAACTGGAGCACCAGAAGAAACCCACCCAGACATGCGGAGAACGTGCAAACTCCACACAGACAGTGACACAAACCGGGAATTGAGCCCAGGTCCCTGGAGCTGTGAGGCAGCAGTACTAACCACTGTGCCACTGTGCCACCTTCTGAAGAAACAGAGAATTCCTCTGACCTGATCAATATAACTAACAATTGATCCACATGTCGTTCATCTTCATTTTGTACTCTTTAGGAGAATGAGCCAGTATAAGCCAGTATAGTTGCAGGAGCCTACTTTTCACAAATGATATAGCTGTGTGCCAAAACTTGCTTCCTTAATTGAAACAAACGTCTTTTGGAATGGCCTTTTCTTAAGATTTCTCTTTGCTGATTGTGTAGAGTGCCATTGACCAGTGTAGAGATATATTACATAGTTGACATGGCTAATTTTAGTTCACATCTTCCATTAACTATGACTCTCCACTGACTCTTCTTTGACCAACTTTCTATTCATGCCACTACATTCCCACCAAATGCCTTAATTTTATTAACAAACCTTACCAGATACATTTAGAAATGCATACGTACGCATCCAATGCATTCTGTATATCAGTACAGCCAGTTACTTTTTCAAAGACCTCACAAATTTGTCACACATAACTTGGTCTTTACATAGAACATAGAACATTACAGCGCAGAACAGGCCCTTCGGCCTTCGATGTTGCACCGACCAATTAGGAAAAAGCAATGACCCTCTAACCTAAACCATTCCCTTTTCGTGCATAAACTTATCTACTAACCTCTTAAATGCCACCAAACTTGGCGCATCTACAACTGACGCAGGCAGGGTATTCCATACCCTTACCACCCTCTGGGTAAAGAACCTACCTCTGACATCTGTCCTATAACCACCATCCCTTAATTTAAAGCTATGTCCCCTCGTGCTAGCTTTCTCCATCCTAGGAAAAAGGCTATCATTGTCCCCCCTATCTAAACCTCTAATCATCTTATATGTTTCAATAGCCGCCTTCTTTCTAACGAAAACAACCTCAAATCCCTCAGCCTCTCTTCATAAGACCTGTCCTCCACACCAGGCAACATCCTGGTAAACCTCCTCTGTACCCTCTCCAATGCCTCCACATCTTTCTTATAATGCAGGGACCAGAACTGCACACAATACTCCAAGTGCGGTCGCACTAGAGTTTTGTACAGTTGCAACATGACGTTGCGGCTCTGAAATTCAATCCCCCTACCAATAAAAGCTAAGACTCTGTATGCCTTCTTAACAACCTTATCGACTTGATTGCCAACTTTCAGGGATCTATTATCATATACACCATAGAACATAGAACATAGAACATTACAGCACAGAACAGGCCCTTCGGCCTTCGATGTTGCGCCGACCAATATAGAAAGCAATGCCCCTCCAAACTAAACCATTCCCTTCTCTTGCATATACTTATCAACTAACCTCTTAAACGCCACCAAACTTGGCGCATCTATAACCGCTGCAGGCAGGGCATTCCACTCCCGAACCACCCTTTGGGTAAAGAACCTGCCTCTGATATCCGTCCTATAACTATCACCCTTTAATTTAAAGCTGTGTCCCCTCGTGCTAGCTTTTTCCATCCTAGGAAAAAGGCTATCACTGTCCACCCTATCTAAACCTCTAATCATCTTATATGTTTCGATCAGGTCACCTCTTAGCCTCCTCCTTTCTAACGAAAACAACCTCAAATCCCTCAGCCTCTCCTCATAAGACATGCCCTCCATACCAGGCAACATCCTGGTAAACCTCCTCTGTACCCTCTCCAAAGCCTCCACACCTTTCTTATAATGCGGGGACCAGAACTGCACACAATACTCCAAGTGCGGCCGCACTAGAGTTTTGTATAGTTGCAACATGACGTTGCGGCTCCGAAATTCAATCCCTCTACCAATAAAAGCCAAGACTCCATATGCCTTCCTAACAACCTTCTCGACCTGACTGCCTACTTTCAGGGATCTATGCACATACACACCAAGATCCCTCTGTTCATCTAGACTACTAGAATCCTACCATTTGCCCTATACTCTACACATTTATTATTTCTGCCATAGTGCATTACCTCACACTTTTCCACATTAAACTCCATTTGCCACCTCTCGGCCCAGATCTGCAACTTGTCCAAGTCCCTCTGCAAACTATAACACCCCTCTTCACTATCTACCACTCCACCAACTTTAGTGTCATCTGCAAATTTAATAATCCATCCTTCAATACCCTCATCCAGATCATTTATAAAAATTACAAACAGCAGGGGCCCCAAAACAGACCCCTGAGGTACACCACTTGTCACCGAAAGATGACAAGTACACCACTTGTCACCAAGATCCCTCTGTTCATCAACACTATTGTTGATACACTACAACACTACAAATCAGTGCTGCCTGTCTTTATATAACCCATGTCTTTTGAGGTGAATAATTTTATCCCATTTTGTGGGTCTAGAAGCTTCCTCATTACTGATGCTATGCTAATTAATCAGAATGGTGACACAGTGGTTAGCATTGCTGACTAAAGTTCAATTCCAGTCTTGGGTAAGTATATGGAGTTTGCATATTCTCCCCATGTCTGTGTGGGTTTCCTCCAGCTGGTCAAGTTTCCGCACACACTCCAAAGATGTGGAGGTTAGGTGGATCGGCCACACTAAATTACCCTGTAGTGTGCAAAGGTATATATGGTCATTCATCTGGAGCTGGGCCTGCTTCCAGAGTCACAGTGTGGCTTCCGCAAAGGTCACAGGACTATTGACATGATTCTTGCTGCGTGCCAACTTCAGAAGAAGTGTCAGGAGCAGAATCGTGAGTTCTACACAACCTTCGTTGACCTTACGAAAGCCTTCGACACTGTCAGCCGACAAGGCCTGTGGAAGATCATGTCAAGGTTTGGCTGCCCCCCAAATTCATTGAGATGGTACGCCAGTTCCATGACGGCATGATGGCCGGAGGACTGGATAACAGAAAATCCTCCGAGGCATTCGCAGTTCCAATGGTGTCAAACAGGGCTGTGTGCTTGCACCCACACCGTCAGCATGATGTTTACTGCCATACTGATACCTTCCAGGACAGTGTTACTGGAATTAACCTCAAATACAGAGTGGATGGGAAGCTCTTCAACCTGAGGAGACTTCAAATTATTTTCAAAGTGAAGGAGACTGTTCTGAGAGACTTCTTCTTTGCCAGTGACTGCGCTGTGTATATTGGCTCAGAGTTAGAGATCCCAGTCAGTATGGACAAATTTTCCACGGCTTGTGACAATTTTGAACTCACCATCAACATTAAAAAGACTAAAGTCATGTACCAGCCTCGTGCACCATACACAGAGCCCATAATCATATCAAAGGGCAGAAACTACAGGCAGTGGACCAGTTCACTTATCTTGGCAGCACCCTCTCCCAAGCAGTGACTATAGATACAAAAGTTAACTGCAGAATAGCAAAGGCAAGTTCTGCTTTCAGTAGACTGCACTCCACCATATGGGAACATTGAGGAATTAGCCCAGCAACAAAACTGAAGGTCTACAGCGCCACAGTACTCACTACCCTCCTGCATGCCTGTGAAATGTGGACTGTGTGTCGAAGGCATACAATTCAGCTCAATCATTTCCACATGACTAGTCTTCACAGAATATTATGCATCAGATGGCAAGACAAAGTACCAGATACTGAGGTTCTCCCTAGAGCAAGTCTGTCATCAGTCCATACACTGCTGATGAGATGCAGACCTTTTGGGCAGGGCATGTCATCCATATGTCAGATGAGCGCATACCCAAGCAGCTGCTTTTTGGGGAACTCTCTGCTGGAAAACGCTCACATGGAGGACAGAAGAAACATTTCAAAGACACACTCAAGGCCTCCCTGAAGTTGCTTGACATAGATACAACTACCTGGGAAATGCTGGGACAAAACCGACTCGGGCGCTCCCTCATCCACAAGAGTTGTCAAGGTGTATTGCTGAAGAACAACTTAAGCACAAGCTGCGCAAGTCCACAGCCACCAGTGCAACAACTACAGTGTCTACACAGGTCTATCCAAATTGGCTCGATCAGTCATTTTCTGACACTTCGCAACCAGCCTCAAAAAGATTGACAGTGTCAAGATCCTCATCAATGGCGATGGACAAACAACATATGTTAGAGGGATTAGCAAGGTAAATATTTTATCTACAAGGATAAAGCTGTGTCAGAGAGTTGATGCAAACCCAATGGGCCGAATGGCCTCCTGCACTGTAGTGATTGTATGATATATGTATATTCTTCTGGAACAAAGCCAGCTAATGAGGTTCCACTGTGTGAACATTTCCAGTTTTCTTCATCTTTCAGTACATCTTTGAGATTGATTAATATATCTGAACTAGGAGATTGTTGTATTGTCTTGTTTTGCTATCTTCAAATGATCTGAGCATTCCATTCATATATACATCTCTGTAATTCCTTCCCTAAGACTCTCTGCCTTTTATCCTTACAACTGCATGACTCATTTTCTGGTTACCTGCTATAATATCTCCTTAATAAAGTCAGAAAAGTCTGGAAATACTCAACAGGTTAAGCAACACTTCAGAACTGCATTTCTGTTTTTATTTCATATGGAGTACAAATACAAAATACTGAAATAAGACTATGGTCTTAAGATATAGGAGCAGAATTAAGCCATTTGGCCCATTGCATCTGCTTTGCCATTCTATCATGGTTGATAAGTTTCTCAACCCCACTCTGCTGCTTTTTCCCTGTAATATTTGATCCCCTTACCAATGAAGAACTATTGCTGTCTGTTTTAAATATACTTAATGACCTGGCCTCCAAAGCCTTCTATGGTAATGAATTCCATAGATTCATCACCCTCTAGCTGAAGAAATTCCTCCTCATCTTGGTTGGTCATCCCTTTATTCTGAGGCTGTACCCTTGGATCCTAGTCTCTCCTACTAATGAAACATCTTTTCCACGTCCACTCTATCCAGGCCTTTCAGTAGTCTGTAAGCTTCAATGAGATCCTCCTCTCATCCTTCCAAACTTCATCAAGTAGACCCAGAGTCCTGAAACGCTCCTCATATGTCAAGCTCTTCATTCCTGGATCATTCTCATGAACTTCCTCTGGGTCCTCTTCCTTAGAAGGGGCCCAAAACTGCTCACAAAATACTAGCCAAAGCTTTATAAAGCCTTCGCAGAGCATCCCTGCTTTTGTATTCTAGTCCTCTCGAAATGAATGCTAACGTTGCATTTGCTGTCCTAACTATCAACTCAAGTTAACCTTATGAGAACCCTGAATTAAGAAACCCAAGTTATTTTGCGATCCTGATTTTGGAATTCTCTCCCCATTTAGAAAATAATCTACATCTTGACCAAAGTGCATAACCTCATATTTTTCCACATTGTATTCCATCTGCTACTTCTTTGCCCACGTTCCTGACCTGTCCAAGCCCTTCTACAGCCTCCCCGTCTCATCAATATAACCTGTCCTTCCATCTATCTTTGTATTAAACTTAGCCACAATGCCCTCAGTTCCTTGAATTAGATTATTGCTGTATAAAGTGAATAGTTGTGTTCCAACACTGACCCCTGTGGAACTTCACTAGTCACCGGCTGCCATCCTGAAAAGGACTCTTTTCCCCACTCTCTGCTTCTGTCAGTCACCCAATCCTCTATTCATGCTAGTACCTTGCCTCGAACACCATGGGCTCTTATCGTCATCAGCAGCCTCCTTTACGGCACCCTGTGAAAGGCCTTTTGGAAATCCACTGGCGCTCCTTTGTGTGCTTGTTACCTCCTCAAAGAATTCCAGCAGATTTGTCAAGCGTGACCTTCTGTTTCTGAAACTATGCTGACTGTGCCATATTTTACCATGCACTTCCAAGTATTCCAAAATCTCATCCTTAATAATAGAACATAGAACATAGAACACTACAGCACAAACAGGCCCTTCGGCCCACAAGTTGTGCCGAACACATCAAAACCTACCCAGCCATAGACCTATCTATAACCCCCAATCCCATTGGATCCCATATACTCATCCAGAAGTCTTTTAAAAGACCCCAGCGAGTTCGCCTCGACCACCACCGACGGCAGCCGATTCCATTCACTCACCACCCTCTGAGTGAAAAACTTTCCCCTAGCATCCCCTCTGTACTTGCTTCCCTGCACCTTAAATCTGTGCCCTCTCGTCGCGACCATTTCAGCCCTGGGAAATAGTCTCTGAGAGTCCACCCTATCTATTCCTCTCAACATCTTGTAAACCTCTATCAGGTCGCCTCTCAACCTTCGTCTCTCCAGGGAGAACAGTCCCAGCTCCCTCAACCTGTCTTCATAAGGCATGCCTCCCAATCCAGGCAACATCCTTGTAAATCTCCTCTGCACCCTTTCAATAGCTTCCATGTCCTTCCTATAGTGAGGCGACCAGAACTGCGCACAGTACTCCAAGTGTGGTCTGACAAGGGTCCTATAAAGCTGCAGCATTACCTCCTGACTCCTGAACTCAATCCCTCGATGAATGAAGGCCAGTACACCGTAAGCTTTCTTAACCACATCCTCCACCTGGGAGGCCGATTTGAGAGTCTTATGGACCCGGACCCCAAGATCCCTCTGCTCTTCCACACAGCTAAGACTCCTACCTTTGATAGTGTACTCATTCATCCCGTTGGATCTGCCAAAATGGACCACAACACATTTATCCGCGTTGAAGTCCATCTGCCACTTCTCCGCCCAGTCTTGCATCCTGTCGATGTCATGCTGCAACTTCTGACATCCCTCCAGACCATCCACAACACCACCGACCTTCGTGTCATCGGCGAACTTACTCACCCATCCCTCCACTTCCTCATCCAGGTCATTTATGAAAATGACAAACAGCAAGGGTCCTAGAACAGATCCCTGGGGCACTCCACTGGTGACCGACCTCCATGCAGAAAAAGAGCCATCCACAACCACCCTCTGCCTTCTGCAGGCAAGCCAGTTCTGGATCCACAAGGCCAAAGCCCCTTGGATCCCATGGCCTCTCACCTTCTCAAGAAGTCTTGCATGTGGGACCTTGTCAAATGCCTTGCTGAAGTCCATGTACACCACGTCCACTGCTCTTCCTTCGTCAATGTGTTCAGTCACATTTTCGAAGAACTCAATTAAGCTTGTAAGGCATGACCTGCCTTTTACAAAACCATGCTGACTATTTCTAATCAACCTAAACTTCTCCAAATGCTCGTAAATCTTGTCCCTCAGAAGCCTCTCCATCAGCTTACCAACCACTGAGGTCAGACTCACCGGTCGGTAATTTCCAGGACTATCCCTGTTCCCTTTCTTGAAAATAGGGACCACATCCGCAATCCTCCAATCCTCCGGAACCTCTCCCGTCTCCATCGACGACGCAAAGATCATCGCCAGGGGCTCTGCAATGACATCCCTCACCTCCCACAATAACCTGGGGTACATCCCATCTGGTCCCGGAGACTTGTCTATCTTGATAGCATTTAAAAGTTCTAACACATCCGCTTCCTTAATATCTACATACTCAATCTTTTCAGTCTGCCGCAAACTTGTAGTGCATCCTCCCAGATCACTTTCCATGTGAATACTGAGGCAAAGTACTCATTAAGCGCATCTGCCATTTCTTCCGGTTCCATACACACTTTTCCCCCTTCACCTTTTATAGGTCCTATCCCTTCTCTTCTCATCCTTTTACTTTTCACATATTTGTAGAAGACCTTGGGATTCTCCTTAATCCTACCAGCCAAGGCCTTCTTATGACCCCTTCTGGCTCTCCTAATTTCCTTTTTAAGCTCTCTTCTATAAGCCTTATACTTCTCTAGATCCCCAACATCTCCTAGCTCTTTGAACCTTTTATACACCTTTCTTTTCTTCCTGACTATGTTCACCACAGCCTTCGTGCACCACAGTTCCCGCGTCCTACCAAAACCTCCTTGTCTCACCGGAACGTTGTCGTGCAGAGCTCCAGACAAGCATTCCTTGACTATCTGCCACCTTCCTTCTGTGCTTTTCCCCAAGAACACCTCCTTCCAGTTTATTCGCCCCAACATCTGCCTGATGTCTTCATATTTCCCCTTATTCCAGACAAACACCTTCCTAGCCTGCCTGATCCTATCCTTTTCCAATGCAAGGGTGAAGGAGATAGAATTATGATCTCCATCCCCAAGATGCTCTCCTACCGAGAGATCCATCACCTGTCCTGGTTCATTAGCTAGTACCAGGTCCAGTACAGCCTCTCCTCTCGTAGGCTTGTCCACGTGCTGTGTCAGGAAACCCTCCTGAACACACCTAACAAACTCCTCCCCATCCAAACCCCTTACCCTTGGGATATTCCAGTCGATGTTTGGGAAATGAAGTCTCCCATCACAACAACTCTGTTATTTCTACATCTCTCCAGTATCTGTTTCCCTATCTGCACCTCAACTTCCCTGTCACTATTGGGTGGCCTATAGAATACACCCAGCAACGTCACCGACCCTTTGCTATTCCTAACTTCCACCCACAGAGACTCCGTAGACATTCCCTCCTCGGTATCCACCTTCTCTGCAGCCATGACACTGTCCCTGATCAACAGTGCCACTCCACCACCTCTTTTGCCTCCCTCCCTGTCCTTCCTGAAGGATCTGAATCCCGGGACCTGTAGTACCCAGTCCTGTCCCTGAGACATCCAAGTCTCTGTAATGGCCACCACATCACAATCCCAAGCAGCAATCCACGCCCTAAGTTCATCCACCTTATTTACTACACTCCTGGCATTAAAATAGACACAGCTCAGTCCCTCAGACTGGACATTTCCCTTCTCCCCCACTCGTCTAACCTGCCTCTCATCCTGCCTAGAGTCCTTCCCTACCTGGGAGCTAACTTCCTTGCTCCCAGTCTCCACATCACTATTCCCTCCCCCTAACCTTTAATGATCCTGAATATATAATGATCCTGATAATAATGATCCTGAAAATCTTGGCAAGAAGTCTCAGTGGTAGCACAAGCCACAAGCTTTCGGAGCGCTGCCCCTTCATTAGGTGAGTGCAAGTTGTGTTCACAAACAGGACAAATATAGATACAAACAAATAACAAATGTGTAGAGTATAGGGCTAATGGTAGGACTCTTAATAGTGTTGATGAACAGAGGGATCTTGGTGTATATGTGCATAGATCCCTGAAAGTTGGCAATCAAGTCGATAAGGTTGTTAAGAAGGCATATGGAGTCTTAGCTTTTATTGGTAGGGGGATTGAATTTCGGAGCCGCAACGTCATGTTGCAACTGTACAAAACTCTAGTGCGGCCGCACTTGGAGTATTGTGTGCAGTTCTGGTCCCCACATTATAAGAAAGATGTGGAGGCATTGGAGAGGGTACAGAGGAGGTTTACCAGGATGTTGCCAGGTATGGAGGGCAGGTCTTATGAGGAGAGGCTGAGGGATTTGAGGTTGTTTTCGTTAGAAAGAAGGCGGCTAAGAGGAGACCTTATTGAAACATATAAGATGATTAGAGGTTTAGATAGGGGGGACAGTGATAGCCTTTTTCCTAGGATGGAGAAAGCTAGCACGAGGGGACATAGCTTTAAATTAAGGGGTATAGTTATAGGACGGATATCAGAGGTAGGTTCTTTACCCAGATGGTGGTTAGGGTATGGAATGCCCTGCCTGCTGCAGTTGTAGATGCGCCAAGTTTGGGGCGTTTAAGAGGTTAGTAGATAAGTTTATGGACGAAAAGGGAATTGTTTAGTTTGGAGGGTCATTGCTTTTTCCTAATTGGTCGGCGCAACATCGAAGGCCGAAGGGCCTGTTCTGCGCTGTGATGTTCTATGTTCTATGTGCAAACTCAATTTACAAGATAATGGTCGGAATGCGAGTCTTTACAGGTAATCAAGTCTTGAAGGTACAGACAATATGAGTGGAGAGAGAGTTAAGCACAGGTTAAAGACATGTGTATTGTCTCTAGCCAGGATAGTTAGCGAAATTTTGCAAATAGAGGCAAGTAGTGGGAGTTGCAGATAGTGTGACATGAACCCAAGATCCCTGTTGAGGCTGTCCTCATATGTGCAGAACTTGGGTATCAGTGTCTGCTCAGTGATTCTGCGTTGTCGTGTGTCGTGAAGGATGCCTTGGAGAATGCTTACCCGAAGATTGGAGGCTGAATGACTGTGAACTGCTGAAGTGTTCCCCAATAGGAAGAGAATACTCCTGCTTGGTGATTGTCAAGCAGTGTTCATTCATCTGTTGTTGTAGCGCCTACATGGTCTCCCCAATGTACTGTGCCTTAGATATCCTTTCCTGCAGCGCATCAGGTAGTCAACATTGGACAAGTTGCAAGACTATGTGCCATGTCTCTGGTGGATGTGTTCTTACGTAAAATGATAGCATCGGTGTCGATGATCCAACGTGTCTTGCAGAGGTTGCTATGGCAGAGTTATGTGGTGGTGTTGTCACTGTTCTCCTGAAGGCTGGTTAGTTTGCTGCAGACAATGGTCTGTTTGAGATTGTGTGGTTGTTTAGGGGCATGAAGTGGGGGTGACCTTGGCAAGATATTCGTCTTCATCGATGACATTTTGAAAACTCTGGGGAAGCATTGGACGACGAAGGGTACTCTGTCCACTGTGTGTCTCATGTTTGTCTTCTGAGGAGGCTGGTGCAGTTTTTCGCTGTGGCACATCGGAACTGTTGACTGATGAGTCCAGCGCCATATCCTATTCTTACGAAGGCATCTTTCACCTGAGCAGATCCTATGTATATGAGGGGTTGTCCGTAGGAGATGGTTTCTTTAACATGTTTAGGGTGGAAGCTGGAGAAGTGGAACATTGTGAGGTTATCCATGGGCTTGGGTTACAGTGAGGTGCTGAGGTGACTGCCCTTGATGGAGATGCGTGTGTCCAAGAATGCAACCGATTCCAGAAAGCAGTCCATGGTGAGCCTATTGGTGGGATGGAAGTTGTTGATGTCATCATATAGTTGTTTCAGTGATTGTTCGCCATGTGTCCAAAGGAAGAAAATGTCATCGATGTATCTAGTGTACAGCATCAGTTGAAGGTCTTGTGTGGTGAAGGGGTCTTGTTTGAACCTGTGTATGAAGATGCATCTCCAGATGCTGAAAGGTGCCTTCATCAGAACAAGATACAGCACTCGACTCAACGATCGACAGTTCCCATGCACCATTGCGATAAACCGCATCGGTCTTTTCAGAAGACAAACACGGGATACAGCAGACAGAGTACTCTTCCCCAGAATATACTTCTCCAGAACGGAGAAGCTACAACATCTTCTCTGGAGCCTTCAACATGTAATCGATGAAGACGAATATCTCACCAGGGCCATCCACATGCTCCTACTTCTTGCCTTCAAATAAGTGCACAACATCAAACAGACCACTGTCCGCAGCAAACTATCCAGCTTCAGAAGAATAGTGAGCATGACACCACACAACCCTGCCACAGCAACCTCTGCATGACAAGCCGGATCACCATCCACTAGGTACAAGGTGTATGCCCTTGCGACTCGTCCAATGTTGTCTATCTGATATGCCGCAGGAAAGGATGTCCCAAGGCATGGTTACTGGGGAGACAACAGATGAATGAATACCAGTCAACAATCACCAGGCAGGAGTGTTCTCTTCCTGTTGAGAAACATTTCAGTCAGAGGCATTCAGCCTCTGATCTTCGGGTAAGCATTCTTCAAGGCATCCTTCATGACATACGACAACACAGAATCACTGAGCAGAAACTGATAGCCAAGTTCTGCACATATGAGGACAGCCTCAACCGAGATCTTGGGTTCATGTCACATGTCTGTAACTCCCACGACTTGCCTGGGCTTGCAAATTCTCACTAACTGTCCTGAATGGAGACAATACACATCTCTTTAACCTGTGCTTAACCCTCTCTCCACTCAAATTGTTTGTGCCTGTAAAGACTCGCATTCTAACTACTATCTTGCAAATTGAGTTTGTGTCTTTATATGCCCTGTTTGTGAATGCAACTCCCACTCACCTGAAGAAGGAGCAGTGCTCTGAAAGTTTGTGGATCATGCTATCAAATAAATCTTCACACTTTAACCTAGTGGTGTGAGACTTCTTACTGTGCTCGCCCCAGTCCAATGCCACATCGCCATGTCCCAAAAATTTTATCAGTGACCAAGGTCATGCTAACCAGCCTGTAACTTCCCGTCTTGTCTCTCTCCCTTCTTAAACAGGAGTGTTACCTTAGCGATTCTCTAGTTGTCCGGGACCCTCCCTGACTCCAGTGATTCTTGAAACCTAAAAGATTTACCACCACTAATGCCTCCACTATCTTCAGCTATCTCTATCAGAACTCTGGGACGTAGTCCATCTGGTCCAGATAATTTATCCATCTTTAGACAGCTTCCCTAGCAACCTCTCCTTAGTAATGGTCACCATACTCACCTCTGCCCCCTGACTCTTTTGAATTTTGACCCATAAGTCCATAACAGGAAACGATGTTTCTCCACAGCTGGTGAGAATTTCCAACATTTTCTGTTTTTGTTTCAGATTTCCAGTTACTCAGTCAAATCTTATTTGATAATAATCCTATGGTATGGCTTGGAACATTTCACCATGTTAAAGGCTAGCAGTTGTTGTTTTTATTGTGTGATTTCACTTTGTCACTCTTTGAATGTTGAATCTTTTAGATTTAATAATACATTGGAATTTTCCTTAGCAAAATGTCTTACAAGTGCCCTTTGTATCCTTATTAAACTGAAAAAGATATATAAAATATGTCCATCATATCTCTGTTTGAGGAAGAAGCGGAGAGCCCTGAGACCCTCCTGGTGGGGGATAGAGTTGTAGAGGGATTGGACATCCATAGTGAAGAGGAAATGGTTAGTGTTGCGACACTGGAAATTATTGATGTAGTGTAGAGAATCAGAGGAATCATAAATGAGGGTAGGTCATATCAGCCTGTTTCTGCCTCACTGAATTCATTCCTTCCTAAGGCAGATCATGCCTTATGAGCCTGATTGAATTTTTTGAAGATGTGACTAAACACATAGATGAAGGAAGAGTAGTAGATGTAGTATATATGGATTTCAGTAAGGCATTCGATAAGGTGCCCCCTGCAAAGCTTATTGAAAAAGCGAGAGGGAATAGGATCCAAGGGGACATTGCTTTGTAGATCCAGAACTGGCGTGCCCACAAAAGGTAAAAAGTGGTTGTAGGTGGGTCATATTCTGCAAGAATGTCGGTCATCAGTGGAGTGCCCCAGCGGTTTATTCTGGGACTCTTACTCTTTGTGATTTTTATAAACAATGTAAATGAGGAAGTGGAGGGAAGTTTGCTGATGACACAAAGGTTGGAGGTGTTGTGGATAGTGTGAGGGATGTCAGAAGTTGCAGTGAGACATTAATAGGATGCAAGACTGGGCGGAGAAGTGGCAGATGGAGTTCAACCCAGATAAGTGTGAAGTGGTTCATTTTGGCACGTCAAATATGATGACAGAATGTAATATTAATGGTAGGACTCTTGGCACTGTAGAAGATTAGAAGGATCTTGGGATCCGAGTTCAAAGCAGCTGTGCAGGTTGAAGCTGTGGTTAAAAAGGCATATGGTGTACTGGCCTTCATCAATCGAGGAATTGGGATTAGGAGTCAAGAGATAATGTTGCAGCTATATAGGACCCTGGTCAGATCCCACTTGGTGCACTGTGCTCAGTTCTGGTCACCTCATTACAGGAAGGATGTGGAAGCCATAGAAAAGATGCAGAGGAGATTTACAAGGATGTTGCCTGGATTGGGTGGCATGCCTTATGAGGATAGGTTGAGTGAGCCTGACCTTTTCTCCTTGGAGAGAAGAAGGATGAGGGGTGACCTAATAGAGGTGTATAAAATGTTGAGAGGTATTGATTGAGTGGATAGTCAGAGGCTTTTTCCCAGAGCTGAAATGGTTGCCACAAGAGGACACAGGTTTAAGATGCTGGGGAGTAGGTACAGAGGAGATGTCAGGTGTAAGTTTTTCACTCAGAGTGGTAGGTGCATGAAATGGGCTGCCAGCAATGGTGCTGGAGGTGGATTTGATAGGGTCTTATAAGAGACCTTTAGATAAGTACATGGAACTTAATAAGATAGAGGGTTATAAGTAAACCTAGTAATCTCTAAGGTAGGACATGTTCGGCACAACTTTGTGGGCTGAAGGGCCTGTATTGTGCTGTATTTTTACTATGTTTCTATGTTTCTATCTTGACTTCGTTCTCACTCCCCTTGTCCAGTTCCATTCCTACCTACATTTATGAAACCTCTGATTCTCTGCACTACATCAACAATTTCCAGTGTTCCAATACTAACCGCTTCCTCTTCATATGGATGTCCAATCCCTCTACACTTCCATCCCCCACCAGTAGGGTCTCAGGGCTCTCCGCTTCTTCTTCAAACAGAGACCTGAACAACCTTAACCACCACCACTCTCTCCTGCCAAGACAAACTTGTTCTGCCACTAAATAATTTCTCCTTTAACTTGTCTCACTTCCTGCAAATAAAAGCTTTGGCTATGAGTACCTATATGGATTCCAGTTGTGCCTGTATTTTTGTTGGGTTTGTGGAACATTCCTTGTTCCAATTTACTCAGGTCCTCTCCCAAATCTCCTCAGGTGCATCGATGACTATATTAGTGTTGATTCAAGCTTCTGTCTGTAACCATTTATCTTCCATTCCTCTCTCACTTTCGTGTGGTCTATCTCCAACACTAGGAGTCAGCGGCATGGCGCACAGCAGTTAGTACTGCTACCTCGCAGCATCAGGGACCCGGATTCAATTCTTGGCTTGAGTGACTGTGTGACTTCTCCCCATGCCTGACTGACTCATCCACCCACTCTCTTATTCACTCACTATGAGATTTGAGACTTGAATACAGGAGCAAATTTAAAAAATAGGGGTGTGACCACTTCATCCTTTTATTCCCACGCGCGCTGCTGTTCTATAGAAATGTCGGCGCTGACTCAGTGCTGCTATAGCAGGAAACACAAAAGTGTGCAAAAATGTTGAGTTGCATATATCTTCACAGCAGCAGTAATACACATTGCATTGATGCAGAGCTGAAGCCTGAGCCAATCATTATCATTGAGATATTTGATTTAACTGAAAGTTCACCTCTTCATGTCGTGAATAACATTGAAGCTCTAGGGGTTGCACAGTGGTTATCATTGCTACGTCACAGTGCCAGGGATTCGGGTTCAATTCCTGACTTGGGTCACTGTTTGTGTGGAATTTGCGTGTTCTGTCCATGTCAGTGTGGGTTTCATCCCAGTGCTCCGGTTTCCTCTCACAGTCCAAAGACGTGCTGGTTAGGTGCATTGACCATGGTAAATTTTCCCTCAGTGCACCCAAACAAACAACAGAGTGTGGCGATTAGGGGAATTTCACAGTAACTTCACTGCAGTGTAATGTAAGCCTAGTTATAAATAACAAATAAACTTTAAGATTTAAAAAAGAGGGACCACTGCCTTATCCGTTATATCTGTGCTTAAACTTGCAGGCCAGTTTCAATCAGCTTATTAGTCTCTTTCACTACAATTTAAAAAAGTTCACAAGAGACTCCCTTTTTAAAAGAACCCTAATGAACACACTCCCTTCAAGAAAAATCCAGATTGAGAATTAAAAATAGTGCTAATGGCATCATTCCCTCTTGAAAAAGATCTCCAAAGTGAGACCATTCCTTCAATGAGGTCAGAAAAAAAACACATCCTAATTCCTTCACCTCAAAGGAAGGTGGAAGGAAAATTGCTGGTAATTTTCAGAAAGGAATTCAATGTTTGGTTGAAAAGCAGAAATGTGCAGATATATCGGAAAGGAGCAGTGTGATGAGGATAATTCTTACTGAGAGCCAAAACTGGCACAATCATCAAATATCGTGTATTGTGAGTCTTTTCAATTTGGTTTCCAACCCTTTTCCACATCTTTGTCATTTATATTTTACTGTTTCTTGTTCTTGAATCTTATCTCTTCACAGATTCTTTCAGTGGCTCCCTGACCGAATTCGACTTCCGTGTCAGAGAATCATGTGCAGACCCTCACCGTGTCGGCTAACTAGACGCTGCTGCACTCGATCCTGTTGGGAATGCCTGTGACCAGTGAGTACAAAACATTGCATCTATCGTGTCAAACAACTACAGGCCAAGAGCAGGAAAAGCAACTGGTATCAGGCTCGGGACCTTCAACATGGAAATACACTTCTCAGAGAATCAGCATTCCCTGATGGTTCAACCCACTGCCATCACAGGTCCCACTCACATCTGACTTCCTGGCCGTATCCCCTTTCCGAAATTATCCACCCCCTGACACTGTCCACACCCTGGGATTATCCACATCCTGGCACTGTCCTGATTGCTCACTTTGCTGATGAAATGTGGGGAAACAGCTGGAGACTCAGTGATGTATCTTCAATCTGATGTGATTTGCACATGTTCTAATTCAGAAACTGAAGACATCGATAAGGCTTTCAATGTGCAGGAATTGTCAGTATTTTTTTAGTACTACTTGTTACTAACCCCAATATTCCAACATTTCACTCAAGCTGCAAAGTTATGCGTGATAGCGTTGAACCTCACAAGATGCAATTCGGGCTCCTGGAGTGGTGTGAACCCTGAGGGACTAATTTATTATGTGACCATTACCCACCAGTATTGTCACAAAGAACAAAAAAAATTACAGCACAGGAGCAGGCCTTTCGGCCCTCCAAGCCTGTACCAACCACGCTGCCCGATTTAATTAAAACCTCCAACGCTTCCAGGAACCAAATCCCTCTATTCCCATTTCATTCATAGAACATAGAACATTACAGCGCAGTACAGGTCCTTCGGCCTTCGATGTTGTGCCGACCAGTGGAACCAATCTAATGACCCTTTAACCTAAACTATAGAACGTAGAACTTGTCTATATACTTGTCAAGATGCCCCTTAAAAGTCATTACCATATCCAGTTCCACTACCTCCCCCAGCAACAAGTTCCAGGTACCCACCACTCTCTATGTAAAAAATCTGCCTCGTACATCTGTTTTAAATCTCTCCCTCCCATCTTAAACCTATGCTCCCTAGTAATTGCCTCTTCCACACTAGGAAGAAGCTTCTGACTATCCACTCTTTCCATGCCTCTCATGATCTTGTAGACTTCTATCAGGTCTCCCCTCAACCTCTGTCGCTCCAGTGAGAACAAACTAAGTTTCTCCGACTTCTCCTCATAGCTAATACTCTCCATATCAGGCAACATCCTAGTAAAATCTGTTCTGTACCGTCTCCAAAATTTCCATATCCTTCTGGTAGTGTGATGACCAGAATTGAATACTATATTACAAGTGCAGCCTAACTAAGGTTCTCTAAAGTGGCAACATGCCAATTTTTAAATTCAGTATCCCGGCCGATGAAGGAAAGCCTTCTTGACTACCTTCCCCACCTGCATTGCCAATTTCAGTGACCTGTGTACCTGTACACCCATATTCCTTTGCCTATCAATATTCCTAAAGATTCTGCCACTTACTTTATATTTCTTATCTATATTAGACCTTCCAAAATGCACCACCTCACATTTGTCCGGATTAAACTCCATCTGCCATCTCTCCACCCAAGTCTCTAACTGATCTATATCCTGCTGTATCCTCTGATGGTCCTCATCGCTATCCACAAGTCCACCAATCTTTGTGTCATCTGCAAACTTACTAATCAATCAGTGATTAGTGACAGTGATAGCCTTTTTCCTAGGATGGAGAAAGCTAGCACGAGGGGACACAGCTTTAAATTAAGGGGTATGAGTTATAGGACGGATATCAGAGGTAGGTTCTTTACTCAAAGAGTGATTAGGGAGTGGAATGCCCTGCCTGCAGCTGTTGTAGATGCGCCAAGTTTGGTGGCGTTTAAGAGGTTAGTTGATAAGTATATGGATGAGAAGGGAATGGTTTAGTTAGGAGGGGCATTGCTTTTTATTTTGGTCGGCACAACATCGAAGGCCGAAGGGCCTGTTCTGTGCTGTATTGTTCTATGTTCTATGTTCTATGTTCTAATCCAGTTACATTTTCCTCCCAATCATTTATATATACTACAGACATCAAAGGTCCCAGGACTAATCCCTGAGGAACACCACTTATCATAACCCTCCATTCAGAAACGTCCAAAGATGTACAGGTTAAATTGATTGGCCTTGCTAAAATTGCCCCTTAGTGTCCTGAGATGTGTAGGTTAGAGGGATTAATGGGAAAATATGTAGGGATATGGGAGTATGGCTTGAGTGAGATTGTGGTTGGTGCAGACTTGATGGGCCAAATGGCCTCTTTCTGCACTGTATAGTTTCTATGATATATTTCTATGCACCCTTCCACTGCTATCCTCTGTCTTCTTTGACCGCGGTTGACATGATATGGAGATATTGGCAATGGACTGGGGTAAACACAGTAAGAAATCGCACAACACCAGGTTAAAATCCAACAGGTTTATTTGATAGCAAATGCCAGTAGCTTTTGGAGCATTGTCCTTAATCAGAACTCCTACTCATCAGGTGAGTAGGGTTCTGTTCACAAACAGGGCATATAAAGACACAAATTCAATTTACAAAATAATGTTTGAAATGTGGGTCTTTACAGCTAATCAAGTCTTAAGGGTACAGACAATGTGAGAGGAGAAAACATTAAGCACAGGTTAAAGAGATGTGTACTGTCCCCAGACAGGACAGTTAGTGAGATTTTGCAAGCCCATGTAGTCATGGGGGTTACAGATAGTGTGACATGAACTCAAGATCCTGGTTGAGACCATCCATTTGGTAGCAAAATCCAGTAGCTTTCAGAGTGTTGCTCCTTCATCAGGTGTGTGGGAGTTCTGTTCAGAAACAAGGCATATAAAGACACAAACCCAATTTATGGAATAATGACTGGAATACAAATCTTTACAGCTCATCAAGTCTTAAGGGTACAGACAATATGAAAGGAGAGAGCATTAAGCGCAGATTAAAGAGATATGTATTATCTCCAGACAGGACAGTTAGTGAGATTCTGCAAGTCCAGGCAAATCACAGGGGTTACAGATAGTGTGACATGAACACAAGATCCCAAATATCAGTCTCTGCTCAGCGACTCAGTCACCTTAACACTTCAATCTACCGCAAGCCCACGGATAACCTCATGATGCTTCTGCTTCCACCTCAAACACGTTAAAGAAGCCATCCCCTACGGAAAGCCCTCACATACACAGGACCTGCTCAAATGAGGAGGATCACAACAGGCATCTCCAGATGCTGAAAGTGCCCTCATAAGACCAGGATATGGCACTCAACTCATCAATCCACAGCTCCTCAGAAGAGCACAGGACAGTAGCACAGTGGTTAGCACTGCTGCTTTACAGTTCCAGCAACCTGGGTTCAATTCCCGGCTTAGGTCTCGGTCTTTGTGGAGTTTGCACATTCTCCTCGTGTCCGTGTGGGTTTCCTCCAGGTGCTCCGGTTTCCTCCCACAGTCCAAAGATGTGCAAGTTAGGTTGATTGGCCATTATAAAAATTGCCCCTAGTTAATGAGATGCTTAGGTTAGAGGGATTAGTGGGTAAATATGTAGGGTTCCGGAATAGAGCCTGGGTAGGACTGTGTTCAATACAGAATCGATGGGCTGAATGGCCTCTTTCGGTACTATAGGGTTTCTATAATTTCTATGATTTCTATGAAGACAGACACGGGACACAGTGAAAAGAGTACTCTTCGTCATCCAGTACTTCCCCGGAGCAGAGAAGCTATGACATCTTCTCTGGAGTCTTCAACATATCATTGATGAAGATGAACATCTTGTCAAGACCATCCTCAAACCGCCACTTCTTGCCTTCAAACAACTGTACAACCTCAAACAGACCATTGTCCGCAGCAAACTGTCCAGCCTTCAGGTGAACAGTGACCATGACACCACACAACCCTGCCACAGCAACCTCTGCAAGAAGTGCCGGATCATCAACAAGGATACTATCATTTCATGTGAGAATACCATCCACAAGGTACACAGTACATATTCTTGCAACTCGGCCAATGTTGTCGACCTGATATGCTGCAGGAAAGGATGTCCCAAGACATGGTACACTGGGGAGACCATGCAGACACTAAACAACAGATGAACGAATATCGCTCGACAATCACCAGGCAAGACTGTTCCCTTCCTGTTGGTGAACACTTCAGTGGTCACGGGCATTCGGGCTCTGATCTTCAGGTAAGCGTTCTCCAAGGCGGCCTTCACGACACATGATAGCACAGAGTCGCTGAGCAGAGACTGATAACCAAGTTCTGCACACGTGAGGACGGCCTCAACCAGGATCTTGGATTCATGTCACATTATCTGTAACCTCCATGACTTGCCTGGATTTGCAAAATCTCACTAACTGTCCTGTCTGGAGACAATACATATCTTTTAACCTGTGCTTAATGCTCTCTCCTTTCACATTGTTTGTACCCTTAAGACTTGATTAGCTATAAAAACTTGCATTCCAATCATTATTTTGTAAATTGAGTTTGTGTCTTTATATGTCCTGTTTGTGAACAGAACTCCACTCACCTGACAAAGGAGCAACGCTCTGAAAGCTCGTGGATTTTGCTACCAAATAAACCTGTTGACTTTAACCTGCTGTTGTAAGACTTCTTACTTTTCTTTGACCGAGCCAGTTTTGTATCCACATTGCCAACTCAGCTCTGATCCCACGCAACTTCACCTTCTGAACTGGTCTGCCATGAGGGACTTTGTCAAAAGCCTTACTGAAGTCCACGTAGGTAACATCGACTGCTCAACCCTTATCAACGATCTTTGTCACTTCCTCGAAAAGCTTGATCAAGTTCATGAGACATGACCTCTCCTTCAGAAAACCATGTTGCCTCTTGGTAATATGTTCACTTATTTCCAAATGGGAATAAATCCTGTCTCCTGCCTCTCCAATAATTTCCCTACCACTGATGTAAGGATCAACGACCTGTAATTATCTGGATTAGTCTTGCAACCTTCCTAAACAAAGGAACAACATTGGCTACTCTCCAGTTCTCTGGGACCTTCCCTGTAGCCAGTGAGGATACAAAGATTTCTCTGAAGGCCCCAGCAATTTCCTCTCTTCCCTCTCTCAGTATTCTCGGGTATATCCCATCAGGTCCTGGAGACTTACATACCTTGTTGTTTCTCAAGAACCCCAATAGCTCCTCCTTTTTGATCTCAACATGAGTCAAACTATCTACACATCCTTTCCCAGACTTATCATCCACCAAGTCCTTCTCTTTGGTAAATACTAACGCAAAGTAGTCATGAAATAATTCATCCATTTCCTCTTGCTTCACACATAGATTTCTTCATTTGTCCTTGAGTGGGCCAACCCTCTCCCTGGCTACCCACTTGTTCTTTATATATGTGTTAAAAGTCTTGGGATTTTCCTTAATCTGGCTGGCTAATGTTTTTTAATGACCCATCTTAACTCTATTTACTCCTTGCTTAAGTTTTTTTCACTTGTATTCCACACTTCCTTTGTGTGCTCCCAGTCTCCTAGCTTTGATAAAGGTTCCCTTTTCCTTCTTGACTAGGCTCACAATATCTCTCATTATCCAAGGTTCCCAAAACTTGCAATTACTCATCCTTCATCCTAATAGGATCCCTATCAATTTACACTTGAAAGTCTTCCACAAGCCAGATGTTGATTTGCCCTCATCTGTCCCTAATCTACATTCTTCAGTTCCTGCCTAATATTTTTGGAATTAGCTTTCTCCCAATTTAACACCTTAACTTGAGGACTACACTTTTCTTTGTCCATCAGAACCTTAAAGCTTACTGAATTGGGGTCACTGTTCTTGAAGTGCTCCCCTACTGAAACATCGACCACCTGGCTTGGCTCATTCCCCAATACCAGGTCCAGTATGGCCCCTTCCCTAGTTGGACTACCTACATACTGTTTCAGGAAGCCCCCCTGGATGCTCCTTACAAACTCTGCCTTTAGCATTAAGTGAGTCCTTGTCAATATAGAGGAAATTAAAATCTCCCACCACAACAATCCTGTTATTTTTACACCTTGCCAAAATCTGCCTACATATCTGTTCCTCAATCTCCCACTGGCAGTTGGATGGCCTATAGTAAACTCTCAACACTTTGACTGCACCTTTCCTATTCCTGAGCTCTACCCATATTGCCTTGCTGTATGAACTCTCCAAGGTGTCCTCCCGGAGTACAGCTGTGACATTCTCCTTAACCAGTAGTGCAACTCCTCCACCCCTTTTACATCCTCCTTTATTCTGCCTGAAACATCTATGTCCTGGAATGTTAAGCTGCCAATCCTGTCCTTCCCTTAAGCAAGTCTCTGTAATGGCAACTATATTGTAGTTCCTAGTACGAATCCAAGCTCTAAGTTCATCTGCCTTACCTGTTACACTTATTACATTAAAACAAATACCTTTATTATTTATTAGAATCGAGTTTGTCTGTGAGTGCAGACATATGCTACTTACCCATATTCTGTGTGTAACAGAAATCTTGAGCTTAATTTATTGAAATATTCTTTTTACAGCTAGCTTTGTATAAAGTTTTTGAAGTTTGCAGTTTCTCTTTGCACTTTGGCAGTTTTTGCTGGGAAGTTGCATTTTGCAGTTTTGCTTTTGATATTTTCCATTGTCTTAATGATTGTTATTTACATCACAAGCTGTTGAAAATTGTTTTGTTGCAAACATGCAATAGCCGGCTGTCACACCAGGGACCTGGTCTCGGGTCACTGCTTGAGTGGAGTTTCCACATTCTTCCCGTATCTGCGTGGATTTCTTTCCGGTGCTCACTTTCCTCCCACAGTCCAAAGATGTGCATGTTGAGTGAATTGGCCATGCTAAATTATCCCTTTATGTCCTGAGATGTATAGGTTATACATCTCAGGACCACCATGGTAAATGCATAGTGTTACGAGGATAGAGTAAAGAAAAAGACGTGGGTGGGATGCTGTTTCGCAGAGTTGCTGCAAATTCTATGAGCTGATTGACATCCGTCTGCACAATGAATTCAACGGCTGTATGTCTTTGACAAGAGAGAGGATTTTACAAAGGGCCAACACATGTGGGTGTAGCTACGTCTCAGGTGTTCGGTCTACATTCACCATTATCCTGAGACATTTACGCTATGTGTAGATTGGCACGTGGCAGAGGAAACTGGACTTCCCAGGACAGGTCGCCATAAATACTATCCGCTGTGGCAGGCAACCTGTGAAAGGGAACATTGCCATACCATACGGCTTTCTCCCTGTATTCCTTCACCCAGGGACATCGCCAATTGAAGCTTTCAGAGGGACACTGAGTTTTCTCTGAGTGCCTGGTTACCCTTGACATGACATACATGAGAATACCCAACATTTCATTGACCGTGTAATCTTCATGAATAGAAAGGGTTTGGGCTCAATTAATGCATAGGGAGTAACAGGTCAAGAAATATTGTAATGCACAGTTTACATGGAGCTGATGTTCTATATTTCATTCTTTCAGAATCAGAGCACTGATGGTAAGAACTGTTCGTGTTTTGAGCACCACCAGCTGATGGCAACTTATTTTAAACAAAAGAATTTTATGTGAAATGAAAAAAAATCTATGAATGTTTGGAAGTGTGAAATAAAAACAGAAGATGCTGCAAGCACACAGCGGGTCCAGCAACCCTAGAAGGAGAAAGGTCAGCTAACACTGGCCATGCCTCAGTTCTAATGAAGAAACACTCCTCAAGGATTAGCCCCACTGGCTTTACCTAGGATAGAAGAACTGGTTTAAATGTGGCTGGGTTAAGTGTGCAGGATATTCCATGAAGGGGACAGGTACACTCACAGACCCAGTACACAGAAACATATACACGGAAACTCAATCAGCAACAGATACAGAGGCTTTCCAGCAAATACAATGCACACACATACAAAATTCATCATAGATTCATAAAATAGAATAACTGAGTTCAGCAAGCAGTTAGTGAATAATGCTGATTAAAATATCTAACCAGAGAGAATTGTTGAATTTCCTTTGGTGGAAGAGACTTGTCTGGATGCAGAACAATATCTCCATTATCTCCAATAATCGAAATTGAATTAACTCAGGTCTTCCTATTTTAAGTGATCAAGAGAAAACAATGATTATGTCAAGAAAGCTTTAAAGTTTCCCACAAGTTGCACTCAGAACAATAAGAACATTGATGCTGGTATCAGTGAAACCATGCTGGTGAGCTGGAAGTGGACTTGGAGGAGGGAGTGGGTGATGAAGAGAATTTTACAAAGGTATGCAAGGCTGTCAGCTTGTTGCCGGTATCTCTAACTGATGACAATTATGTCTCGGATTGAGGGTGGTAAGAAGGAGGTATATGATCAAATTTTCCAATTTTCCACTGGTCCTTCTGCTGTTGGGACCATGAGGGGAAGGTTGGTGGCACAGTGGTTAGCACGCCATCTGTGTGGAGTTTGTACATTCTGCATGAGTTTCTTCTGGATGCTCCAGTTTCCTCCCACAGTCTAAAGATGTGCGGGTTGGGTTGATTGGACGTGCTAAATTGATCTAGTGTCAGGGTAAGGTAAATGTGGGGTTACGGGAATAGGGCCTGAGTGGGATGTTGTTGGTGCAGACTCGATGGGCTGAATGGCCTCCTGCACTGTGTGGATTTTATGATTCTAGGACTACTGCCTCACAGAGCCAGGAACCTGGGTTCAATTCCGGCCTTGGGTAACTGTGTGGAGATTTCACATTCTCTCCCCATGTCTGCATGGATTTCCTCCAGATATTGTGGTTTCCAGTTTTATCGAATGGGTTCTCAGAGGCTTTCCCCCAGGGCTGAAATGGATGCCATAACGGGACACAGGTTTAAGGTGCTGGAGAGTAGGTACAGAGGAGATGTTGGGTACGTTTTTCACTCAGAGAGTGGTGGGTGTGTGGAATTGGCTGCCGGTGGTGGTGGTGGAGACAGATTCGATAGGGTCTTTTAAGAGACTTTTGGATAAATACATGGGATTTAGTAAGATAGAGGGTTGTAGGTAAGCCTAGTAGATAGGGATATGTTCGGTACAATTTGTGGGCCAAAGGGCCTGTTTGTGCTGTAGTTTTTCTATGTTCCTCCCATACTCCAAAAATGTCTGAGTTAAGTGAATTGGCCATGGTTATGTTAGGAGGATTAGTGGGGTAAATATGGGATTACAAGGATAGGGTCTGGATTGGGGTGCTGTGTTGGAGAGTTGGAGCAGAATGGCCTACCTCTGCACTGTAGGGATTCTGTAAAGGTCTGTGTGAATGTTTCCACCTCCAAAATTTCACTGTGAATCTAAAGTGAGTCTGATCTCACAGCAGTCAGGCTCATTGTGAGGAAGTAAATTTGAATATGAGCTGTGATTGGCAAATAACAGCATTCAGAAGACCTGAATGCGACATTTTTGCTGAGAAATAAAAAGCGATTGTGTGTGAAATACTCACCAGGTCAGGCAGCATCAGTGTGAGAGAGAAAGAGAGTTAGTGTTTCCAGTTGAAGAGGAAGGCTTCAAAATATTTGTCTCTTTTCAGAGTTAAGGTAAATTTCCAAACAGTTCTGCTGAACTAATCGCTGCCCTCCCCAGCTTGACTCTGAGTACCAAGCATATCTTGTCTACAAACTCATATCTTCAAATCATCTTACTGTTATGCCGGGAAGTTGATTGCCTAAAGAAGTAATGCGAAATCCTACAAAGAGGAATATCTTGCCTTGTAATCTGTTAAAAGTGTGTGGGGAAGTGAACTGTCCTTCAGTGATATTTAGTGGTTAACTAACAGAAATACCTGACACTTACTTTAAAATGAACACTTAAACCAACAGGGAACTTTAACTAACAAGTGGCATACCGAATAAAATAATATTCTAATGAAATGCTGTTCAAATAAATACAAATAAATACAATGTCCATTCAGTAACAAAAAAGTAATAATAGAATTTAGACACTCTCAAAAAATAAATAACCAGGTTTTGTGTCTTTGAACCTTCTGGAGTTTCTTGCTTGATTTCTCTGTCTGAATTCTTTTTGATCTGGTACCTTTTGCTGGTTAGATGGTGCGTTCTCTTAAGAGATATATAAAGCTGGCAGGGTGAAAAGCTGCTCTCTTGAGAATATTGAGAGGTGGCAATTGCTAACCATGTGTATATCTTTTTGCAATCTTTTTTGAAGAACTATCAATTTTCCTACAACAGTATTGGTCTGATTTTTTTCAATATCATCAAATTCAAATCTGATAGGTTCTTGGTAGCTGAGTCCTTGCTTTAAATTGATTGAGCAAAATTCAAACATCCAAATGCCTGAAGCCTGTTACCAAGGCAATCCTGTTGTCTGGTCTTGGATTTCAGCTTGGATTCGGTATGTACTCTGCATTTTAAACCTCTAAACACTGAAACTAAAATTACCTTTTAAAGGGACCGATGTTTTTCCCTCTGGCATTTTTATATCTTTACAAACTCAACTTCACAACATTAGTCTATTACTACTCTGCTGTATCTCCCTTTCATGTATTGAATGTGCAAAATTGAGTATTTCTGACAGATCCAAAAATGCCAATGGGCAGAGATCACTGATCAAGAATTAAACTTTGCTGTTAACTGTGAGCAGTGACTGCAGAAACCACTAGTGCAAATAACATTTCTACTTTCTCCTAAAAATATTTTTACATACTTTAATATACTTTAATGTACTTTTTATAAAAGTACATTAAAGATGGTTTAAACGTAACATTATATAGTTTGAAAAAATATCCCATTTGATATTTAAAATGTAGTAACATACAATTGCAGTCAATATTTATAACATTCACTACATGTCAAACATAAGCTCGTGTTCTGCACAGTTCCTAGTCTGTGTACAGTGGCTGAAGGGCTATTATGTCTTTGCAGCAACTGCCCCAAGCTTTACTGAAAGCTCAGCATGTTGTCCTTTCACTTGCCAACAGCAATTTTCTTAAAAGGCTGTCAAGTTTTGGGCAGACCAAAGTGTGTCTTTCTGTGAATTGATGGTACTCCAGCAGCCATTCATGTTCCTCTTGGAGTGCGTTCTCGGGAACAATTCATACAGGACAGAGTCCCCTGTGTTATGGAACTGCTGAGAATGAAGAACTGCCAAACCAGTGCATCTCTTTCCAGACCTTCTTTGCAAAGGCACAATCAAGGAGGATAATTGCACATAGCAACGCAGAGTGCCTCACACCTCTTAACCTGCTTCTTAGCTGTAATGAAGAGGGAGTCACGTCCACATGCCCAGTACTCTTTTCGCCATGGCTAGTTTCACCATTCCAGTTTTAACCTTGTCCCCAGAAACCTCAACTGAAATGAAGATGAAAGGGATGGAGTATTGGTCAACTTTAATTCCCAAAGAACATGGTCTGGCCCTTGCCACAAAAACCTTTTGTTTTAGGTCACAGTGACACAGTGGTTAACACTACTGCCTCACAGGACCAGGGATCCAGGCTCAATTCCTGGCTTGAGTCATTGTGTGGACTTTGCATGTTCTTGCAATGTCTGTGTGGGTTTCCTTCGGGTGCTTGGTTTCCTCCCACACTCCAAAAATGTGTGGGTTAGGTTGATTGACCATGATAAATTGTCCCAAGACCCGTATAACTGCAGTAAGACATCCTTACGCCTATATACAAATCCTTCTGTCATGAAGGCCAGCATGCATTTAGTTTCCTCACTGCTTGCTGCATGCCAACCTTCAGCAATTATTCCACCATGACACCGAGATCACATTATATTTCCCCTAGACTGCCACGATTCAGATAATATTCTTCCTTTCTGTTTTTGCCACCAAAGTAGATAACCTCACATTCATTCATATTATTTTGCATTTACCAAGTATTTGCACACTCAGCCAGCCTGTCCAAGTCACCCTGCAGCCTCTTGGCATCCTTCTCACAGCACACACTGCCACCCAGCTTAGTGTCATCTCAAATTTGGAGATATTACATTCAATTTCTATGTCCAACTCATTAATGGATATTGTGAATAGCTGGGGTTCCAGCACTGTATCTTTCTTATAAAACCTCACTTGTCACTGCCTGCCAAATGAAAAGGACTCATTTATTCCCACTCTGTGCTTCCTATCTGTCAACAAATTCTCTATTCACATCACTATATTACTCCCAATACCATGAGTTTTAATTTTCCTCACTAATCTCTTGTGTGGGACTTCATTAGAAGCCTTTTGAAAGTCCAGATATACAACATGCACTGATTCACCCTTGTCCTCTTTACTGGTTACATCCTCAGAAAATTCCAGAAGATTTGTCGAGCATAATTTCCCTTTAGTAAATCCAAACTGACTTGGACCGATCCTGTCACTGCTTTCCAAATGCTCAGTTATTACATCCTTAATGATAGACTCCAGTAATTTCCCCATCACTGATGTCAGGCTAACTAGTCTATAATTCCCTGTTTTCTCTTCCTGCTTTTTTAATGAGCTACATTCCAATCTACTGGAACTCCTGCCAGAGTCTGTATTGAAAAATGATCACCAATGCGCCTACTGTTTCTAGAACCACGTCCTTGAGAACTTAGGGATGCAGTTGGTAATTTAGTGAGTACTTACTTCACTAAGCACTGTGATCATAAAATAACCAACAGAACAGGTTTTCTTGAGTTTAGCAGAGAGATTAGTTTTATTATATTTAAACGAACCTAAGTAAAACTATAAAATACGGACTGGCTTTCGTGAAGACACATACACACCACACACACATACACACTTGAAGTTCACACACATACACACACTCAAAGTTCAGACAAACACTCAAAGTTCATACACATTCAAAGTTCACACATATACACACACACAGACACACTCAAAGTTCACTCACACACAAACTCGAAGTTCAACACAAACTCGAACTTCACACACATGCACTTAAAATTCATACTCAAAGTTCACACACATGCATTCAAAGTTCACACATATACAAACTCGAAGTTTAACCACACTCTCAAAGTTCACACACACATACATACACACTTGAATTTGACAATTGAATTCATGAATCTTTAGTCGCTCGTAATTTTTCCCATTCTTGGTAATATTTTGATATTATAGCTTGAACATCTTTCCTATAATACCTAATACTGACCTGGCCATTGTCACATGTAAATTTATCATTATTTCTTTCCCCTTTCACTCAGTGCCTCTATTTAAAAACTCAAAATGTTGTAATAGTTCTTATGGCTTTGCTTAGCAGTACTCACTCATTCAGGAGACTATGTATTTGAACTCATGAGCTTCAATTTGCCTAACCTTTCCTTGTAACCCAGACTTTTCATACCAAGAAAGCATCCTGGTAAACCTGCTCTGCACCCTCTCCAAGGTCTCCACGCCCTTCCGGTAGTAAGGCAACCAGAACTGGATGCAGTATTCCAAATGAGGTCTAACCAATGTTCTATACAACTGCAACATTAACCGCCAGCTCTTATACTCTGTACCCCTTCCTATAAAGGCTAGCACACCATAAGCTTTCTTCACAACCTTCTCTACCTGTACTGCCACCTTCAAAGACTTCTGCACTTGCAACCCCTAGTCCTTCTGCATTTCTATACTCTTAATAGGTCTACCCTTTACCATATACCTCCCCACTACATTCTTTCTCCTGAAATGCATCACCTCGCATTTATCAGGATTGAATTCCATCTGCCATCTGTCTGCCCAAGCTACCAGCCTATCTATGTCCTGCTGCATTGCCTGACAATGCTCCTCACTGGCCGCAAGTCCAGCCATCTTTGTATCGTCTACAAACTTGCTGATCACTCCACTTACTCCCTCTTCTAAGTCATTTATATATATTACAAATAGAAGAGGTCCCAGTACCGAATCCTGTGGCACACCACTAGTGACTGACCTCCAGCTAGAAAAACACCCTTCCACTACTACTCTCTGTCTCCTATTACCAAGCCAGTTATTAATCCATCTAGATACCTGTCCTTGTATTCCATGAGCCTTCACCTTTTCAACTAACCTAACATGATCCTGATAGAATCTCCCATCCTGCCAGGAGCACTTCATTATGGCAGGATTTAGAGTAGCGCCCCAGGTTCAGGGAACTAGTGGGAGACCCTGCCAGAATGAAGGGGAAGCAATTGAGGAGCCCCCGCGTGGGTTGGATGGTGGGAGGGTTGTGCCCCCTGGGCATGAATACTCTGGCAGTGCCAGCCTGTGCCCCCGGCACTGCCCAAGGAGCAAAATTCCCATGTCCAGGGGGTGCTACCCACCGGGCATCAGGCAGTGCCAAGGGGACGGGGCCTATTGAGGGCAGGGCCTAGGAGTAGTTGGTGGAGATGAGGATGGGGGGTTCTGCTGCCACTCTGCATGGCGATAGATTTAGGATGGGGTGAGGGCAGTGATTGGGGTGGGCTGGCGGGGGGGAGGCCTTCCTCCCGAGGGCAAGGGTCTGAGTGGATCCTGGTGGAGGATCACTAGAGGGCGGGGGACATTGGGTCTGCCGGGATGAGGGGGTGGAGGGCTTACTATGGCTGTGAGTGTGGGCTAGCCATCGGGCGCTCTGTGATGGAGGGGTCAGGGCTGGCCTGGGAATTGTGTTAAAGGGCTGGAGAGGCAGCACTGCAGAGGTCCGGGGCAGGTCAACGATTGGGCTGGCCAGCAAATAGGGAGACTGATAAATCGTGGCCAATGCACATGCTCAGACTTCCAGAACTATCAGACTCTGACATGAATAGGCCCTGCTCCCCTGGGTTTTTAATGAAATTCGCAGATGGGACCTCTGCAGTTCACAGAATGGGGAGATTCGAGGGTAAAGTTGAACTGACAAAACAGTAATGATCTAGAACAGTTTTTCCACCAATTCTGCACTTTTGGGAGAATTGCCCTCATAGTGACTGAAACTAAGAATGGCACTGCGAGATTTCATGTTTTAAGACTTTTACTGTTCCAAACAAACTAAAATTAACATTTAACATTCTTTAGTAGGCAACTAATACATTAAACTATAGAAAAAGTATTCCCCATTAACTTATTATCACAACCAAAAGTCCATGTCTCATGTATACATTAGACTACACTCTCACCAAAGATTATATATAAAGTCCCAAGCTCTTCCTGTTTTCACCGGAATCTCTTCTCCTTGCCCCACCAGTTGGAATATTCCATTGTCCTTTTTATAAAGTCCCTTTAATCAATCTTCTGAATATTATCAAATGGACTTCCAATAGCAAAGCACCTGTTGGTGGGAATGCAGAGGAGATTGACTAGGTTGATTTCGAAATTGAGAGGGTTGGCCTATGATTGGACTCGGACTATAGTCATTGGAATTTAGAAGAATGGGGGGATGTGGGGTCTTATGGAAACACATAAAATTATGAAGGGAATAGATAAGATAGAAGCAGGGATGTTATTTCCACTGGTAGGTGCAACTAGAACCAACGGTTATGTCTCAAAATAAGGAAGCAGATTTAGGATTGAGTTGAGGAGGAACTTCTTCACCCAAAGGGTTGTGAATCTGTGGAATTTCCTGCCCAGTGAAGCAGTTGAAGATACCACATTGAATGTTTTTGAGACAAAGATAGATAAATTTTTGAACAGTAAAGAAATTAAGGTGCAGCAGATAATTAAGAAGGCAAGTGGAATTTTTTCCTTCATTGCTAGAGGGATGGAGTTTAAAAACAGAGAGGTTATGCTGCAGCTGTATAAGGTGCTGGTGGAGCCACACCTGGAATACTGTGTTACACTTGATAACTGTAAAAAGATCAGCTGTGATCTCATTGAATGGCCGAGCAGGCTTGAGAAGCTAAATGGCCTACTCCTGCTCCCAGTTCTTACATCCTTATGTTCTCTTACAGAAGGAGAGAGATCTGGAAAGATGGAGCAAGGTCTATATCACAGTGCCTTGATGGCCGTAGCTTACAGTGATGGGACAAAGGAACCCAGAGCTGGAGGAACATAAAGTTCAGAAAAGATGTAGAGCTGGAAGAATTTATAGAGGTATGATGGGTAGGGTCATTTGACCACACAAATGAAAATTTTAAAACTGAAGTATTGTTGACTAGAAGCCAATCAGCAAGCACAGAGTGACGGTGTAAGAAAGAAGTGGTATAATCAGACAAAGTTAGCATGGAATTACGAAAGAGAAATCGTGCTTGACGAATCTATTGGAATTCTTTGAGCGTGTAACTAGTAGAGTTGACTGAGGAGAACCTTGGGTGTGATTTATTTAGACTTTCAGAAGACTTTCGACAAAGTCTCACATAACAGACTACTGTGTGAATAAGTGCTTGATTGCGCTTGGTGTCTTGAGATGGATAGAAAGCTGACAGGAAGCAAAGAGTTTGCATAAATGGGTCTTTTTCCGATTTTCAGACAGTGGCTAATGTGGTACTGTAGGGATCTATGCTAGGATCCCAATTGTTCACATTGTATGTTAATGATTTCGAAGAGGGAACTAATTATCTCCAAGTTTGCAGATGATACAAAGTTGGGTAGGTGAGCTGTGAGGAGGATACAGAGATGCTTCAGTGTGATTTGGACAGGCTGCATGAGTAGGCACATGCATGGCAGATGCAGTACAATGTGGATAAATGTGAGGTTATCCACTTTGGTAGCAATAATATGAAGGCAGGTTATTATTTGAATGGGTGTAAATTGAGAGAGGTGGATATGGTGCATCATTTGCTGAAAGTAAGGGCACAGGTACAGCAGATAGTAAAGAAGGCAAATGGTATGTTGGCTTTCATAATGAGAGGATTTGAGTATAGGTGTAGGGAGGTTTTATTGCAATGGTATTGAATATTGGTGTGGCTGCACCTGGAGTATTGTGTGCAGTTTTGGTGCCCTTAGCTGAGGAAGATGTCATTGCTATAGAGAGAGTGCAGTGAAGGTTTACTGGGCTGATTCCTGGGATAGTAGGTCTGTCATATGAGGAGAGACTAAGTTGGTTAGGATTGTATTCATTGGAGTTTAGAAGAATGAGTTTTATAAGTTTGTCATAGAAACTTACAAAATTTTACAGCGATTAAATAGGGTAGATTCAGAAAGAATGTTCCTGATGGAGGGAATCTCTAGAACTTGGGGTCATAGTTTGAGGATAAAGGGTAAACCTTTTAGGACTGAGATGAGGAGAAATTTTTTCACTCAGAGAATGATAAATTTCTCTGAATTGCATTACCACAGAAAATGTTGTGTGATTTCAAGAAGAAATTAAGTATAGCTCTTCAGGTTAAAGGGATCAAGACATATTGGGGGAAGAAGAGATTAGGATATTGAATTTGAGGATCAGCCATGAACAGATGGTGGAGCAGGCTTGAGGGCCAAATGGCCTATTGCTTCTAATTTCTATATTTTTCTGTAGGATACAGATGGCAGAGCTTTGGATAAATTTGAGTAAGTTGAAGGTGGAAGATGAAGACAATTATGAACAAATTAGAATAGTCAACTCTGGAGATAACTGAAGCTTAATGAGGATTTCAGCAGCAGATGGATGGGCAGAAGCAAAAATGGATAAAGTTACAGAAGTGATAGTAGGCAGTCTTTGTGATAGCCAAAAGCTTAGCTCAGAGTCAAATCAAATGCTGAAGTTCAACCTGAGTAGGTGGCTGTTTGCAAACAGTATTTGATGCCAGAGACAATCGCTTTGACCTTATCCAATGTTTAATCGAAGAAAATTGTGGCTCATCCATCCAGGTATGAGTAAATCACAATGGACAGTCTGACAAAGCAAAGGTATTGGAGAGATTTAGGGAGGTAGAGGATTACACTTGGAGCATTTATTTTCTGTGTCATTAGAAGTCACATTCAATTAAGGGAAAACAAAATCAGTTAGCTGGCATTAATCTAAATAAAATTTGCAACAAAACTAGGTTATCTTACTTTAAGATAAAATTAAATGCTGTACCTGGACCCTTTCTATGCCGATAATCCCAGCATTCTGCGATATTATTTGTACCTCTACAGCACCTTTAACGTAATGAGATGTGCACAGAAGCATTAGAAAATAAAATATGGCACCAAACCACAAAAGGAAATATTACATCAGATGACCATAAGCTTGATCAAAGAGATGGGTTTTAAGGAGTATTTTAAAACAAGCACATGAGATAAAGGCAGACAGGTGACCAGTTGAGAGTTGGGGAGGGGGATGGGGGGACTGCAAAGCTTAGGGCCAATGCCTGGCCACCAATGGGAGAACAATTATAATTGAAAATGTACAACAGGCCAGAATTAGAAGAACACAGAGAATTTGGAGGGTAGTGGGACTAGAGGAGATTACAGTGATAGGGAGGGATTCATTGAAAACAAGGATGAGAATTTTACAATGTTGCTTTACCAGGAGGCAATGTAGGGTCTGCGAGTACAGGAAGAGAAAGGGAAACAGAACTAAATGCGAGTTTGGACTTAGGCAGCTGAGATTCAGATGACCTCAGCGATGTGGATATGAAGACAGATGGGATGGAATAATTGAATCTAGAGGAAACAAAGTCATGCATGAGGTTTTAGTAGGGTATAAGCTGAGACAGAGGTGAAATTGGGAATCTTAGAAAGAGCATGAATCTGAGATCAAAAGTTCATCTCTGGGCCAGATGTGACACCCAGATTGTGAACACACTGACTGCCAGGGAAAGGGATAGAGTTGGTAGTTAGGGAATGGAAATTGGAACAGGGATCGGAAACATAGACATCAGTCTTCCCGATATTTAACTGGAGGAAATTTCTGCTCATCCAGTGCTGGATATGGGATAAGCAATTGATAGACAGTGTGGGATTGGAGAGAGCTGGTAGTGAGGGAGAGCTCAGGGTTGTCAGTGTCAAGTGAAAACTAACACTGTGCTTTGGGATGATGTCACCAAGGAGAGCATGTGGTGAGAAATAAGAGGGGACAAGAATTGATTCTTGGGAGAAACCGGAGGTAACAGTGTGGGATCAGGAAGAGAAGCCATTGCCAGTGATTCTCTGGCTAGGGTTAGATAGATTAGAATGGAAATGGAGAGAGCAGTCCCACACAGTTAGACACTATTGGAGGAGGATGGTTGGTGAACTGTGTCAAAGGCTGCAGACTGGTGGAGAAGGACGAGAGGGGCAGAGTTTATCTTTGTCACAGTCACACAGGACTTTAATAACAGTCATTCCAGCACTGTGATGGGGCAGAATTCTGTTTGGAGGAATTCAAATATGGAGTTCTGGGAAAGTTGGGAAAGGATTTGGAAGAACATAGAACATTACAGCGCAGTTCAGGCCCTTTGGCCCTCGATGTTGTGCCGACCTGTGAAACCAATCTAAAGTCCATCTAACCTACACTATTCCAACATCATCCATATGTCTATCCAATGACCATTTGCATGCCCTTAATGTTGGCAAATCCACTACTGTTGCAGGCAGACCATTCAACGCCCTTATTACCCTCTAAGTAAAGAACCTACCTCTGGCATCTGTCCTATATCTATCACCCCTTAATTTAAAGCTATGTCCCCTCGTGCTAGCCATCTCCAGCTGAGGAAAAAGATTCACACTGTCCACCTTATCTAATCCTCTGATCATCTTATATGCCTCTATCAAGTCACCTCTAAACCTTCTTCTCTCTAACGAAAAAAGCCTCAAGTCCCTCAGCCTTTCCTCATAAGACCTTCCCACTATACCAGGTAACATCCTGGTAAATCTCCTCTACTTTTGTTCTTTGTTCTTTGGACAACCTTTCAATGCTTCCACATCTTTCCTGTAATGCAGTGACTAGAACTGTACACAATACTCCAAGTGTGGCCGCACTAGAGTTTTGTACAGCTGCAACATGACCTCATGGCTTCTAAACTCAATCCCTCTACCAATAAAAGCTAACACACCGTACACCTTCTTAACAATCCTATCAATCTAGGTGCCAACTTTTAGGGATATATGCACATGGACACAGATCTCTCTGCTCATTTACGCCACCAAGTAACTTAACATTAGCCATTGGATTCAATGCATAGATCTATAAACATAGACAGGTATCACAGGTAGAAGTGGGAACATTGAGGTGACGGCGTGGGCTCGTTGGGCTGAAGGGCCTGTTTCCTGTGCTGTTTTGTTCTTTGTTCTTTAGCCCAGTATTCTGTATTCCTGTTACTCCTTCCAAAGTGAATCACTTCATACTTTTCCGTATTAAACTCCATTTGCCAACTCTCAGCCCAGCTCTGCAGCTTATCTATGTCCCTCAGTAACCTGTAATATCCTTCCACACTGTTCACAATTCCACTGACTTTAGTGTCATCTGCAAATTTACTACACATCTTTTTACGCCCTCATCCAAGTCATAAAAATGACAAACAGCAATGGTCCTAGAATAGATCCTTGCAGTACACCACTAGTAACAAGTGACAAGACATTCAAGCACTGTAAGAGGAAAGGGAGGATGGAAATAGGGATGATATTCTGAAATGACAGTGGAGTCAAAGGATTAGTTTTTGAGGTCAGGGCAATGACAATAGATTCAAAAGCAGGGAGGGATCACAGCTGAAAAGAGAATTATTTGTATTATTACATGGGGAGCAGAGTGATCAGCAGTGGAAATAGCTGGAGAGAACAGGAAATGGTCTCAATGATAAGATGAACTCAGAAAGTGCATGAGGGGAGAACGGAGAGAAACTTGAGAAAGATGTGAGGTCAGTATTAGGGCACGGGGGAAGCATTAAAATAAGTTTGGCCAAGTGGACAGGACGAAGGGAAGGACAAGGCAGAAACAGCAGATTGGATTGTCTCGCTCTGAATAACTAGGAAGTCCATGAGCTCTTCATACTTCTTAAAGGTAGAGTGGAGGGGAAAGGGATTTAAGAAGACAGTCAGCTGTGGCAAAAAAAAGTGGAAGATCCTGGAACAATGAGCAGTTTTAGCAGGCAGGACCAGAACCTGGTTGTGTTTTGTATGATCCAACCTGATTTGCTGGTGAATAGCCAAATCAGTTATCCACCTAATCCTTACAAATCTGCATCCCTTGGATTTAAGAGAACCGAGGAAAAGAGGTAGGGTGACTGGTAGAAAATGTTGTTGTCTGATTCTATCACAGGTAATTGTTAACTGTGGCTCAGTAATGCTCTCTCCTGAGTTATATTCCCTACCTTATTAATCATCTACATGTGCATTACCTCATACTTTTCAGGGCTAAATTCCGTTTGCCACTGTTCTGTCCATCTAACCAGCATGTCTGTATCATCCTGTAATCTCAGGCTGTACCACATCACCAATTTACCATACCACCAATTTTTGTGTCATCTGCGAACTTACTGATCATACCCCCCACATTCATGTCCACATCATTAACCTACATGACAGGCAACAAGGGACCCAGCGACGATGCCTGTGCAACATAACATGTCATTGATGAAGATGAGCATCTCGCCAAGGCCATCCCCATGCCCTCTCTTCTAATAACCGCACAACCTCAAACAGATCATCGTCTGCAGCAAACTGTCCAGCCTTCACGAGAACAGTGACCATGACACCACACAACCCTGCCACAGCAACCTCTGCAAGACATGCTGGATCAACACAGTACATACTCTTGCAACTCAGCCAATGTTGTCTACCTGGTACACTACAGAAAAAGATGTCCCGAGGCATGGTACATTGGGGAGACCATGCAGCTGCTATGACAATGGACGAATGAACACCACTCGACAATCACCAGGCAAGACCTCTCTTCCTGTTGGGGAACACTTCAGCAATCACAGGCATTCGGCCTCTGATCTTCGGGTAAGCATTCTCCAAAGAGGCCTTCACAACACACAACAGCGCAGAGTTGCTGAGCAGACTGATAGCCAAGTTCCACACATGAGGATGGCCTCAACCAGGATCTTGGGTTCATTCACACTATTTATAACCCCACGACTTGCCTGGACTTGCAAAATCTCACTAACTGTCCTGTCTGGAGACAACATACATCTCTTTAACCTATGCTTAATGCTCTGTCCACTCACATTGCCTGTATGTTACCCTTAAGACTTGATTAGTTGTAAAGATTCACATTCCAATCATTATTCTGTAAATTGAGTTTGTGTCTTTATGTGCCCTGTTTGTGAACAGAACTCCCACTTACCTGATGAAGGGACAGTGCTCCAAAAGCTAGTGGCTTTTGCTACCAAATAAACCTGTTGGACTTTAACCTGTGTTTAACCCAGTGATTTACTGTGTTTAACCCAGTCCAACACCGGCATCTCCACATCATGAACATGACTGGACACAGACTTCCATTCACAAAAATAACATTCCACCATTATCCTTTGCCTCCTGCCACTAAGCCAATTTTGGATCCAATTTGCCAAATTGCTCTGGATCCCAAAGGCTCTTACCTTCTTCATCAGCTTTCCATGTGGGACTTTATCAAAAGCCTTACTGAAATGCATGTAGACTATATCAACTGCACTGCCCTTATCTACATAGCTAGTCACTTCCTCAAAAACTCCAATAAATTTGGTTTCCCTTTGACAAAGCCATGTTGACTATCCATGATTAATCCTTGTCTCCACAAGTGGAGATTCATTCTGTCCCTCAGAACTTTTTCAAATAGTTTCCCTACCACTTAAGTTAGATTCACTGGACTGTAAATTCCCGTTTTTTTTCCCTTCTTGAATAATGATACTGCAATAGTGTCTTCTAGTCCCCCAACACCTCCCCTGTGGTCAGAGAAGATTTAAAAATTAGCGTCAGAATCTCTGAGCTTTTCTCTTTTACCTCCAGAGCAGTCTGGGATATATCTCATCTGGGCTGAGGATTTATCCACTTATAGGCCTGATAAACCATTAAACCTCTGTTAAACCCTGTTAAACCTCTTCCCTCTCAATGTTGTTATTTTAGTAAATCACAGTTAATATAAATCCCTGACTTCTATACCCACACCATCCTTCTCCATAAAGAACACAGATGCAAAATACTCTTTTAAAACTTCACCTATGTCTTTTATATACAAATTGCTACATTGATCTCTAGTGAGCCCTACTATCCCTCCTCATCATTCTGTCCTTAATACGCTTATAAAACACTTTTTGAATTTTCCTTTATTTTGTCTCCTTATGTTTTTTTCATGCCCCTCTTTGCTCTCCTATTTTATTTTTTAAGTAACCCTCTCACTTTCTATAATCATATACTTTATAGTGTGCTGTGAGGAGAGTTCAGTAAGAATTTAGCAACACCAATTATTAATCCAACCGATTTATTTGATAGTAAAATGGCGAGCTTTCAACACTCCCGTGTCTTCATCAGGCAAGTGCAGTGTTCTGGTCTGCAATAGCACACATCAGCACAGACAGTCAGAGATTGCTGATTAGAATGCGAATCCTTACATCTAACCTGCTATTCAAGTGTTAAAGTGGCTAACAATGTGTGTGAAGGGGATCCTGAGCATTGTTAGAGAGTTGTGTATTTTCTCCAGACAGCACAGTAAGTGAGGTTTTTTGCTAACCCAGGCAAGTTACGGGGGTTACAGATAGTGTGTCATGAAGCCAAGATCCCTGTTAAGACCGTCCTCATGTGTGCGGAGCTTGGCTATCAGTCTCTGCTCAGCGACTCTGCGCTGTCGTGTATCACGAAAGCCCCCTTGAAGAACATTTACCCGCAGGTCGGAGGCCGAATGCCCATGACTGCTGAAGTGTTCGCCCACAGGAAGGGAACTGTTTTGCCTGGTGATTGTTGAGCGATGCTCATTCATCCGCTGTCGTAGTGTCTGCATGGTCTCCCCAATATACCATGCTTCGGGACATCCTTTCTTGCAACGTATTAGGTAGACAACGTTGGCCGAGTTGCAAGAGTATGTACCGTGCATCTGGTGAATGGTATCCTCACGTTTGATGATGTCGTCCATGTCTATGATCCGGCATGTCTTGCAGAGGTTGCTGTGGCAGGGTTGTGTGGTATTGTGGTCACTGTTCTCCTGAAGGTTGGGTAGTTTGCTGCGAACAATGATCTGTTTGAGGTTGTGCGGTTGTCTGAAAGCAAGAAGTGGGGGGGTGGGGATGGCCCTAGCGAGATGTTCATCGTCATCAATGATATGTTGAAGACTCCGGAGAAGATGTCGTAGCTTCTCCGCTCCGGGGAAGTACTGGACAACAAAGGGTACTCTGTCCACCGTGTCCCGTGTTCGTCTTCTGAGGAGATCAGTGCGGTTTATCGTTGTGGCACGTTGGAACTGTCGATCGATGAGTCGAGCGCCATATCCTGTTCTCACGAGTGCATCCTTCAGTGTCTGGAGGTGTCTGTCACGATCCTCCTCATCTGAGCAAATTCTGTGTATACGGAGGGCTTGTCCATAGGGAATGGCTTCTTTAACGTGTCTAGGGTGGAAGCTGGAGAAGTGGAGCATTGTGAGGTTGTCTGTCGGTTTGCGGTACAGTGAGGTGCTGAGGTGACCGTCCTTGATGGAGATGCGTGTGTCCAAGAATGCAACTGATTCTGGAGAATAGTCCATGGTGAGTCTGATGGTGGGATGGAACTTGTTGATATCATCATACAGTTGTTTCAAAGATTGTTCACCATGAGTCCAGAGGAAAAAGATGTCATCAATGTATCTAGTATATAACCTTGGTTGGAGATCTTGTGTGGTGAAGAAGTCTTGTTCGAACCTGTGCATGAAGATGTTGGCATACTGAGGTGCAAATTTGGTCCCCATGGCTGTTCCGTGTGTCTGGATGAAAAGCTGATTGTTGAAGGTGAAGACATTGTGGTCCAAGATGAAGCGGATGAGTTGTAAAATCGCATCTGGAAACTGGCAGTTGTTGGCATTGAGTAGCTCGCCATTTTACTATCAAATAAATCGGTTGGATTAATAATTGGTGTTGCTAAATTCTTACTGAGTTCTTACCACTCCAATCCAACGCCGGCATCTTTACATCGTGAGGAGAGTTGACAGAGATCACTGTTTTGAAGGGATTTGGAGGTATTTGCATTTGACCCACCCCCCAATATCAGTACAGTAATTTCTTATTGCTGCTTGTGGCACCTGTTGAAAAATGACCTCAATTCACTGACACCAATTCAAAAATACGTGACTGGCTCCAGTTCAGAAATACGTGATCTGCTCCTCCTCCTGGGGAAGGTAACTTGAACCAGCATATTTGCTTTTGCTTAGCTTGAATTGGAGGGGAACAGCTTGAGGATTTGTGTTGCTGCGTGAAGGGTCAGTATAACATTTTCCCGGAGTCATGCTGCCTGCTGGGGTGTTTTCAGGGTTGAGGTTTCCAGTCTTCGTGCTATGGCTTTGCACTCACTCTGCTGGTTTGTCTGTGCACTCGGTCGGCTGCCCGGGGCTCCGAGTTGCCCACGGTGCGGGGCCAAGCTGGCGAGAGGCCAGAGAGCAGCTCCCGGGGGGAGGGGGCACCGCCAAACCCGGCCGCTGACCTGCCCACGGAGGTTCTCGGCAAACTACAACCCCCGGGGAAAAGTTTTGGGGAAAGTTTAGTCTTGACTGTCCCATGATGCTGCATTGGGTCTTGGCACCAACCTCTTGTTTGTGTGAGAGAGAGTAGACAGCACAGTGTACAGTTACAGTTCAGTGTACACAGCACGGTAAGAACATAACGCCTTGTAAAGAGCTGACTGGGTAAGCTGAGGAAGCTCAGGGCTGAGTCCCGGGGAAGGGGGGTTTCGGATAAACTGCCCCGAAGTCTGGAAGGTCAGGCGGGACCCTGTTTTCTCGCTCTCTCCACGCCGAGGTTCCCTGTTTAAAAATAAAACTCCGAGTGGCGCAATTCCAACAAATACAGCCAAGAAAGTGCCCAAGAACCGGGATGAGAGGAGGGGGGGGGGGGGGTAGTGAGGGAAAAGAGGGATGCGGGGGGGGGGGGGGGGGGCGTGTAGTGAGGATGAGATAATGATGTAGGAATGAATAAAAATAATCTGCAGAGAAAGTTTGGGAGAATGCTAGTTTGCAGAGTTTCGAGAAAGTCTCTGGTGAATGGGTGGGTAGTGAAGAACAGGCTGGTGGAGAGAATGTGTGCAGAATGAATGATTTCATAGGGTGTAGTTTGTATAGTGTGATCTGGAATAATCCTGGTGATCTGTCCAGTTGGGAGGGGGAAACTTGCAGAAATATATAAAAAAGACAAAGGCTTCAGTCACACACCAGCTGTTGCCTGGATAGCAATGCTGTTTGGAGCTTTATGATCATCTGCCAAAGGGCACAAGTCCGTGATTGTCATCCTGAGATACATTCTCTGGCACTGTCTCATTGTCACAAGGCACAGGGGTCACGTAAGGTGCCAGACTTTAAAGCCTTTGCTCTAACTCAATGAGTATTAGTTATATTTGTGAGGCATGAGAAGAAGTGATTGAGGTCATGATTAGGGGATTCTCAGATTTAAAACCCTGAAACTTCTAAACAGAATTAAATTGAATTTTAGAACAACCTGTGCCTGTGTTGCTGCTCCATCTGAGCAACCCTATCAACATACTGTTCTATTTCTCAGCTTCTTCTTAAAGGTATCTGTGTTATTTACTTAAATGGTTCATTTTGATGGATTTCCATATTCTCACAACTCTCTCCATAAAATGTTTCTCCTGCATTTCCTGTTAGATTTACTGACTGGTTTTGACCTCCCCCACAGTGGAAACATTTTCACCATAGCTACCTTATTAACCCCTTTAAATCTATTTATCAGGCTCCTTTTGGTCTTCTGCTTTCCAGGGGGAAAAAAAATCACGTCTGTTCTGCACTTCCTAATATTCAGAACCTCTTCATTTTGTTTCATCCTTAGGCAGCACAGTGGTTAGCACTGCTGCCTCACAGCACCAGGGACCCAGGTTTGATTCCTGGCTTGGGTCACTGCCTGTGCGGAGTCTGTATGTTCTCTCCACGTGTGTGTGGATTTCCTCTGGGTGCTCCGGTTTCCTCCCACAGTCCAAAAGACATGCTGGTTAGGTGCCTTGGCCAGCTGAATTCTCCCTTAGTGAATAGGTGCTGGAGTGTGGCAACTAGGAGATTTTCACAATAACTTCATTGCAGTGTTAACATAAGCCTGCTTGTGACACTAATAAATACACTTTATAAACTGTCATTGCAGGAACTGTGCATAATATCCCCCAAGATGGTCGAACCAAGACCCAGTACAGTCTAACATAGCTGCGCTCTTCAACTCTATTTCTCTACATGTGAATCTCAGTGGTTTGTTTGCATTTTTATGGTATTAATCATAGAATCGCTACACTGCAGAAGGAGGCCATTTGGCCCATCAAGTCTGTACCAACGACAATCCCATCCAGTCCCTATTCCCACTATTCCACATATTTACCCTGTTAATCCCCTGCATTAGGGTTAATTTAGCATGGCCAATCAACTTAATCCACATATCTTTGGACTATGGGAGGAAACTGGAGCACCGGAAAGAAACCCACGCAGACATAAGGAGAATGTGCAGACTCCACACAGACAGTGACCCAAGGCTGTAATCACTGTGCCCTCGTGCCATTGCTACTTTTAATAATTTAAGAATATGTGCCCCTTTACTCCTCTGTTTAAACTCTTGTTTTCTCCGTAGTACGTGACCTCCTTGTTCTCTTATTTAACCCATATCTGTACTGAAATCATTTTTGCCATCACTGTGTCCATTCTGCAAGTTTATTAATGTTATTTTTGTGCATTGTCACAGTTTTCTTAAGTGTTAATTATAACTTCAGTTTAATGTCGTATGCAAATGTTCTAATTGTTTTCAGGATTTAGAGTCGTAGAGATTTACAGCATGGATTGGTCAGATAATTCTGAGCAAATCCTTATACCTGGAGTAATATCTGCTTTTGAGGCAGTGCAACAAAGGGCCCTAAATTGATTGCTGGCAGAAAGGGGTTATCAGTGTGGAGAGATTAAGTCATATGGACTTATACTTTCTGAAGGTTAGATGAATGAGAGGTGATGCTATTTAAACATAGAAGATTAAGAGAGACAAGGTAGGTGCTGAAAATCTGTTTCCCAGCTGGGACTGTCTGGAACAGGAAGGCTTTATGAGATTGATAATCCCATAAAAATGCAAACAGAATATAGATATGCACTTCGAGAGAAAAATAATTGACAAACACAAGCTTTGTTGGACTCAGAATCCGGAGTTGTCCATCAAGGACCTAGATACAAAGTTTCTTCATTAAAATGTTTGTGAAACTTTGTAATTCTCTATCTTAGAAGGACATGGATGTGGCAGCATTTAGCAGACAGTGTCCACATTGAGCAGACAGAGATTGCGACATTGAGCAGAGACTGCGACATTGAGCAGACAGAGACTGCGACATTGAGCAGACAGAGATTGCGACATTGAGCAGACAGAGACTGCGACATTGAGCAGACAGAGACTGCGACATTGAGCAGACAGAGACTGCGACATTGAGCAGACAGAGACTGCGACATTGAGCAGAGACTGCGACATTGAGCAGACAGAGACTGCGACATTGAGCAGACAGAGACTGCGACATTGAGCAGAGACTGCGACATTGAGCAGACAGAGACTGCGACATTGAGCAGGCAGAGACTGCGACATTGAGCAGGCAGAGACTGCGACATTGAGCAGACAGAGACTGCGACATTGAGCAGGCAGAGACTGCGACATTGAGCAGATAGAGACTGCGACATTGAGCAGACAGAGACTGCAACATTGAGCAGAGTCCCACACTGAGCAGACAGAGACCTTACCCATGGTTTGAAGAAGATAATGAAATATTTCTAAAAATGTAGCTTACATACAGGAGCGAGACAGAAGTGATGGCAAGATACAGACTGTAGAGAATAAAAGAAAGATATGTGATGAGCTAAGGGGAATGAAGGAGAGGGAGAGGAGTTTGGCGGTCCACAAATAGTTGTGTATTTTTGTGCAGAATCTCTCATTTCATTTTGTGAGATCTATTTTTTTATGGATGTTCCATCATAGCATCTTTGTAAACACCTGTCCCCATATTACCTAAACATCGCAGGGCTCTCTGGATGACTGGCAAGTTCTTTCTGTGTGTCCTCTGTGTGAGGGAGATTAGGAGATAATAAATAGCCAACACCTTCTGGACAAACATCAGCTTGTCAATAACTGGACTCATTGGAGGTGGCTTTACAAATGCAAGCAATCAGAAGAGGTGACTAGACTAGAAATCTCTGGTCCAAGTAACTGTAGTGTTTTCATTGATCCTTCTTTATCACCAGCTACTGTGTGACTGTCTCACTCTGTACCAGTTAGAGTTTTCTCTTATATTCCAGTTCACTTTATATTTCAGTTTCAGTACTGGTTTGATGTCATGGACTGACCTGTTCTAAGTGAATTGTTTTGTGTTCCTGGGTGAATTGATTTACATGATGTTCCTTTACAGATGTTGGGGTTCTCTGTGTTTCGAGGTACTAATCTCTTGAGAGCTCGGGGTCTTTTATCTGCTGTCGGTGTTCGAGCAGCACATGGACATGGTAAGCTTCTGTAGGAACAAACCCTTGTATCCAACTGACTCAAACTGAATCCCTGCCGTTGGTTCACATGGAGTAACCAGGGTGTCTTGGACCAGGCCTGACTGGAATTGATCATACAGGACAGTAACAAACTGCACTGTGGGAAATTCTGCCAAGGTTCTTTTTCCTGGTTATGACCCAGGAACTCCTGTTAGAGTGTATATGTGTCTGGCCATCTGATGAAAACAGTAATTGTGACGCAGTCAATGGTTGTAGTCAGTACATGGTTGAGAGAAAGCTGGTTGCTGAGCAAGAAGTTCAAGCTCCTTAGGCATTCTCAGAGACTCAGATATAATCCTTTACTTGTTGATGAGGTCATTGAGCCAGTGCCACAGAGCTGGAGGAGGCCCCCACAATTAGTAACAATGCTGGGCCCAATGTTGTGTGCATTTTTGTCTATTCAGCTGACTCCAAAACTATCCAAATCACAGAAGCTGTTTTACTATTGTTAAAGACAAATTCTCTACTGTCAGCTTAGCTTTCAGCAATTCATATTTAGGGATGTTAGTGCTAGAGAACGCAATAGATTAAATATCAAACACTGCCAGGGCAGGTACAGCACTGGGCTAAATACAAAGTAAATGTCCCTCTATACTGTCCCCATCAAATACTCCCAGAACAGGTACAGCACGGGGTTAGATATAGAATAAACCTCTCTCTACACTGTCCCCATCAAATACTCCCAGAACAGATACAGCATGGGGTTAGATATAGAATAAACCTCTCTCTACACTGTCCCCATCAAATACTCCCAGAACAGATACAGCACGGGGTTAGATATAGAATAAACCTCTCTCTACACTGTCCCCATCAAATACTCCCAGAACAGGTACAGCACGGGGTTAGATATAGAATAAACCTCTCTCTACACTGTCCCCATCAAACACTCCCAGACAGGTACAGCATGGGGTTAGATATAGAATAAAGTTCTTTCTATGCTGTCCCCATCAAACACTCCCAGACAGGTACAGCATGGGGTTAGATATGGAATAAAACTCTCGCTACATTCCCCCAGAATATGTTACCAAAATAACGTTGTCAGTCTGAACTCTTGTCATCTTTGAGTGAGACAAATGATTAAAGTTGCTTTGTGTGGTATCTGTATTGAGACTCAGATCTGAATTGTGATTCACAGAATCATAACATCCCTACTGTGCAGAAGGAGGCCATTTGGCCCATCAATTCTGATCTTCCAACTGTGCATCTTATCCAGGACTACCCCACCCTATCTCCATAATCCACACATTTATCCCACTATTCCCCTAAACTACACATCTTGGGATACTAATGGGCAATGTAGCATGGTCAATCACTTGACCTGCACATCTTTGGACTGCTGCTTTCACCATACTGAACAGACTCAGTTTCAGGTCTAGACTGAACCCAGCTTTCAGGATTGTATGGCTAAACATCTGTAACAGGGAAGAGTCACCCCTGCTCGTCTCAGTGCCTCTGGTACACGAAAGGATTGAAAACAGCAAGAGTTACTGTTTGTGAGTTATTGATTGGGAAATAATGAATGAGAGAGTCAGAAGTGAGAGCCATCTGTCTCCCAAGGAACTAACTTTATATTGAGGAGAGTACAAACGAATCGGCTGAACACACTGATAGTGCTGCCTGTTTTTCCGCAGAGATTGCCAAAGCTGAGGACATGTCAGTGCCAAAGTACTGTGATCGGAAGGATACACCTCTCCCTGATGTTCCCTATGTGCGGAAACTGAATACAGAACAGACGGCTCTGAAGGAAAAGGAGAAGGGGTCCTGGAAGAACCTGACCAATGAAGAGATAATTGCATGTAAGAGTATCGGAGGCTTGTGGCTTCCAAACATTTCCCCAATCGGAGTGGCTGTTGGTGCTGGGGGAAAGAACCCTTTGCTTTACAGGTAGTCAGTGTTAGAGTGGACTGCTCCTAACTCTGCTCCAGGCTGAATTAGATGCAGATTGAAGCTTCCTCTATTCATTCCTTAGCTGAGGACAATGCCTTCTGATTTGATCATTTTGTCATTTCACTTTCTCAGGAGTTGTTCTACTGTGATCTGTATTAGCGAAGCTGTTGATTTCAAGGGAATCGAGATGTATTTTGTTGCCTGTGCATCTGATTCAAACTCCCCAAGCACATTCTACCGCTCAAGGAGCAGGTAAACGAGACAATCTTCGCTGGTGACAAACACATATCCCAAAGGCATTGTCCAGTTTGTTGAATTGTCCAGTTCAGGGTGCTCAGGACCTTTCCCCGGTGAGTGAGAAGTGGCAAAGAGTTTACACTGAAGATCAGCAGTTTATTCCAGTCACTCTGCTCCTGGCCTAGCCCAGTCACTTTATATTTCCATAACATCAGAAACAAACAAGGTTGATTTGCTGTGCCACCCCCGCCCCCCCTCCCCTCTCTTAACTTAAGCTGGAGTGTTGCAGCTCAGAAAACTGATGATTCTAAGAAAGATTTCAAGCAGACTTTCTCACCCGATCTCTTTCACTAAGATAGATTATTATATTTACCTCCTCCTTATGAATGGATTCTGCAGCCCATCTTATGGAGTTCATGTTAAACAGCAGCTCACAGAGATCCATAAGGGACCCACACTCACTGTAAGTGAGCTGCACACCTGCATAGGAGGGGGTGTATGAACTGTCCCATTGAATTGGTGCTTGTGTTTTTCCCTAGTGTATCATATCACTTTTAATCAGAGCTACGCAGACATGCAGAAGTTGAGCAATGAATGGAAGACGGTGCTGGGTGGAGCCTTCATCTTTCTTGGATTCACAGGTCTGATAGTGTGGTGGCAAGCACACTATGGTGAGTCTCTCCTTGTACCCACTGTTCCTACTTTAAACTAAGTTTACATCATTGAATACCAGAAGATGGGGAGATTTATAGCAAGAGTGGGGTCAACTTATTCTCCCTTTGTAACATTGTTGGGCTTGCAATGACCTCCTGACCTTATGTGCGTTATTGTAGTTCAGGAGATTGCTTATTTATAAAAATATTTCAAACAAAATCTGGGATTTGGAGTGAAACAGGTGCCATGGTGGCAAAGTGGTTAGCACTACTGCCTGACAGCACCAGGGTCCCAGGTTCAATTCTGCCTTTGGATGACTTTCTGTGTGGAGTTTGCACATTCTCCCTGTGTCTGTGTGGGTTTACCTCTGAGCCAGAAGGTTGCAAATTCACATTTTATGCAGAAAGTTGAGCTCCCAGTCTGGCCTGACACATCAGTGCCATGGAACTTTCAAATGAGACATTAGATTGCTGCAGAAGGTTAAGGTGCAGGGAATTGGGGGTAGGGTGTTAGACTGGATAGAGGATTGGTTGTCTAATAGGAAGCAGAGGGTAGGTATTAATGCGTGCTATTCTGATTGGCAGCTGGTGACTAGTGGAGTGCCCCAGGGATCGGTGCTGGAGCTTCAACTATTTACCATTTACATAGACGATCTGGAGGAAGGGGCTGAGTGCAGGGTGACGAAATTTGCTGATGACACGAAAATGAGTGGAAAAGCAAATTGTGGGGAGGGTGTGGAAAGCCTGCAGAGGGATCTGGATAGGTTGAGTGAGTGGGTGAGGACCTAAGAACAAAGAACAACACAACACAGCACGGGAAACACGCCCTTCGGCCTAACGAGCCCGCGCCGCCATCCTAACGTCTTAATGACATATAGAGACCAATATAGGGACAATTTATTACCCAATCAGCCTAAGAGCACATTTTTGGGATGTGGGAGGAAACCGGAGCACCCGGAGAAAACCCACGCAACCACGGGGAGAACGCGCAAACTCCCGCAGACACAGGCCCAAATCCATGTGTCTGCACAGCAACAGCGATAGTCTCTGAGCTGTCATGTTGCCCATCTGATGGTCCAGTTTAAGCATACACTAACGACATGAAGCACTAGGCCACTCCTGAAGTAACATCCAGGAGCAGCCCTCGCACGACCTGCCGAATGCATGCACCTTGTTGGTCAACAAGGTGGACCGAACAGCCTGTGGAAACAATTAAAGTATTTAAACAGTCCTCCTATATCCCTCTATCTGCAGACCGCTCATGTGGCTGTCCAAGAGACCCTTAAACAACCCTAGCGTGCCTGCTCCCACCACCTTACTCGGTAGTGCATTCCACACCCCCACTACCCTTTGTGTGAAAAAATGCCCTCTAATATTAGTCTTATACATAGCCCCCCTCACCCTAAGGCCGTGACCCCTCGTTCTATCCGAATCTAATGGTGGAAAAAGCTTACCACCATTTACTCTATCTATACCCCTCATAATCTTATATACCTCTAATAGATCCCCTCTCAGCCGACGTCTTTCAAGAGAAAACAACCCCAGTGCGTTCAACCTTTCCTCGTAAGACAGCCCTTCCATACCAGGCAGCATCCTGGTAAATCTCCTCTGCACTCTCTCCAGGGACTCCACATCCTTCCGGTAGTACGGCGACCAGAACTGGACGCAGTACTCCAAGTGAGGCCTAACCAACGTTCTATACACTTGCAACATCAAACTCCTACTCTTGTATTCTATACCCCTTCCTATGAAGGCTAACATACCATACGCTTTCTTTATCACTTTTTCCACCTGTACTGACACCTTCAGAGACTTGTGAACCTGCACCCCCAGGTCTCTCTGCGTCTCTATACTCCGGATAGTTTTACCTTTTATCCTATAACTCCCCTCTACATTATTCCGGCCAAAATGCATCACCTCGCATTTATCCAGATTAAATTCCATTTGCCATCTATCTGCCCAATCTACCAGCCTATCTATGTCCTGTTGTATTGCCTGGCACTGCTCCTCAGTCCCCGCCAATCCAAGTATCTTAGTGTCATCAGCAAATTTGCTGATCACACCACCTACCCCCTCTTCCAAGTCATTTATATAAATCACAAATAGAAGAGGTCCTAGTACTGAGCCCTGTGGCACACCACTAGTGACTGACCTCCAGTTGGAAAAAGAGCCTTCCACTAATACCCGCTGTCTCCTCCTCCCAAGCCAGTTCTCAACCCATCTACATACCTGGCCCTGTATCCCATGCGCCTTCACCTTTTTTATCAGCCTACCATGGGGAACCTTGTCAAACGCCTTACTGAAATCCATGTAGACGACATCAATGGCTTGTCCTTCATCAACCGTTTTTGTCACCTCTTCAAAAAATTCCACTAGGTTCGTAAGGCACGACCTCCCCTTAATGAAGCCATGCTGCGTATCCCTGATCAGATCGCAGCGCTCCAGATGCTCATACATCCTGTCCCTGAGGATCACCTGGCAGATGGAGTATAATGTTAGCAAGTGTGAGGTTGCTCACTTTGGTAAGAATAATGGTAGGAAGGACTACTATTTAAATGGAGAAAAGCTGTAGCATGCGACAATGCAGAGGGACATGGGGTCCTTGTGCATGAATCGCAAAAACAGTATACAGGTGCAGCAGGTGATTAAGAAGGCGAATGCAATGTTGGCCTTTATAGCTAGGGGGATAGAATATAAAAGCAGGGAGGTTCTGTTGCAGCTGTATAGGGTGCTGGTGAGACTGCAGCTGGAGTACTACGTGCAGTTTTGGTTACCGCATTCGAGGAAGGATATATTGGCCTTGGAGGGAGTGCAGAGAAGGTTTACTAGGCTGATACCAGAGATGAGGATGTTGGATTATGAGGAGAGACTGAATAGGCGAGGTTTGTACTCTTTGGAGTTTAGATGGCTGAGAGGGGATCTTATAGAAACGTATAAGATAATAAAGGGGATGGATAAGGTAGAGGTTGAGAGACTCTTCCCACTTAACAAAGATAGCAGGACTAGAGGGCACAGTCTCAAGATTAGGGGAGGTGGGGAAATCGGAGTTGCGGAGGGGTTTCTTCATGCAGAGGGTGGTGAATCTTTGGAATTCTCTGCCTGATGAGGTGGTGGAGGCTTCCTCACTGAATATGTTCAAGTCAAGAGTGGATAGGTTTTTGATTGACAAGGGAATTAAGGGTTATGGGAGAAAGCGGGAAAGTGGTACTGAACCACTACAGGTCAGCCACAATCTTATTGAATGGCAGGGCAGGCTGGAGGGGCTGAATGGCCTACTCCTGCTCCGATTTCTTATGTTCTAAAACAGAGGCCCTGCTTGAAAAATGGGGGAGTTTTCCAAGTGCCTGAGACAATATTTATCATTCAGGCAATCTCACTGAAACAGATAGTCCAATCATTACATTCCTGTGGCACCTTGCTGGAAGTGGCTGCTGTATTTGATACACCATGATATTGGATGAAAGGTGTTTTGGACCATCCAGATTATCCCCTGCAATAGTTTCCTCTTCCTCTCTTGAATAGAGAGAGGGAATGTTTGAACTTCTGGCTGCGGGGATGGTGCAGGAGGGAGGGGTTCAGGTTCCTGAACAATTGGGACTCATTCTGGGATAGGGGGGACCTCTACAAGAGAGATGGTCTACACCTGAACCAGAGGGGAACTAATATCTTGGGGGGAAAATTTGCTAAGGCTATGCAGGGGGCTTTAAACTGATTCGGGGGGGTGGTGGGATCCTAAATAGCTGGCGTGCTAAGAGGGATGAGAGTAAGGGGGTCATAGAGGAAAGCTGTAAAACACAGCAGCATACGGGTGGGGTAGGGCATGGTTTGAAATGCGTTTACTTTAATGCAAGGAGTATTCGCAATAATGGGGAGGAACTTGCAGCTTGGACCAGTACCTGGAACTTCGATGTTGTGGCCATTTCAGAGACTTGGGTAGAGCAGGGACAAGAATGGATGTTGCAGGTTTCGGGGTTCAAATGCTTTAGTTGGAGTAGAGAAGGAGGTAGAAGGGGGGGAGGAGTGGCATTATTAGTCAAAGACTGTATCACAGTGACAGAAAGGAAGTTTGATGAGGACTTGTCTGTTGAGGTATTATGGGCTGAGATTAGAAACAGGAGAGGAGAGGTCACCCTGTTGGGAGTCTTTTATAGACCTCCTAAAAGTTCTGGAGAGGTAGAGGAAAGGATTGCAAAGTCGATCCTGGACAGGAGTGAAAGTAATAGGGAATTGTTATGGGGGACTTTAACTTTACTAATATTGATTGGAATAGCTATAGCTCTAGCTCGTTAGACGGGTCAGTTTTTATACAAAGTGTGCAGGAAGGTTTTTTGACTCAGTATGTAGATAGGCCAACTAGAGGTGAGGCTACATTGGATTTGGTGCTGGGCAATGAGCCAGACCAGGTGTTAGCCTTGGAAGTTGGTGAACATTTTGGTGATAGTGACCACAATTCGGTTACGTTCACCTTAGTGATGGATAGGGATAGGCATGAAGATGGGGGCAGTAGTTATAGCTGGGGGAATGGTAATTATGAGGCCATCAGGAGAGAATTAGGGTGCATAGATTGGACTAGGAAACTACAGGGACTGGGAACATCTGGAATGTGGAGCTTATTCAAGGAGCAGCTGCTGCGAGTCCTTGATAAAGTATGTCCCTGTCAGGCAAGGAGGAAATGGTCGAGTAAGAGAACCTTGGTGTACAAAAAAAGTTGATTTGCTGGTTAAAAGGAAAAAGGAGGCTTATGTCAGGATGAGGCTTGAAGGCTCGGTTAGTGCAATGGATAGTTATAGATTAGCCAGGAGGGAGCTAAAGAGTGAATTGAGGAGAGCTAAGAGAGGACACGAGAAGACTTTGGCTGATAGGATTAAGGATAATCCTAAAGCTTTCTTTAGATATGTTAAGAATAGAAGATTGGTTAGGACAAGATTAGGGCCAGTCATAGACAGCAGTGGGAAGTTGTGCGTGGAGCCTGAAGAGATTGGAGAGGCAATGAATAAATATTTCTCTTCGGTATTCACGCAGGGTGATGTAAATGTAGTTATGGAGAACACTGAGGTACAGGGTAGCAAACTGGAAAGTATCGAAGTAGATAGGGAGGATGTGCTAGATATTCTGGAGGGTTTGAAGTTGGATAGGTCCCCTGGGCCGGATGGGATTTACCCTAGGATTCTCTGGGAGGCAAGAGAGGAGATTGCAGAGCCTCTGGCTCTGATCTTCAGGTCGTCGTTGGTTACGGGTGTGGTTCCAGAGGACTGGAGGATAGCGAATGTGGTTCCATTGTTCAAGAAGGGGAAGAGAGACCTTCCAGGGAATTATAGGCCAGTGAGTCTTACTTCTGTTGTAGGCAAAGTATTGGAGAGAATTATTAGGGATAGGATTTATAGTTATTTAGAGAGAAATGAATTGATTGGGGATAGTCAGCATGGATTTGTGAAGGGTAGGTCGTGCCTTACTAACCTCATTGAGTTTTTTGAAAAAGTGACTAAGGAGGTGGATGGGGGTAAGGCGGTTGATGTGGTATATATGGACTTTAGTAAGGCGTTTGATAAGGTGGCCCATGGAAGACTTATGCAGAAAATGCAGATGTATGGGATAGAGGGTGATTTAGCTAATTGGGTTAGGAATTGGCTAGCAGATAGAAGACAGAGGGTGGTGGTTGATGGGAGATATTCATCTTGGAGTTCGGTGACAAGTGGTGTACCTCAGGGGTCTGTTTTGGGGCCCCTGCTGTTGTAATTTTTATAAATGATCTGGATGAGGGTATTGAAGGATGGATTAGTAAATTTGCAGATGACACTAAAGTCGGTGGAGGGTAGATAGTGAAGAGGGGTGTTATAGTTTGCAGAGGGACTTGGACAAGTTGCAGAGCTGGGCCGAGAGGTGGCAAATGGAGTTTAATGTGGAAAAGTGTGAGGTAATGCACTATGGCAGAAATAATAAATGTGTAGAGTATAGGGTAAATGGTAGGATTCTTAGTAGTCTAGATGAACAGAGGGATCTTGGTGTGTATGTGCATAGATCCCTGAAAGTAGGTAGTCAGGTCGAGAAGGTTGTTAGGAAGGCATATGGAGTCTTGGCTTTTATTGGTAGAGGGATGGAATTTCGGAGCCGCAACGTCATGTTGCAACTGTACAAAACTCTAGTGCGGCCGCACTTGGAGTATTGTGTGCAGTTCTGTCCCCGCATTATAAGAAAGATGTGGAGGCATTGGAGAGGGTACAGAGGAGGTTTACCAGGATGTTGCCTGGTATGGAGGGCAGGTCCTATGAAGAGAGGTTGAAGGATTTGAGTTGTTTTCGTTAGAAAGGAGGCGGCTAAGAGGGGATCTTATTGAAGCATATAAGATGATTAGAGGTTTAGATAGGGTGGACAGTGATAGCCTTTTTCCTAGGATGGAGAAAGCTAGCACGAGGGGACCAAGCTTTAAATTAAGGGGTGATAGTTATAGGACGGATATCAGAGGTAGGTTCTTTACCCAAAGGGTGGTTCGGGAGTGGAATGCCTTGCCTGCAGCAGTTGTAGATGCGCCAAGTTTGGTGGCATTTAAGAGGTTAGTTGATAAGTATATGGAAGAGATGGGAATGGTTTAGTTTGGAGGGGCATTGCTTTTTATATTGGTTGGCGCAACATCGAAGGCCGAAGGGCCTGTTCTGTGCTGTAATGTTCTATGTTCTTCCTGTATCAATACCTCGATGCCCCTGAGCAACCGATTTCTCGACTATGTGGCTGTCCCTGATATCATTCAAAACAACAATGCTGGGTTCCACATGTATGCCAATGTCAGCTAGCTGCAACTCACCTTCTCAACCCTTCCATTGTCACTGATCTGTCCGGTTGCTTGGTTGGCATCCAGATGAGGAGAAACGTCTTCCAGCTAAACATTGGGAAGACTGAAGGCACTATCTACAATTCTCTTGATACTGACTTCATTGCTCTCCCTAGCCAATATCTGAGCTTGAATCAGAGTTGATAAACAGAGCTGACACCGGAGATGAGGGGGTTAGCTTATGAGCAGAAATTGAATAGACTGGGCCTGTACTTGTTGGAGTTTAGAAGGCTGAGGGGGGATCTTATAAAGACCAACAAGATAATGAAGGGGCTAGATAGGGCCTAGATAGGTAGAGAGATTCTTTCCGCTTAGAAAGGATAGCAGAACCAGAGGGCAGAAGCTCAAAATAAAGGGAGACAATTTAGAACAGAGTTGAGGAGGAACTTCTTCACTCAGAGGGTAGTGAATCTCTGGAATTCTCTGCCCATTGAAGTGATGGAGGCTACCTCTTGTTTAAGTCACGGGTAGATAGATTTCTGATAGATAAGGCAATTAAGGGTTACGGGGAGCAGGCGGAAAAGTGGAACTGACCCACTTCCAATCAGCTATGATCTTACTGAATGGTGGGGCAGACTCGAAGGGCTGAATGGCCTACTTCTGCTCCTACTTTTTATGTTCTTATTAATCAGACTGTTCACTGTCTTACTTTGAGCCTAGTTTACAAATCCTCTTCATTAGCAAAGGGACACATGGGAGATAGCGAAATTTGAATTCAACAAAAAAAATCTGGAATTAAAAATCTACTGATGACCTTGAAACTGTTGTTGATTGTTGGAAAAACCTATCGGGTTCACTAATTGTCTTTTAAGGAAGGAAATCTGTCATCTGGCCTGGCCTACATGTGATCCCAGGTCCACAGTAAAGTGGTTGAATCTTAAATACCCTCAGTGATGAGCAATAAATGCTGACCTAGCAAGCAACACTCACATCCCATTAACAAATAAAAAGGGCACCATCTTTAGTTTCAGTACATTATTTACCTATGTCCTCACTCAGCTCCTCAATAGTATGGTGTGGAAAGGTGATATTAAGGTAAATGATCAGCTACAAACTGATTGAATGGTGGCACAGGCTCCAAAGGCTGAAGGCACACCATTTCTGAAGTTCTTAGCCATTGCTTGTACAACTACGCTTCTCCTGATTCAACCATTCAATTCCTCATCAGTCAGCCATCTTTCATTTCACATGTTTTTTTTTTAATTTATTTTTTCATGGGTTATGGGTGTAGATGGCAAGGCTAGCATTTGCTGCCCACCTCTAATTTCCCTTGAACTGAATAGCTTTTGCTAGGCTATTTCAGAAGGTGGTTAAGGGTCAACTATATTGCTGTGAGTCTGGAGTCACATGTAGGCCAGACTAGGTGGCAGGTTTCCCTCCTGAAAGGAAAATTATAGATGTTAATTACAAAAATCAACGATAGTTTCATGGACTAGCTTTTAATTCCAGATTTATTAATTTAAATTCCACCAGCTGCTGTTGTGGGATTTGAACCTATGTCCCCAGTACATTAGTCTAGACCTCTGGATTATTAGTCTAGACCTCTGGATTATTAGTCTAGTGACATTACCACTGCGCCACCAACTCCCCTTATACTGGATTTGTTATACAAAGCGCCAGCATTCACACACAAGACATGTATGTCCACATCTGTGAAATGAGCAGTTGATTTCTGCCTGTTCATCAATGGTGAGTTTATCAAAATGATAAATGGCAGTACACTAAGTATATTACTCCTCCTGAGAGCAAGTAGTGAAGCAAGAATCCAAAGCCATGATACCCATATGGGAGCCGGTGCAGACACAACGGGCCAAATGGCCTTCTCCTATGCTATAATAATAGTGAAAATGGAGATGGTTCCTCCAAAGCTGGATAGATTGACGTCAAAGTGATTGGAAGAGGTCATGAGCCCCTCTCTAACTTCATATCTGGCTGGAACTGTGTAGACTGACTGTTGCTTGTTGAGATTACATGTGACAGATATAAATCAAACGCGAGTTCATCAGTCGAACTTACTGTAATTTTTGATGGTGGGTGCAAATGGGATCAAACCAAGGAGTACATGAACATCCATTGAAAATAGGAAAGAAAGAAAATTGGTTAAGGGAGTGGTCAGGAATGAATTTGAGGAAAGAACCTCAATATTATAAACAGTAAATATTCAGTTAAAAACGTAGGGATTAAGAACAGGCCATTTGGCCCTTGCCTGTTCCATCATTTAATAAGATGAGGTTGATCTGGTTGTGGTTTCAGTTCCACCTCATTACCATGTATCCCACAGACCTCTGTGCGCTCTCTCCAGCAGTATTCTGCCTTTCTACTCTTCTTGCCAAAATGGATAAGTTCACATTTTCCTACATCACAATTCATCTGCCAAATTTTTATCTATTCTCTTAACCTCTTCATACAACTTATTTTTAACCTACTTTGATGTCATTTGCAAATTTAGCTACCAATCACTCAAGTCCCAATATCCAATATAATAAATAGTTGAGGCCCCAGCACTGATCCATTTGACATGCTCCTGATTCCTGTGAGCTAACTAATCCTTTATCCATGCTCATATATGTTATCCCTTACATCATTTTCTCTTTTTTTGTACCAACCTTTGATGTGGCATCTTGGAAATTCAAGTATGCCACATCGACAAGTTCCCTTGCTTGATACTTCCACAAAAATTAAACACAATTTTCTTTTCAAATAAATTGTGGGAAGGGGCGAGGGCGAAGGAGAGGGAAGGGGCAAGGGAAGGGGTGAAGGCGAAGGAGAGGGGAGGGAGCGAAGGAGAGGGGAGAGGGGAGGATTTCACATTGCCTGATAATCTAGATGGCTTTACAAGGAAAAGTCAAAGAAGCATTCTGACCTGAAGAAATGCTTAACAAGTGAAGATGCAGAAGGAAATCACCAAAGGGCATCATGTTCAACATTGAGTGGTTGGGCCGAACAGCCTGTTCCTGTGCTATATAACTCTAATTGTGCATTTTAAAAGTTCCAAAGAAAGACTTGGAAGCTGAAGTCAGAAATTAAATTGCTCGCTGCAGCAGAGAACTCCATCGAAACCCATGATAGTCCAGCTTCAAAGCCCAGAGTCAGATCCAGCAGGACGAGCTAAAAATTTTAAATTCTCAGAGAGCACAAGTCCTGAAAAAAATTTAAATTTTACACTGGTCAGAAATTGCCGTTTAACTCACAGCATGAGAAATCTGATCTCTAAGTTGGTGGCTGAACACATGGCAGTGAGCTTCCAGAGAATGAACGAAAAAAAATTCAACTTAATTGGGTCTGAGTTAGCAACCCAGTAAAAACCCAGATTTGATGCTTTGAAGACCCAAAAACACTATGCTAAAACAGGGAAGACTCAAACCAGCCATCCAGGCAACTATTGTTGAAGAATTTATTGCAGGAGCCTGCCAAAACCAGCAAGCGTAGGAAAAACCTTTGTGAAGGAGCGCCATCTTAGATTTTTGGAAACCTTAAAAACTGAATTTACTATTGAAAAATTCTAACCATGTAATCCATTCTCCTATGAATCAATTAAGACTCACACAAGGTCCACATCAACCACAAAATTGAAGAGATAAAGAAATTCCTTAGATAGTTAAACAAGTTGACATAACTGCTTTATTCAGTCGGCATGATAGTTGATATGATAGATAAGAAATTAATGAATCATATGTAAAACTTGATTTAAGTTTTAAAATCATTTAATATTTAATCTCAGAAGTAAGAAAATCTTTCAAAGGACTGAATTTAATAAATGTGAGGAACCTGTCAACTCCTCCATTAATGAGCCATATGGAATGACCAAAAGCAGTGATTGTGGTGATCTGAATTTAAGCTTGACAGGTATGGAGTAGTTATAGGAGTGGCAAACAGAACTCTGACATGCTTCAATCAAAGGAAGATATAACCCTTGTAAAGCCATCTAGGTTATCAGGGAATGTGAAATCTGTTTGCAGCACAGATCTGTATAAAGGGGAGAAAGCAAACTATGGTACAAAGTAAACTTCACCATCCAGTTTGTGGAACAGGACAGAAGCAGGACACTCCACACCAAAGGAAGCAATACCCCAGCTAACCAGGAGAACAGCCTTGCCAATGCTCTGAGATTAACATAATCAAATAGAACATTTTGAGAAGCTAGGCAAAGCCAGAACAGTTGATGACTAGAGCACAAACCATCATCACACTAATCAGAAGATAACCACCAGGTGGTTAGATACAATGCGAGTCCCTTATAAACTAACAAAGATAATATTGTGAATGAAATGGCAGACATACTAAAAGAATCTTTACATCAGTATTTACAGTAAAGGAAGAGAGCAGCATGTCCAAATGATATCAATATTAAATCAGGGAGAGGGACTCATCAGAATTAACCTGAGCAAAATAACAGTCATGAATAAGATAATGACACTAATGAGTGACAGATCCCCAGGGCCAGATCATTTCCATTCCTGGATTTTAGAGGAACATTGCAGATAGGCTAGCTATGACCTTCAAAAACTGTTGTGACTCAAACTATTCCTTTATATTAGAAAATTGTGCATTTGAAAGGAAGGAGGATACTAGGGAATTGATAGAGTTGATTATAATGGATAGAGTGACCGAGCACCTTAAATGTTCAGCCAGCCAGCATAGATTTGTGAAGGGTAGGTCACATCTGATTAAATCTTTTGCAGCGACGAAAGCAGTGGACTGGGGAACGTCCGTGGATGTTGTTTATATAGACTTTCAGAAGGCACGTGATAAATTCCTTCAAAAGAGAGCATTACCTAAAGTTAAAACACTTTGATTGAAGACAAATCTTGACCTGATTAAGAAACTGGCTGAACAGGGAGAGACAGAAGGTAGGGATATTGGGTAGTATGTAATGTTTTGGGGCCTCAACTATTCTCCATTAACAGGGTATTGATAAATTGTGAATGGGCAAAACTGGCAAAAGGAGATATACCCAGATCATTTGTTCTAAGTGGTTAAAAAGATAAAAATAGTTGACGTCTCAGAGACTTGGATCCAGCTACATAATTTATTTTAAAAAGTGAATATATGGGATGTAGGCATTTAATGCCCATTCCTAGTTGTCCATGAGAAGGTGGTGGTGAACTGCCTTCTTGAATTGCTGCAGTCAAAGTACTGTGGGTTGACACAATACCATTAGGGAGGGAATTCCAAGATTTTGACCCAGCGAACGCAAAGGAACAATGATTATATTTCCAAGTCAGAATGGTAAGTGGCTTGGAGGGGAACTTCCAGGTGGTGGTGTTTCTGCTTGTTTTTCTAGTTGGTAGTGACCATAGATTTGAAAAATGTAGCCTAAGGAACTTTGGTGAGTTCTTGCAGTGCATCTTTTGATGTTACACATGGCTGCTACTGTGTATCATGAAAATAATCTAAACGGCTAATGGAATGCTGGCATTTCAATCACAAGACTAGATTATAAAGGTTTGAAATCATCCTTCAGTAATACATAGCCCTGGTTAGACCACATTCTGGATTTACTGTTCTGGACATCTCACCTGAGGTGATTTTGGTCTTGGAAGGAGTGCAATGTTGATTTATCAAAGGACTGCAAGGGTTGAATTATGAGGCACCACTACGCTGACTTGGATTATATTCTCTTAAATCTAGAAGGGTAAGGGTGACGTAGATTGAATTAGAAATAACGGGCAACAGGAAAGATAGATAGAAACAACTTCCACTAGTATGAGAATCTAGAGCTAAGGATTATAGTCTAAAAATTCAAGCCACACTTTTCATGAGTGAAGTTAGATAACACTAATATACAGAGTGTGGAAATTTGAGATTCTTTCACAAATGGCAATTGATGCTAAATTTGAAACTTTAATTTTAAATGCAAGATTGATAGGGTGTTAACCAAAGGTATTAAGAAATATGGAACAAGAGCAAGGAGAGAGAGTTAGGTCACTCATCAGCCACAATCTCATTGAATGGCAGAGCACGTTCAAGGAGTAAACTGGCTTCTTCGTATTTATACATTATTTCTCAAATGCCCACCTTGCATAATCCTTTCCTTCCTTATCTAAAATTTATTTGAATTCGTGTTTTCAAAACATGATTTCATTCACTGCCTCTAGTAAAGCAGCACATTTCTGTTCTGGCAATGAATGTAGGTATTTAATTACTAATAGTGGACCACTAGCTTTAGGTTGATAGTATACAGCTTGTACAATGAGTAAAACCAGGCAATGATTGCTGCTAACTACAAAACTAAATGCTGTATTTTTACATATTCTTTCAGTGTATCCACTCAAGCCACATACTTTAAATGAGGAGTGGAAGCAAAAGCAAGCTAAAAGAATGCTGGATATGCAAATGAATCCCATAGAAGGATTTGCCTCCAAGTGGGATTACGAGAAGAACGAATGGAAGAAGTGAAATTCCAATTTAGAGAAATGTTTTCCTCTTAATCCGGAGTTCAGGTGTTCCATTAGAATCTGACTCAGCCACTTTAAAATAGTCTAACCTCATGTTAATCCTAAACCTCTGCAGGGTTTCTGTTGAAGTAAGTCATATGAATGTAAAAATTGCAATCTATAATAAAGATTGCTCATATATCATTGGTTTGTTTGAGAAATGTCTTTTGAACAATTAGCTGCTGAAAATAAAAGGGAACAAAGCATTAACACACAGGAACTGCAGTTCCTTCTTGACAAGGAAGCATCCATGAACTTGCACTTTTGCACCTGTGTCTGCATCAGAATTGGAAGGTTGGATTAAAAACAAATTCTGGAAATCCTCAGAGGGTCTGGCATAAGCATGTTTGGAGAAAGTAATAAGTCAATGATGCCTCATTAGTGCAATTTCTCTTCACAACAGCTCCTTATCCAGCACTTTGTTTTAATTTCAGATTTTCAGCATTTTGCTTTTGTATTTGAAGATGGAATCCTTTCCATGAGGTACTGCTATTGGAATGTACTTTCTTGTACTCTGGCAAAGGGGGAACACCTCTGAATTTGAATAGCTCAATATTTACAATCTACAATTACAATCTACTAGTGTACATGGAATCCAGATGTGGACAAGAGATCAAACAGAGGACACATTTCTCAGCACCAATCTCACTTAAACAAGATGCCACCCACTATTACATAAACTCAAGAACATAAGCTCATTCCCCAATGTGGTCTAAATGGGCTGATCTCAGGTAATTGGCAAAAGAGTTAGAAGCATTAGGAGCAAAAATATTTACAGTGAATGCACTGACCGAAAGTGTGATGGAAGTAGATTCAATGTTTAAAAGAGAATTTGAAGTGTGAAATTTTGGAGTCCAGTGGGGAAGTAGCTGAGGACTGATTAAAGAACTGGCACGTGACCAAATGGTCTCTTTCTGTGCTGCTGGGGCATGCGATAGGCTGCTGCCAACTAGCCTCAGGGGTCCCCTGGCTACAGAAAAGCAACACTAAGTCCTTACACTAATGTGGAGATACCAGTGTTGGACTGCGGTAAACACAGTAAGGAGGCTCACAACACCAGTTAATTTGGTTTATTTGGCAGTAAACGCTACAAGCTTTTGGAATGCTGTTCCTTCATCAGGTGAGTGGAGAGCTCTGACCACAGAGCATATAAAGGCAGACAGTTTACAGAATACAGATTAGAATGCGGGTCTTTATAGCTAATCTGCTATTCAAGCCCTAAAGGTGCAGACAATGTAAGTGGTGATAGCATTAAGCACGGGTTAAAGAGATGTGTAGTGTCTCCAGACAGAACATGAGATGTTGCAAGTTCAGGCAAGTCATGGGGGTTACAGATAATGTGTCTTGAACCCAAGATCCTGGTTGAGGCCGTCCTCACATATGTGGAACTTGGCTATCAGTTTCCACTCAGTGACTCCGCGCTGTTGTATGTCGTGAAGGCCGTCTTGGAGAATGTTTACCCGAAGATCAGAGGCTGAATGCCTGTGACTGCAGAAGTGTTCACCGACAGAAAGGGAACAGTCTTGCCTGGTGATTGTTGAATGGTGTTCATTCTACCATTGCCGTAACATCTGCATGGTCTCCTCAATGTACCATGCCTCAGGACATCCTTTCCTGGCGTGTATTAGGTAGATAAAATTGCCGTGTACCTGGTGGATGATGTTCTCAAGTGAGATGATGGCACCTATGTCGATGATCTGGCATATCTTGCAGGGGTTGCTGTGGCAGGGTTGTGGTCACTGTTCTCCTAAAGGCTGGGTAGTTTGATGCTGTGGTCTGTTTGAGGTTGTACGGTTTTTGAAAGCTAGAAGTGAGGGTGTGGGGATGGTCCTGGCGAAATATTCATCTTCAATGATACATGGAAGACTCGAAAAGATGTTGTACCTTCTCCACTCTGGATAAATACTGGATAACGAAGGGTAGTCTATCCACTGTTTGTCTTTTCAGAAGGTCAGTGTGGCTTGTCAAACTGTCGATCAATGAATCAAGCGCCATATCCTGTCCTTATGAGTAACCCCCATGACTTGCCTGAATTTGCAACATCTCACTGTCTTTTTCTGGAGACAACACACATCTCTTTAACCTATGCTTAATGCTATCTCCACTCACATTTTCTGCACCTTTAAGATTTGAATAGCAGATTAGCTGTAAAGACTCACATTTAATCAGTATTCTGTAAACTGTGTGTGCCTTTATATGCCCTGTTCGTGATCAGAACTCCCCACTCGCCTGATGAAGGAACAGTGTTCCAAAAGCGAGTGCCGTTTACTATCAAATAAATCTATAGGACTTCAACCTGGTGTTGTGAGACTCCTTACTGTTCTTATCACTGCCCAGTACAGCCTGCTGCAACATGGCTTGTTTCAGATATACTTTAGACCAATACCAAAGAAGAATGGCAAAAAAAGATAGTGTTTAAAAACAAGTTGTTTTAATTTAAATCTTAAGACATTGTGTAAAATAGGTTTGCTTCTAACTTGGTGAGCAGCAAGCTAACATGGAATGGTTACAGTGAATAATAGTGACCAGTGGTCACATCTTCAGCATCCACACGTTACAGCTGAAAACCTTTTCTTAAAGTAACTTTGATGCATTAAAGAAATGTGGGGCCCTGCACTCCACACAATCTTTCACATCACATTATCTTGTCAGATTGGACAAAACTCTGTTTGCTTCTGCTGAGGGGCATGTGAACTTCAACCAGGAACATCCAACTCAAACTCTCCTTCATTACCTCTTTGTGAAAACCAGCAAGAACTACCCTTAGAAAACAGGCTTGGAATGGCACTGGTGCGGTGCCAACACCGGGAGGGGTCACCTCTTTTAAACACCTTGTGACATCTCCAGCAGGTGACAGAATTTTAAATTTGGCATAAATAAAATGTCAAAGTCAGACTTCAGTTTAAAAAAAAATCCTCTGTTCCATTGCATGTTATCCCAGCAGCTTCTGGTATAGGGTGCGGTTTTTACATCGGAGACATCAGCTGCCACTTCCTTCCAATTCACTAAGATGTTGGCATCCCCAAGAACAAGCAGCAGCTCTCTCCCATGTTTTCTTTAAGTCACCACTCCGGAATCCTAATGACTTGATTTCCTTCCTGAACAGCCAGGCTTCCATTCTACTCAGATAGGGTGCATCTCTAATAAAATGAACACCCCAACAGAGAGAGAGATCAGCCCCTTTTCTTGAGACTTTTGGCAATCCAGCAAAGAGCACAGTCACCAGAGATCTTCACCGTATCAGTTGGTGGTCAGCACCTCACTCCAGGTTTAATAATCCTGAATAAAAATTTAGCTTTACTAACTGATGTTATTGATTTACTTGTAGATAATTTCCATTTCTGTCACAGCACCAGCCTGAATGCTTTATATCTGTAAACAGAGTACACATACACAATACATAAAGTACAAATAGCGGAGAGATAAGTTCCAACAAAAGGAATGAGCAGATATTGATTGGTGCAGCTTTCATGGTGTTGCCAATCTGTTGAGATAATCTTTAAATCCAGTAGCTGTTGACCAAGGCTTGCCGCTAGTGTAATCTCACTGCTGTTACCTCTTCCGGGCCAGATATGCAGCAATGGCCAGTGTTGCACCAACAGCCGTTAGGGCAATAAACCATTTCATGATCAAATCCTGCAACTGACGGTTGCGAGCAGCAGCATTGTTCCCATAAAGTGCCGCAAAGGCGTCCTGGGAAAAGGAGGGAATTGCACACGTTAGCCTCATGCAATGCCAACCTCCGGCCCCCAGCCCCCACCCCGCACACGACAGCCCCCAGCCCCCCATCCTGCACACGACAGCCCCCAGCCCCTGTCCACCCTGCACATGACAGCCCCCAGCTCGCCCCACGCCAACCTCCAGCCCCTCCCCCCCACTCCACCCCCAGCACACGACAGCCTCACTCCCACCCCCCGTAGCACATATTTGATACCAGTCCAAGCTCAACAATTACATTATTTACAGTTTCAAACCTTACTGTGATTGAGTTCCTTGATAATCATGACAAAATCCCTGCCTAAATCATATAGATGGCAAGGTGCACAGATTCAATCCCCTCTTCTGTATTAAATTGTGTGGAAATGCAGGCGTTGGACTGGGGTAAGAAGTCTCATAACACCAGGTTAAAGTCCAACAAGTTTATTTGGTAGCACAAACCACAGAGTGCTCTGAAAGCTTGTGGCTTGTGCTACCAAATAAACCTGCTGGGTTTTAATCTGGTGGTCTGAGACTTCTTAAATTACCCAGTCACAGCCAGGGCAATAGTCAGAACTCTACAGCTTTAAATAAGTTGCTCTGAGAAGATAGGTGATGCTGGTAAGCAGAATAAAGTAGCTTGCGAGACTATTTCAGAGATTATAAGAAGCCACTATGTAGTCAGTTAGTTAGATTTTTATAACAGTCCAACAGCTAACACAGTAATCTTTCAACTCTCATCCAACAAATGTAAGGAATTCAGTGCCAGAACATGGCAGCCAGGTGGGGTCTGAATTCAGTTGCTCATTTGGTAGCAAATTAACTACGAGTCCATTTATCAACCTCACTGTTGCTGTGTTTTGATAAAGGGTTCCATAAGAACATAAGAAATAGGAGCAGAGTAACCCATCTAGCCCTTTGAGTCTACCCCATCATTCAACAAGATCATGGCTGATCCGAAGTGGATCAGTTCCACTTTCCTGCTTTCTCTCGATAAACTTAATTCCCTTGTCTATCAGAAACCTATCTACCCGTGACTTCCACCACTTCAATGGGCAGAGAATTCCAGAGACTCACTACCCTTTGAGTGAAGATGTTCCTCCTCAACTCCGATCTAAACAGCAGCTCCCCCCCCACCCCTCCCCCCATTTTGAGGCTGTGCTCTTTAGTTCTGCTATCCTTTCTAAGCAGGAAGAATCTCTCTATCTCGCCCCTTCATTATCTTATATATCTCTATAAGATTCCCCTCAGCCTTCTAAACTCCAACAAGTACAGACCTAGTCTATTCAATCTCTCCTCATAGGCTAACCCCCTCATCTCTGGTATCAGCCTTCTCTGCACTCCCTTCAAGGTCAATATATCCTTTCGCAAATGTGGCGACCAAAACTGCACACAATACTTCAGTTGCAGTCTCACCAGTGCCCTGTACAGTTGCAGTAAGACCTCCTTGCTGTTATATTTTATCCCCCTCGCTATAAAGGCTAACATTCCATTCGCCTTCTTGATCACCTGCAGACTGGGTTTTTGCTATTTGTGCACAAGGACCCCCAGGTCTCTGCACCGTAGCATGCTGCAGCTTTTTGCCTTTTAAATAATAATCCCTCTTACTATTATTTCTACCAAAATAGATAATCTCACACTTGCTAACATTATACTCCATCCGCCAGGTCCTCGCCCACTCACTCAGCCTATCCAGATTTCTCTGCAGACTTTCCGCACCTTCCACTCAATTTGCTTTTCCACTCATAGAACATAGAACATTACAGCGCAGAACAGGCCCTTCGGCCCTTGATGTTATGCCGACCAATTGAGAAAAAGCAATGACCCTCTAACCTAAACCATTCCCTTTTCATCCATAAACTGATCCACTGACCACTTAAACGCCCCCAAACTTGGCACATGTACAACTGCTGCAGGCAGGGTGTTCCATACCCTTACCACCCTCTGGGAAAAAGAACCTACCTCTGACATCCGTCCTATAACTACACCCCTTAATTTATAACTATGTCCTCTCATGCTAGCTTTCTCCATCTGAGGAAAAAGGCTATCACTGTCCATCCTGTCTAATTCTCTGATTATCTTATATGCCTCAATAAGGTCACCTCTTAGCCGCCTTCTCTGTAATGAAAACAACTTCAAATCCCTCAGCCTCTCCTCATAAGACCTTCCCTCCATACCAGGCAACATCCTGGTAAACCTCCTCTGCACCCTCTCCAATGCCTCCACATCTTTATAATGTGGCGATCAGAACTGTACACAATACTCCAAGTGAGACTGCACCAGAGTTTTGTACAGTTGCAACATGACGTTGCGGCTCCGAAATTCAATCCCCCTACCAATAAAAGCCAAGACTCTGTATGCCTTCTTAACAACCTTATCGACTTGATTGTCAACTTTCAGGGATCTATGCACATGTACACCGAGATCCCTCTGTTCATCAGCACTATTAAGAGTCCTACCATTAGCCCTATACTCTATACATTTGTTATTTCTGCCAAAGTGAATTACCTCACACTTTTCTGCATTAAATTCCATTTGCCATCTCTCGGCCCAGCTCTGCAACTTGTCCAAGTCTCTCTGCAAACTATAACACCCCTCTTCATTATCTACCGCTCCTCCAACTTTGGTGTCATCAGCAAATTTAGTAATCCATCCTTCAATACCCTCATCCAGATCATTTATAAAAATTACAAACAGCAGAGGCCCCAAAACAGATCTCTGAGGTACACCACTTGTAACCGAACTCCATGATGAATAATTCCCATCAACCACCACCCTCTGTCTTCTATCTGCTAGCCAATTCCTAATCCAATTAGCTAAATTGGATTACTAAATTGGATAACTACAGGGACTGGGAACATCTGGAATGTGGTGCTTATTCAAGGAGCAGCTGCTGAGAGTCCTTGATAAGTATGTCCCTGTCAGGCAGGGAGGAAATGGACGAGTAAGAGAGCCTTGGTGTACGAAAAGAGTTGATTTGCTGGTTAAGAAGAAAAAGGAGGCTTATGTCAGGATGAGGCTTGAAGGCTCAGGTAGTGCAATGGATAGCTATAGATTAGCTAGGAAGGAGGTAAAAAGTGAATTGAGGAGAGCTAAGAGGGGACACGAGAAGATGTTGGCTGATAGGATTAAGGAGAATCCTAAAGCTTTCTTTCGATATGTTAAGAATAGAAGATTGGTTAGGGCAAGATTAGGGCCAGTCATAGACAGCAGTGGGAAGTTGTGCGTGGAGCCTGAAGAGATTGGTGAGGCACTGAATAAATATTTCTCTTCGGTATTCACGCAGAGTGCTGGAAATGTAGCTGTGGAGAGCACTGAGTTACAGGGTTGCAAATTGGGGAGTATTGTAGTAGATAGGGAGGATGTGTTAGAAATTCTCGAGGGTTTGAAGTTGGATAAGTCCCCTGGGCCGGACGGGATTTACCATAGGATTCTCTGGGAGGCAAGAGAGGAGATTGCAGAGCCTCTGGCTCTGATCTTCAGGTCCTCGTTGGTTACGGGTGTGGTTCCGGAGGACTGGAGGATAGCGAATGTGGTCCATTGTTTAAGAAGGGGAAGAGAGACCTTCCTGGGAATTATAGGCCAGTGAGTCTTACTTCTGTTGTGGGCAAGGTATTGGAGAGAATTATTAGGGATAGGATTTATAGTTATTTAGAGAGAAATGAATTGATTGGGGATAGTCAGCATGGTTTCGTGAAGTGTAGGTCATGCCTTACTAACCTCATTGAGTTTTTTGAGAAAGTGACCAGAGAGGTGGATGGGGGTAAGGCGGTTGATGTAGTATATATGGACTTTAGTAAGGCTTTTGATAAGGTGGCCCATGGAAGACTTCTACAGAAAATGCAGATGTGTGGAATAGAGGGTGATTTAGCTAATTGGATTAGAAATTGGCTGGCAGATAGAAGACAGAGGGTGGTGGTTGATGGGAGATTTTCTTCGTGGAGTTCGGTGACGAGTGGTGTGCCTCAGGGGTCTGTTTTGGGGCCCCTGCTGTTTGTAATTTTTATAAATGATCTGGATGAGGGTATTGAGGGATGGATCAGTAAATTTGCAGATGATACTAAAGTTGGTGGTGTGGTAGATAGTGAAGAGGGGTGTTTAGTTTACAGAGTGACTTGGACAAGTTGCAGAGCTGGGCCGAGAGGTGGCAAATGGAGTTAATGTGGAAAAGTGTGAGGTAATGCACTTTGGCAGGAACAATAAATGTGTAGAGTATAGGGCTAATGGTAGGGCTCTTAATAGTGTTGAGGAACAGAAGGATCTTGGTGTATGTGTCAATAGATCCCTGAAAGTAGGCAGTCAAGTGGATAAAGTTGTTAAGAAGGCATATGGAGTCTTAGCTTTTATTGGTAGGGGGATTGAATTTAGGAGCCGCAGCATCATGTTGCAACTGTACAAAACTCTAGTGCGGCCGCACTTGGAGTATTGTGTGCAGTTCTGGTCCCCACATTATAAGAAAGATGTGGAGGCATTGGAGAGGTACAGAGGAGGTTTACCAGGATGTTGCCTGGTATGGAGGGCAGGTCTTATGAAGAGAGGCTGAGGGATTTGAGGTTGTTTTCGTAGAAAGGAGGCGGCTAAGAGGGGACCTAATCGAAACATATAAGATGATTAGAGGTTTAGATAGGGTGGACAGTGATAGCCTTTTTCCTAGGATGGAGAAAGCTAGCACGAGGGGACACAGCTTTAAATTAAGGGGTATGAGTTATAGGACGGATATCAGAGGTAGGTTCTTTACTCAAAGAGTGATTAGGGAGTGGAATGCCCTGCCTGCAGCTGTTGTAGATGCGCCAAGTTTGGTGGCGTTTAAGAGGTTAGTTGATAAGTATATGGATGAGAAGGGAATGGGTTAGTTAGGAGGGGCATTGCTTTTTATTTTGGTCGGCACAACATCGAAGGCCGAAGGGCCTGTTCTGTGCTGTATTGTTCTATGTTCTATGTTCTATGTTAAATCACCCTCAATCCCATACATTTGCATTTTCTGCAGAAGCCTTCCATGGAGAACTTTATCCTTACTAAAGCCTTACTAAAGTCCATATATATGTCAACTGCCTTACCCTTATCCACCTCTTTGGTCACTTTTTCAAAAAACTCAATAAGGTTTGTGAGGCACGACCTACCCTTCACAGAACCATGCTGACCAAACCCAATCAATTCATTTCTCTCTAAATGACTATAAATTCTATCCCTAATAATTCTTTCCAAAACTTTGCCCACAACAGAAGTAAGACTCACCGGTCTATAATTCCCTGGATAGTCTCTATTCCCTTTCTTGAACAATGGGACCACATTCGCTATCCTCCAGTCTTCCGGCACTATACCTGTAACCAATGACGACCTGAAGATCAGAGCCAAAGGCTCTGCAATCACCTCTCTTGCCTCCGAGAGAATCTTAGGGTAAATCCCGTCCAGCCCAGGGGACTTATCTATTTTCATACCCTCAAGAACAGCTAACACCTCCTCCTTATCTACTTCAACACTATCCAGTTTACAACCTTGTATCCCAGTGTTCTCCACAACTACATTTACGTCTCCCTGCGTGAATACCGAAGAGAAATATTTGTTCAGCGCCTCTCCGATCTCTTCAGGCTCCATGCACAATTTTCCACTGCTGTCTCTGACTGGCCCTAATCTTGCCCTAACCAATCTTCTATTCTTAAGATATCTAAAGAAAGCTTTAGGATTGTCCTTGATCCTATCAGCCAAAGTCTTCTTGTGTCCTCTTTTAGCTCTTCTTAACTCACTCTTTAGCTCATCTTCATGTCATCAGCAAATTTCATTACCCTACACTCAGCCCCATCCTCCACATCGTCTATGTAAATGGTAAACAGTTGAGACCACGGCACTGAACCCTGCGGTACTTCACTAGTCACCAACTGCCAACTAGAATTCATTGATTCCAACTCTCTGCTTCCTATTAGACAATCAATCCTCTATCCATGCTAACACCTTACCCCCAACTCCGTGCACTCTAACCTTTTGTAAGGCACCTTATCAAATGCCTTCTGGAAATCTAAAAACACCACATCCACCAGTTCCCCTCTGTCTACTGCAGTAGTCACAACCTCAGAAATCCAATAAATTCGTTAAACATGAATTTCCCTTCATGAATCTGTGCTGCATCTGGTTGATCAAACCATTCTTTTCTAGGTGCCTCGCTATTTCTTCTTTGATGACAGATTCTAGCATTTTTCCAACTACAGACGTTAAACTAACCGGCCTGTAATTCCCATTACAGTCTAGTTTCCAATTCTGGATGACTTTAAAAACAAATTAGAAAAAGACAGGATCAAGCTAGTCTGTGATACCTTCCAGTCAAATTAGCGGCGGCGCATGCTGACCTACCCGCTGACCACCCTGGCACACGCTGATCACCCTGTCAACACCGACCAGCCTGGCACACGCACTACACTGTCAACGCTGATCGCCTTGCCAACGCTGACATACACGCTGCAATCGCACATATACACACACAGGAATTAAAAGATGGTTTTCTGGAGCTGTTAGATATGTACAAAGAGAAAAGACTGGATAAAATGAAGCTGAGACAAGACCTGTGCAGAAGCTGTCTATCAAAGAGGACATTTGGCCTGAATTCCTGTGCACATGTTGTAAATTCCCCAATGCAATACAGGCAGACTGATGCTGTGATCTTACTGGTGTGCAGCTATTGACAAGATTAACTTGCTAAGCAATCAGCCTTTATAATTTTGCTCCTCAGTCCAAGACAAGATTTTGCCAGGCATTCAGTTCTGGCTGGCTAGCTGAACGCCCAGTACCTGGCCTAAGCTTCCTTCTGTAGCTCTTATTCCATGATTTTTCCACCTTCTGCCCCACACCTTTCTACTAAAGTTTTTTTTTAAAAACAACTTGTATTGTACAGAAAATGAAATAAAAACACATTGGAAATCCTCAGTGGGTCAGGCACCGTCTGTGGGAAAGGGAAACAAGGATTGGTAACTTTTGTCAGAACTGGATTATTCTACAGAAGGTGAATCTCACTGAGCAAAGGTACTGTTTGACTCCCATTAAATTAGAGACACTTGCCAGAGAACACTACCAGACAAGAAAGTGAGCCAAGATCAAATGTCACGAGGGGCTAATGTGCTGTGCTGCAGTCGTCCTCCGTGGACCGTCCCGCACAGTGGTAGGAATGTTGTATCAACGCCAACACCACAGCGTGCAGGAAACTGATAAGAGAGAGAGAGAGAGAGCTGGGTGAACACTTGATGGTAGATGGTCTGTTATGGGTTTAAAACTAGTTAAGCTGTTTCACCAAACAACTTTTGCGGGAATTTTTATCATAGAAATCAGGCATGTACAAATACTTCTCTGGTTATCAAGGAACCCCCAGGCATTTCCTACTACCCTTTCAGTAGAATTAGACACACCCGAAACTACAGGAAGAAATCTCTCATAAGCAGTACTGAGCCACACTCACTTTTATATTGATTCTATCCAATATTGCTTGCCTTAACCCCAAAGATTCTATAATCAATCTCGAATGACATCTGGTGCCTTCCAAGCAACTCTCTGCAAATCCTTACAGAGCCCATCTCTCAATATGCTTCCTGCCAATCTGTATGGATTTCTTCCATAAAATAAATCACTGCAGATCAATAATGACTCAATTTTTTCCAATCCCCCCACTACCCATCCCACTGTATCTGTGAAGACTCCAGCTGAAATATCCTATTCCCACCTGAACTGAGCCCTTCAAAGCCTCGCTAATCCATACAGAAAGTGCCAAATTGCAATAGTTTTATTTGTTGCAGTCACAGTCAAGAAACACCACACTTAACCGCTTTACCAGATTATATCACCCAGAACACCAAAACCAAATCCTACCTCAGACAAAACCAACTTTCCTCAGTACTGTTCTGAAGCATCAGTCTAGCCTGAGACTCTACATTCAAGTTCATGGTGAAACACACAATCTTTTGAGTGCATCCAAAGTGCTGCAGCTTTTAAATCAGACGTGGGTCTGCAATTTGAAATCTTTAAAGGCTTCACATCTGTATGGCTCACTTATGTTGTGTATCAAATTGAGACAGTAATTAAAACTAAGAATAATATACGTACTCAGAGTCTGAGTCTAGGTGCTATGCAATTGCAGACAGGCTGGCAGCTCTGTAACACGGCTGTGTAAAGCTGTTCTCTTAATTCGCCACACCACATGATTGACAAGGCTTTGCCATTCCAGTTTTATGACAGCAATGCCTCAAGCAATGTCACCGAACCTAGAATGTTTTAAAAACAGCAGTAACTCCTGCCTTCCACTTATGGTGGGCCAAATAACCAATTTTTCATACAAGCAGTTCTGAAATATAATGGTGAAGCCTGAACTAGATCTCACTCCGGGAGATCCGTAACGCCTGTTTGTCAGAATGTTTGAGATAAAGCTAGAATACCAGTTTTCTGTCATAAATCCTTCACTACTTCAATCTTCTACTGAGATATTTTATGGGATATTTCAGGCATGTTACATGACCTTCAGAGGCTGACAGAAATATGTTTTAACAGCAGCACAGCATATTTTCTTTTATTCATTCACAGGATGTGGGCGTCGCTGACTAGGGCCTGGCCAGCTCAGTCTGTGGTGGTGCTAATGAACCACCCTTGATGATGGACATTGAATTCCCAGAGTACATTCTGCTCTCTGTGCTTCTTCCAAGTGTTGCTCAACTTAGAGGCACGTGGTGTGGCGAATTAAAAGAGCAGCTTTACATAGCCATGTTACAGAGCTGCCAGTCTGTCTGCAATTGAATAGCCCCTAGACCTAGACTCTATGTATATTATTCTTTGTTTTAATTACCGTCTCAATCTGATACACAACATAAGTGAGCCACACAGATGTGAAGCCTTTAAAGATTTCAATTTACAGACCCAAGCCTGATTTAAAAGCAGGTAGTTGCACTGAAGTGTGTTTCATCAGCTGACAGTATGATCAGCAGGAAGCTCCCTTGCCCACATCTGATCTGATGCCATGTGACTTCACAAGGACTCACAGGGCAATATCTCCTGGACTGTATACACCACTGTGCAGCCACTATTGCTGCTGAGTCTGCCCTGATGGTGGCATGGTGTTGTCTGTAAGGTATGATCCAATGTCAGGCTGTTGCTTGACTAGTCAGAGACAATTTTGACACAAACTCCCAGATGTTATAAGGACAACATGTCAACTGAATTACATTAGATGTATTTGTCCCTCAAGTTAGAAGGCTGATTGTTCCAGCCTTACTATATAACCTCGGCTCAGTGAAGACAGAGACAGCTGTTAAATTAAAGCCCCATAAGGCTGCTTGACTCAACATTAAAGATCCCATGGCATTAAGAGTTCTCTCACCTAATAAACATCAACCTTGTTCACAGGTTCTTGCTGTAGAGAAAATGACTGTCCCATTTCCTAACAGTGAATGCCTTTCAAAAAGAATGATTCATTGGTTCTGAAATGCTTTGAAATGTTTACAAGCTGTGATGCAGTGCTATATAAATGCAAATTCACTTGTACTCATTAAATCTATATGAAGCTTTTCCACTCCTGGGCTAAGTGAAAGTTAATATATTCCACTTTCAGTCCACTGCACTGATTATCTTCTTCCGCCTCTAGCACATTATCCATTCTGCTGTTACTAAAAAAAATTCTCACTAATTTCTCAATTAATTTCTTAGCCTACCTTACGCTAACCCAGAATTTTACTATGTGATTCTTATCCTCTCTAACCCACAATCATTGCCCCAGCAAGATATCTTGAAAGCTAGGGTGAGCAAGTATGCTGAGTTCTAAGTCCCATCTCTACTCTAAGTCACAGGCTGTTCTTGCTCACCTGTTTCCTTTGTAATCCAGTCTGAGATGCTGTATGTAAGATGTGTAATACATGGTTTAAGGTATGAGTGATGCTGCATCTGAATTTGTGCTGGTTACAGAGATAGAATGGTACATTACCTCCAAGGCTAGTGCACCACAGGAATAGGGAGAAGTCATTTAGCCCAGTGAGAATGCCAAATACATCCAGGCTGACAGCACAGTATGAGAAGCAGCTTCTTCTACTGCACTTCAACTCTGCAATTGTTGAATCTGCTATTGTAGCAATGCTTACTCATTACTTCCCATTTTATAAGATGACCAGTCAATATTGCAATTAACAGTGATGCTTGATGACAGGATTTGACATTTGTAACTAGTATTCCGCATTCTCACTGGAATTGGTTCATAAATCATGTGAATCACATGAAAAAAGGAATGTGGAAAGAAAGTTTATCCTGGTACAGAAAACAGAAATACCACCAGGATTGGGGCCTCCACATTGTACCTCGTGCTGCAACGATGAAAGCTGGTGGGTAATTCACTGGATTTCTCAATGATACAGAAACATTACTTCAATCATTGCTTAACCATACAGTGTACAGATTGCCACAGAACATAGCAACATGATTCAGGGTATTTAATGCAAGTTGTAATCACTTGCACTACCTTGGTCTAGCATTTAAACGTGTCAGCTGTGACTTGCCGGAACACATTTGCGAGTCAAGGTGGTGGTGGTGGATTCAAGTGACTCCCGAGAATGAAGGTCAAGATCTAGGCTGACACTGCAGTACCAAGGCAGGTACACTATCAGTGCTGCACTGACAGAGGTGCAATGCTTTGGATGAGATATTGAACTGGGGCTCTTTAGGTCTCATAGATGTCCCCAGAGCACCAATTCTGAAGAGCATCGAGGATCTCCCTAGTGGTTTGGGACATCACCAGAACAGCTGACCCGGTCACTGAGCTGATTGTTGTCAACGGAATCATGTTGCGCACAAAGAACTCCCAATCTGATGTATAACAAACAGCTAAACTCTAGATACTGGCACACATCTGTGTCCCTGAACAACACAAACAAAATAATTGCAAATGCCAAACAGAACCTAATCTATGGCAGCTTTACTCAGTAAGAAGTCTGACAACATCAGGTTTAAGTCCAACCGATTTATTTGATAGTAAACTCACACAAGCTTTCGAGGTTCTGTTCTCAGGCTGTGTGGAATGTCAAAGACTAAGCAGAAAATAAATATCAGACAAAGAAATGTTGCTGTTAACAAACCAGTCTTATATTGTACATGGACGCATCTTCCACAAAGTGTAGCGGAAGCCTGCGGTGTAGTGTTGGGCTGATAGTGTGATAAGCCAATGAATTTGGCTCTGCTGGTGGAAATGGAATCAACAGCAATACAATCTCTCATACAAGCTGGTGGCAATACAGTCATCAGCTATCAAATATTAAAAGGTATGATATGGTGATGCCAGTGTTGGACTGGTGTGGACAAAGTAAGTTGTTTCGCAACACCAGGGTAAAGTCCAACAGGTTTATTTGGTATCGCAAGCTTTCAGACGGTGCTCCTTCATCAAGTGATACATTAAAGAGAGGAGGCGGTGGCACAGTGGTATTGCTATAGGACTAGTAATCCAGATTCGAGTCCCATCATGGCAGGTGTGAAGTCTGGAGATCCACAGTTGATTCTTCAAATACCCTCTATAAATGCCCTCTGAAGGCCAGTTAGGGATGGGCAATAAATGTTGGCCCAGACACACATTCCAATGAATAAAAAATCCAAAGAACAGGCAGGAAGTGTAGATGGTGTGCCATTCAGCATTCACTCAACTGGAACATTTACATTTTATGTGGGAATGTAACAACATAAGTGGTTTCCTTATTTATGTAAGAATGTAATGATTCACCCAAAGTTCCGATCATTCTCAAACTTTGTACTTCAGGTTTCACAACTATTTGACATTTGGCTTAAGGCAATATTGCTACCAATGTCATCATGCCCACATTAAAAAACCCTATCCATTCATACATTGTCATTCAACTCTATTTCCCCAATGACTGGGTCCATCTGCTCCCCCAGTTCCACACCCAAAAGTTTGATACCTGGCCTGCTCACTTAAAGACTTGTTTTAAGAGAGGAGCATCTTTTAAAAAAAAGTTGAGATATATGAGGTAGTTGTATTCTATGCCTCAGCTAATAAAGACAAGAGCTGGGAGGTCATGATGGAGCTTTATATAACACTTGCTAGGTCACATGTGTGCTGTTCTATTTGCCACATTATAGGAAGGATACAGAGGCGATTCACTATGTTGTTGTCTGCGCTGGAGCGTTTCAGCTATGAAGAGAGGCTGGATAGACTGGAATTGTTTTCTTTGAAGCAGAGAAGGCTGAGGGGGGAGCTGAATCGAGGTGTACAAAATTATGAGGGACGTAGATAAGGTAGACTGGAAGAAACTTTCCCCCACAGTAAAGGGGTCAATAACCAGGTGACTTAGATTTAAGATCAGGTGCAGGAGATTTAGAAGAAATTTGAGGAAAAACTTTTTTCACATTGGTAGTGGGAATCTGGAACTCTGCCTGAAAAGATTGAGGAGGCTGGAACCCACACAACATTTAAGGGATTACAGATAGTGTGACATGAACCCAAGATCACGGTTGAGGCTGGCCTCATGTGCAGAACTTGGCTATCAGTCTCTGCTTAGTGACTCTACATTGTCATATCGTGAAGGCTGCCTTGGAGAACGCTTACCCGAAGATCAGAGGCTAAATGCCCGTGACCACTGAAGAGTTGCTGAGCAGAGACTGATAGCCAAGTTCCGTACACAAGGACAGCCTCAACCAGGATCTTGAGTGCATGGCACACTATCTGTAACCTCCACGACTTGCCTGGGTTTGCAAAATCTCACTAACTGTCCTGGCTGGAGACGATACACATCTCTTTAACCTGTGCTTAACCCCCTCTCTACTCACATGGTCTGTACCTTTAAGATTTGGTTATCTGTAAAGAATCGCATTTCAATCATTATTTTGTAAATTGAGTTTGTGTCTTTACATGCCCTGTTTGTGAACAGAATTCCCACTTACCTGACGAAGCAGCAGCACTCCGAAAGCTAGTGGCTTTGCTACCAAATAAACCTGATGGACTGGGTGTTGAGAGACTTCTTACTGTGTTTACCCTAGTCCAGCACTAGCACCTCCACATCATACTTAAAGTAAATGCAACACTCAGAATCCTCGATATTCTATTCAATTCTTAACTAAGCTGCAACCCATTCCATCATAAAGATCACATTCCCCCCATTTCCATTTTATCCCTGCCAAAATACATATTAACACCTTAGTCATCTTCAGTCTGGACTTCTCCTGTAGCCTCCTTTCAAGGTCCATGGTCCTAATCTGGAATTCTGTTTTCTAGACCTTGCCCTGTAGTGAAACCGAATTATCTTCCAACCCTGTCCTTATCAACCTTTCCAATCAATGCTTTTGTTTCAGAGAGATCACACTTATTGTTTCTATTATTCCATTCTACCTCTGCCCTTCTGCTCCTGGGTTTGAAATTCCTCTCCCCAGTTTCACCAGCACTGTTGTCTAATGAGGGGCATACATGCAATGGGTCGTGAGAGGGCTGCTGTTGGATTTTTTTTTGAGAGTATCCTAATGCTTCACGTTGTTAGTGAATGTTTGACCTGGACCATTTGATGGGCAACATGACAGCTCAGTGACTATTGCTGTGCTGTGCAGATACATGGATTTGGGCCTGTGTCTGTGGGAGTTTGCGCATTCTCCCCGTGCTTGCGTGGGTTTTCTCCGGGTGCTCCGGTTTCCTCCCACATCCCAAAGATGTGCTCTTAGGCTAACTGGCAAAACAAATTCTCCCTAAATTGTCTGAAATTTGGTTTTTAATCCATAGATCTACAAACATGGACAGGAATCGCAAGTAGACGTGGGAACATCAGGGTGGCAGTGCAGGCTCGTTGGGCCGAAGGGCCTGTTTCCCGTGCTGTTTTATTCTTTGTTCACTGACAAAGTCACCGGTCATCAAGGCTCTTCTTTCAATCTTCATCTTAAACTCTATCTTCAGATGCATCTCAAAATCTTTTCTTTAAGAATCACGTCTCAGCCACTTCACTCAATCCCTAGTAGAGAAGATCAAATATCCATTTGATCGGGAGCATTACAGAAGTGTTGAAATCAGAGCAAATAAGGAGAAACCACTCTAATTGGCTGAACAGTCAAGAACCAAAGGACACTAATCTAAAGCAAAAAAAGGGGATAGGAGGAAAAACCTCAATGAGCAGTTAGGATATGAATGCACTGCCTAAGATTGTGGTGGAAGCAGAGTCAAAGCTTTCAGAGACAATTGGATAATTATCTGAAAAGATTTGCAGGGGTGTTGGAAAAAGACAGGGTTTGGGACTAGTTGAGTTACCCTTGCAGGGAGCTGGCACAAATATGGCAGGCTGAATAGCCACCTTTGCATTATACTAAGACAATGATTTTTGAGAAGCACCCTGGGACAGTCATTTAAACATGTTGTATTAATGCCCACCCAACTCACATTGGTTTTAAAGTTTATTATTGTCACAAGTGGATTTACATTAACATTAATGAAGTTAGTGAAAATCCCCAGCGCCTGTTCGGTGTTACTGAGGAAGAATTTGGCATGGCCAATACACCTAGCCAACACATCTTCCATGCAATGGAGGAAACCCACACAGGTACAGGGAGAATGTGCAGACACTGCACAGAGAGTGACCCATGCCAGGAATCCAACCTGGATCCCTGGTGCTGAGGCAGCAGTGCTAATCACTGTGCTAGCATGCCGCCCATATGTTGCAGTAATGGAGCAATGAAATTATACACTCAATGAGGGAACAATCTCCTCAGAACCTAAATGTCCCTGTGCAACCACACATTTAAATTTATTAAAAAACAGTAAAATCACATTGACTTTGTCATACTCAGCTCCGTGAGGGGCTGAGGGATTGTGTCTAAGCCTTGACCTGGTCGCTTGAATAATTTAACATGATTAAACTAACACTCTGTCAATTATTAGTTTGAAACTAAGCACAAGAGCCAATATTTATTTAGGCAAATCCAAGAAAAATGCTAGGAAAAGTCCTTTTCCCAACCTTGCAAAAGCCTTTGATCTGTCAAGACTGATAATGTATCCTCCTCAGATCTTGCTGCCCTCAGATTTGTCACCAACTTCCCTCCATCTACTCCACAATGACATGCAAGATGTAATCCTCAGGAACGGGACCACCGTAGACCCCAACTTAAAGACAAAGGGTAAACAAGCAGAGTCATTACACAACTCTTCTCTCCATGTTCCTCACTACAATCCTGTACCTTTACCTCCAGCAAATTAGCCGCAGACACGGAGATAATCTACAGAAGATGGTAAACAGTTCAACCTACATATCTTCAATTCTAAACCATTTTAATCTCAGTAATTAAGATTCACATGTAGATGACATTTGTGAACACACATTCACTCAGACACTGGACTCCAGTGGTCACTTTGGTCACTTCTCTGAAGCTTATAAGAAAATGAGCTTTTCATTAAATGGCTGGAAAATGAAGATCCTCTTCCAGCCAGTTCCCACATCACAACACCTTCTAGAAAGAGTGGGGCATTTTGCATATCTTAGGAGCCTCCTCTCCACAAAGGCAGACATGGATGACAAAATGCATCACCATCTCTAATATGCCAGATCAGCCTTCAGTTGACCGAGAAAAAGACTATTTGAGGATCAGGAACTCAAACCCAAGATGAAGGTTATGGTTTACTGCATGGCACTGACCCTTGTGCTCTAATATGCTTCAAGGACTTGGATAATCGACAGCTGGCTTCAAAGCACTGGAGGAATACCACTAACGGCTAGTATAAGATTCTCCAAATCCAATGGCTGGAAAGGCAGTCTTACAACAGTGCCCTCTCCCAAACCAACTTACTCAGCATCGAGATGCCAGTCACACAAAGCCAGCATTGCTGGGCAAGGTATGTCACTTGAATACCTGACACCAGATTCCCAGCAGCAGCTCTACTCAGAACTTGCTCATGGCAGAGACTCCCAGGAGGACAGTGGAAATGCTTTAGCGTTATCCTCAAAGCATCCCTGAAGAGGTTAAATATCCTCACTAACTCATGAGCTCTAATCCTCTGTAAAGATAATGCAGGCTGATTGCCATCTCAGCAGAACTATCCTCCTGTGAGCAATTTCACAGACAGTGGATATGATATGAGCTGAAAAAAGTTCTGCATTTTTCCTCTCTTATGAATACACAAGTAAAGGTTTAAAACCAACCACAACCCTGGTCTCTATTTGTTAATCTAGTTCTACCGTGCTAGTGTATACTGTGAATGTCACAACTGAAGAACATCCACTAAGCATCCCTGCACTCACAGGTAAGGAAGTTTCTCTTTGATTGCTGGAAGTAAGTCACAAATAAGTAAAGACAGTCAAAAAGAAAGCAGGACAATTCCTTTAAGATACAGACCAAAGAGTCTCCAAACCAATTGCTTAACTGCCAAAGTCAGTGCCACCAGAATCACCCAACTTAACTGCAACTCCTCACTGACAAACCAAAGACTTCGTAACTTTTATTTTTAGACTTACTTCTTGCGTGTGTTTCTTATTATTTTCTTCCTGCATTTTAGTTGCTAATAAGCCTACTCTAACTCAGGAAAGCCTGGTTAAATTGGCCCTAAATCATAAATATGTTCAGACTGGGAAAAGGCATCCACAAGGGAAAAGGTCCTTTTTAACTTAATTTTGCCGAGACTAACTGAAGGAGCTGAATACATAAGGGGAGCCAGTTCATCCCTCCTCACTCGGGAGCATAAGAATTTAATATCTCATCTGGGATAAATCACTAATTGGGGGATCTGGCCCAGGGACCAGTCATAATAATGGGCACATGCCCATTATTATGGCTGTGCTTGTGCTTTTGAGACTTTGTCAGGAGCTAACAAAGGTGAAGTCAGAGTCGGAGACAGGACAGAAATCTTTCAACACCTCACCCGCTCCACATATGTGGAGTCTGCAAATGGCTTATTAGCCATATAAGAGTTCCTTGAACTGAAATGGAAGCAAGTCATCCTCCTGCGGGACTGCAGAAGATGATTTAGGGAATGGCTCAAATGTACCATGCATCAAAAAAGTTCTAAAGCTAGTTAGCAAAAAATAAACACCACCAGCTGATAAAGTGCCTTTGAAGTAATGACATTTGCCAGCTACATTACAGGAGCAATATTTAACAATGGGCCAGATGCCAGAATTATCCCTCTGACTCCTTCAATCCTATAACCTTCTGAGCAGATAACTCAGAGGGTTGGAGGATTGAGGATGGACAGATCTGGAGAGACCAGATCTTAGAGGGATTTGGAAATAATGATGAGCACTTTTTTGGAAAAGAATTAGATTAATTAACAATAATGATGCAAAGCAAATGTATAACCGTTAAGAGGTAAGTAACCATTAACAAGTGAGTAACATTTTTAAACAGAAAGCATATATTTCATACTAATTCTGACAACTGAATATTATGCTGTTAGAATTTTTTCTTTAAAATGTTCCATTGCTGTGGAACTGGCAGGGTGCACTTGGATTCTAATTAGTCTATGTAGCAATAAATAGCAGAGGGTAAATCCATGGCAATATGCTCCTACTTAAAGGTTATCCACTTGGCATGTATCAAAAACTAATACTGATGTCCTTCACTGCAAGAGAATGGGATATTTTAGGCAATTAACACACATCTGCTCACCTATCTCTGAACCAAGCGCAGACCATAGACAAAGCCTGTAGACATGGCAAAATAGTGGCTTGTCAAACTCAACTGAGTGGTCACAAATCACAGCATGAAACTATCCACGATTGCCTCATACTCTCTCATGACTATAATAAAACAGTCTTGTGAAAAACAAGACTGGTGCTCTCTGCACAAAAAGCTGCTAAACGTTTATGAGGAACGTTTCAGTCCAGCTGCTCCTACCTCTTCTTTCAACCTTACAGAGGGATAAGATTAGAACATAGAACAGTGCAGCAGAGCACAGGCCCTTCAGCCCGCAATGTTGTGCCGATCTACGTACAAACTCAAGATCAAGCTATCCCATCATTCTGGTGTGTTCTATGTGCCTATCCAATAACCTCTTGAAAGTTCCTAAAGTGTCCAACTCCACTATCACAGCAGGCAGTGCATTCCACACCCCAACCACTCTGAGTAAAGATAAAAGATGCCCAGCTGCATACACAAGGTCTTCTGTGACCAGTGAACTGTTAGTCGGAACCTGGCCGTGTGAATAACCAGATTATGATGTGCACGTTTTCACTTAGCTAGATTGGATCATGTGTCTTGGTGCTAACCTCCTGTTTTTAGTGGCACTCAACTGGTGCATCTAAAATAGACAGAAGCTGCTTCTCTTAGATTGAGGTTAAACACATACTGCCAGTATAGTAGAAGGTTAAACTTATCCCTCACCTGTGCTCCACCTGTAAGAAAACTTATAACTATGATAAACATACAAGCACATTAAATTTCAAAAACAGAATCACTTAACCATCAATAGCTCAAGATTCATTCATGCCAGCTCATTGCACTTTCCAGAACAGCCAAACTGGTAAGATCCTTCAGGCTGCCAAGAAACCAGTCTCCAATAAGCAGTTTGCTCTGAGATTTCAAAAGATACAGAAATGTGCATTGCTTCCTTTTTTTTATAAAGGACTTGGTCACCAGATATCCATTTCTGGTAGCACAATATACCAGGTATCCCGCAGCCCTTGTAATAGTGGAGAGTGTAAAACAGCCATTTTACAGTCTTGACCTTGGTAATGAGAGCACAGCTTTGCAATGCTTCAAAGCAAGCAGCTGTTTGCTGTTTGTTTTCAAGCAGGTTCTACATGAGTGGCAGGGAAGAAATAAACTGATGGCTGGTAGTTCTGTGCAGCTCAGTGATGTGGGCACATATCTACAAAGAGGCATTCAATAGCTGCACTCATCATTCCCATCTTAATGAATGAAACTCTTTGGGTGTAGATTACATCAATAACAAAGCAGAGTGAGAAGGATAGCAAAAAGATGTTTCATCACTGTGGAAAAGAGCAGAACAAATGGGTATCAGTCACTACTGTCTTAAATCTTTGAAACTGCATAAATTATAAAACTGATGTGCTTCAAGGCATCAGTGCACTGAAGTCTCGCCATCAGGAATGTTGGTAATAATTCAGCAATTCATTAAGTAGTGGAATCAGAATAACCAAGTGGGAATACAAATAAGGTGGATGAAAACATGAGCTTTTGATCAATTGAATATACACACAAGAAACAGAATGGGTAGGCCACCAGGCCCTTCAATCTATCCTGCCATTCAATATGACCATTCCTGATCTATGCTAGTCTCAACTCCTTTTCTTTGCCATTAGCCTCTATTCCTCGATCTATCAAGTATTTATCCACTTCCACTTTAAATACTTCTAATGATCCAGCCTGCACTACCTTTTGGGATAGAATTCGAGATTCACCACCCTCTGAGAAGAAATAAGAAAGGACTGGTCCCTTATCTTGTAGCTATGTCTCTCATTCGAGACTCTCCCACTAGTGAAAAAGTTGTGCCAATCCCCTTGAGATCTTACTTGCTTGAATAAGATCACTCCTCTCTTTTCTAAACTCCAAGAATTACAGACCAAGACTATTTAATCTCTCTGAATAGGACAGCACCAATATCCCAGGAAATAGCCTGCTGAATCTCTTCTGGACTGCCAATGGATCTTACTATATCTTTTTTAAGGTAAGGGGACCAAAGGGGAATGCAGTATTCCAGGTGAGGCCTCACCAACACCCTGCACAATTGCAAAACCTCCCTATTTTTAAATCCCAACTCCTTTGCAACAAAAACAAAAATGCTATTCATCATCTTAACTAGTTGTTGGATCTGCCTGCTAGCTCTCAGTGATTCATTCACTAGATCCCTCTGTACTTCATTCACCTGCAGCCTCTCTCTATTTAGATAATTTGCCTCATGATTCCTCCTACTAAAGCACATGACCTCACACTTCCCCACACAATGTCATTTGCCAGATTATCACCCAGTCACTATCTATATTCTGTTGCAGAATCACAGTGAATCAGAGTACAGTATCCAAAGAGGCTAGTTTCTTTTGTTTTACATAATCTAGCTCTGCCTGACACATCAAGTCTTTTCCTCCCAGTGGAGTTTGGACTGAGAGGGATGCTCAACTCACCTAATCTGGGAGTTAAGTGACAAGGCAATAAAGAGTAAGGTTCATGGTGTTAAGTGCGACAATCTATAAAGTTTTTTTGGTGAAATTTCTTAACGCAGCCTGGTACCATAGAGAGAATGTTTACAGACCGTTCTTCCCTCACTTCATTTACATCATTTAAACTGCATGCTTACAACTTTCAGACATACAAACCAAAAAATAAAAGACATTTAACAATTCAAACAGAAACTACTGGAACTACGCACAAGTAGTGCAGCAACAACAACAATGGGTAAAAGAACTTAATGGTTAAGATCTAGACTGTTCTTTAGGATAACTGCAGACATTGCTCAAGTGATCTCACGCGGAGAAAAATAAAAGTTATAGTCATGGCACAAATCAATTCCAACCTCCCAGACTACCTGGACCCATTACACAGTTTGCCTACCACAGCAATAGGTCCACAGCAAACACCACTTCGTGGCCCTGCAGTCAACTCTGGAACACCTAGATAACAAAGGCATCTAAGTCAGACTCCTATTTATTGACTACAGCTCAGCCTTCAACACCTCATCTCCAAACTCTGCGGCCTTGGCACTTCCCTCTGCGACTGGGTCCTGAAGTTCCTAACTCACAGACCACAATCAGTAAAAATAGGCAACAACACCTTCTCCACGATCATCCTCAACAATGGTGCCCCACAGACCGTGTTCTCAGCCCCCTACTATACTCCTTATATATCTATGATTACATGGCCAAATTCCCCTCCAACTCAATATTCAAGTTTGTTGACAACACCACTGTAGTGGGTTGGATATCTAACAGTGATGAGACAGAGAACAGGAATGAGATGGAGAATTTGGTGAACTGGTGAAGCAACAATAATCCCTCCCTCAATGTCAACAAAACAAAGGACATTGTCATTTGACTTCAGGAAGCATAAAGGAGAACATGCCCCTGTCTACATCAATAGGGATGAAGTAGAAAGGGTTGACAGCTTCAAGTTTTTAAGTGTCAAGATCACCGATCACCTGTCCTGGTCCCCCTTTCTATAGTTAAGAAAACCCAACAACGCTCTACTTTCTCAGGAGGCTAAGGAAATTTAGCATGTCAGCTACGACTCTCACCAACTTTTACAGATGCATCATAGAAAGCATTCTTTTTAGTTGTATCATAGCTTGGTACGGCTTTTGCTTTGCCCAAGACTGCAAGGAACGACTAAAAGTCATGAATGTAGCCCAATCCATCACGCAAACCAGCTTTCCAATCCACTGACTGTGTACACTTCCCGCTGCGTTGGCAAAGCAGCCAGCGTAACAAGGACCCCACGCACTCTGCACATTCTCTCTTCCACCTTCTTCCGTCAGGAAAAAGACACAAAAGTCTGAAATCATGTACCAACCGATTCAAGAACAGCTTCTTTCCTGCTGCTGTCAGACACTTGAATGGACTTATATTAAATTGATCTTTCTCTATACCCTATCCATGACTGTTACACTACATTCTCCAGTCTCGTTTCCTTCTCTATAAATGGTATGCTTTGTATAGCACGCAAGAAACAATGTTTTTCATTGCATGATAATACATTTGATAATAAATTAAATCAAAATCAAATAAAGTAATGGCATCTCCGATCCCACGCAGCTATCATGTACTAAAATCAACTAAAATTCGAATTGGGATCAGTCCACATATATTGGATAAGCACTAAGTCTCATTTACCCATCCAGCCTGTACTCACTGACTTACATGGGTCCCTCTAATCTTCTCATTTGCACATACCTGACTTTTATCACTCCTCTATTAATGACCACGCAGTCTCCTACTGAGGCCCCAAGCTCTGGAATTCCTTCTCTGTGAGTAACTCACCTCCAGTCTCTCCCAAAACTTGTCCACCAGGATGAGGTATACTCTCCACTGCCTGGATGAGTGCAACTCGAGTAACACTCGAAGCTCAACACTATCCAGGACAAAGCAGTCCCACTTGAATGGCACATCATCCACCACCTTAAACACACACACCACCACTAACACAGTGACAGCTATCGCTATCACACAAAACACTGCAGCAACTCAGCAGGTTCCTTCAACAGTACCTCCTAAGCCCTCAAACTCAGCAGCAAACATATGGGGACATCACAACCTACAAGTTTCCCTCAAAGTCACACACCATCCTGACTTGGAAACTATCAACATTCCTTCATGCTTGCTAGGTCAAAATTATACAGCTCCGTACCCATCAGCATCATGGCTGTATCAATGAATGATCACAGAATCATAGAATCCCTACAGTAGAGAAGGACGCTGTTTAGCCCATCAAGTCTTTACTGACCACATCCCAGCCAGGCCCTATTCCCCCTAACCCCATACATTTACCCCTCTATTTCACCCCAACACTAGATCAATTTATGATGTGGAGATGCTGGCATTGGACTGGGATAGGAACAATAAGAACTCTCAACACTAGGTTAAAGTCAACAGGTTTATTTAGTAGCACGAGTTTTTGGAATGCTACCTGCCCTCCAACAGGTGAAGAATTGGGTTCACAAACAGGGCATATATGGACACAAACTTAATTACAACATAATGGTTGGAATGCGAGTCTTAACAGGTAATCATGTCTTTACAGATGCAGACAATGCCCTCAAGACATGACAACACAGAATGCCCAGCAGAAACTGATATCCAAATTCCACATACACAAGGACAGCATCAACTGGGATCTTGGGTTCATGTCACACTATCATCCACCCCCCACGACTTGCCTGGGCTTGCAAAATCTCAATAACTGTCCTGGTTCAGGACAATTTCACTTTTCTTTAACTGTGGTTAACTCTCTTTCCACTTGCATTGTCTACACCTGTAAAGTCTTGATTACCTATTAAGACTCAGATTCCAAACATTATTTGTAATTGAGTTTGTGTCTATGTATGCTTCATTTCTGAACTCAATTCTTCACTCACCTGATGAAACAGCAGTGCTCTGAAAGCTCCCCTAGGAACAGCTGATGCCGTCCGCGCCCCTTGAGCATCGCAGGGGCTGAGGTGCATTATTGACCCTAATAATCACATTTTAATTTGACGGTTTTAAGTTTCCTTTGCACTTTGATTTTGTTTGGGCTGTTCCCTATCTTTTTGGGGGGCTGCCCCTTTTTACTTAGTCCTGATTTAATTTGAGTTTGTTTGGTTTGACCTCAAGAAACCAAAAGCTCATGCTACTAAATAAATCTGCTGGAATTTAACCTGCTGTGAGAATTCTTACCAGGCTCAGTTTAGCATGGCCAATCAACCTAACTTGGGAGTACAACATAAGGGGTAGGAGTCTTAGCTGTGTAGTAGAGCAGAAGGATCTTGGGGTCCGGGTCCACAGGACTATTAAATCGGCCTCGCAGGTGGAGGAAGTGGTCAAGAAGGCGTACGGTGTATTGGCCTTCATTAATTGAGGAATAGAGTTTAGGAGTCAGGAGGTAATGATGCAGCTCTATAAGACTCTTGTCAGACCCCAGTTGGAGTATTGTGCACAGTTCTGGTCACCCCATTATAGGAAGGATGTAGAGGCTATTGAGAGGGTTCAGGGGAGATTTACAAGGATGCTGCCTGCATTGGGAGGCAGGCCTTATGAAGATAGGTTGAGGGAGCTGGGACTCTTCTCACTGGAGAGATGTAGATTGAGAGGCGACCTAACAGAGGTTTATAAAATGTTGAGAGGAATGTTGAGAGAAATGTTGATCGAAACATATAAGATGATTAGAGGTTTAGATAGGGTGGACAGTGATAGCCTTTTTCCTAGGATGGAAAAAGCTAGCACGAGGGGACACAGCTTTAAATTAAGGGGTGATAGTTATAGGACGGATATCAGAGGCAGGTTCTTTACCCAAGGGTGGTTCGGGAGTGGAATGCCCTGCCTGCAGCAGTTGTAGATGCGCCAAGTTTGGTGGCGTTTAAGAGGTTAGTTGATAAGTATATGGAAGAGAAGGGAATGGTTTAGTTTGGAGGGGCATTGCTTTTTATATTGGTCGGCGCAACATCAAAGGCTGAAGGGCCTGTTCTGTGCTGTAATGTTCTATGTTCTATGAATAGATAGGGTGAACTCTCATTGACTATTTCCCCGAGCTGAGATGGTCACTACGAGAGGACACAGATTTAAGGTGCAGGGAAGCAAATACAAAGGAGATGTCGGGGGTAGGTTTTTCACTCAAAGGGTGGTGAGTGAATGGAACCGACTGCCGTCGGAGGTTGTTGAGGCAAACTCACTGGGGTCTTTTAAGAGACTTCTGGATGAGTATATGGAAAAGAATAGGATAGGGGGTTATAGATAGGTCTATGGATTGGTAGATGTGATCGGCGCAACTCGTGGGCTGAACGGCCTGTTTGTGCTGTATTGTTCTACGTTCTATGTTCTAACTTGCACATATCTGGGGTATGGGAGGAGACCTGACCACCCAGAGGAAACCCACACAGACACAAGGATAACGTGCAGACTCACACAGTGACCCAAGAACGGAATTGAACCTGGGTCCCTGGTACTGTGAGCCTGTGCTAGCCTGTGATTTGTAACATGAATGAATAAAAATCATTTCAGCCTCTAAGGCACCATTTAAACCAACTTCTTTGACATATCCTAATAAATGGCCCTGGTCGGATATTGTTTGATGAACTACTTGGTGTCTTTGCACTTCCTGCCATGGTAAATGCAGTATATAAATGTTGTTTCGAACATGCATATCTAAGGGACGAATGCTTACACGGGACGCCAGGGTGAGGGTGAGGTGTGAAGGTTAGGGGTGAGGGTCAAAGGGAATTACTGAGTGAAGCTGGCCTTACCCAGCCCCATGATGCCAGACCCAGGGCTCAGGGTGGGGCGAGGGCTCCAGGGTCGGGCTCGGGCTCGGGGGGGCCAGGGCTCCAGGGTCGGGCTCGGGCTCGGAGGGGGGCGAGGGCTCCAGGCTTCGGGCTCGGGGGCGAGGGCTCCAGGGTCGGGCTCGGGCGGGGCGAGGGCTCCAGGGTAGGGCTCCAGGGTCGGGCTCGGGCTCGGGGGGGGCGAGGGCTCCAGGGGCTCGGAGGGCTCCAGGGTCGGGCTCGGGCTCGGGGGGGGCGAGGGCTCCAGGGTCGCTCGGCTCGGGGGGGGCGAGGGCTCCGGGTCGAGGGCTCCAGGGTCAGGCTCGGGTCAGGGCAGAGGGCTCAGGGCTCCAGGGTCGGGTCGGGCTCGGGGGGCGAGGGCTCCAGGGTCGGGGTCGGGCTCGGGGGCGAGGCTCCAGGGTCGGGGTCGGGCTCGGGGGGGCGAGGGCTCCAGGGTCAGGCTCGGGGGGGCAGGGAGGGCTCCAGGGTCGGCTCGGGCTCGGGGGGGGGCGAGGGCTCCAGGGTCGGGCTCGGGCTCGGGGGGGCGAGGGCTCCAGGGTCGGGCTCGGGCTCGAGGGCTCCAGGGTCGGGCTCGGGCGGGCGGGCTCCAGGGTCGGGCTGGGCTCGGGCTCGGGGGGGGCGAGGGCTCCAGGGTCGGGCTCGGGCTCGGGCTCGGGGGCTCGGGGGGGGCGAGGGCTCCAGGGTCGGGCTCGGGCTCGGGGGGGGGGGCGAGGGCGAGTCGGGCTTGGTGGGGGGGCGAGGGCTCCAGGGTCGGGCTCGGTGGGGGGGCGAGGGCTCCAGGGTCGGGCTCGGGGTGGAGGGCGGCAGGCTCCAGGGGGCTCGGTGGGGGGGGCTCCAGGGTCGGGCTCGGGGGGGGGGCGAGGGCTCCAGGGTCGGGCTCGGGGGGGGGCGAGGGCTCCAGGGTCGGGGGGGGGGGGGGCGAGGGCTCCAGGGTCGGGCTCGGGGGGGGCGAGGGCTCCAGGGTCGGGCTCGGGGGGGCGAGGGCTCCAGGGTCAGGCTCGTGCGGGCGAGGCTCCAGGGTCGGGCTCGGGCTCGGGCTCGGGCGGGCGAGGGCCAGGGTCGGGTCGGGCTCGGGCGGGCGACGGCTCCAGGGTCGGGCTCGGGGGAGCGAGGGCTCCAGGGTCGGGCTCGGGGGGCGAGGGCTCCAGGGTCGGGCTCGGGCTCGGGGGGGCGAGGGCTCCAGGGTCGGGCTCGGGGGGGGGGGCGAGGGCTCCAGGGTCGGGCTCGGGCTCGGGGGGGGCGAGGGCTCCAGGGTCGGGCTCGGGCTCGGGGGGGGGCGAGGGCTCCAGGGTCGGGCTCGGGCGGGCGACGGCTCCAGGGTCGGGCTCGGGGGGCGAGGGCTCCGGGCTCGGGCTCGGGGGGGCGAGGGCTCCAGGGTCGGGCTCGGGGGGGCGAGGGCTCCAGGGTGGGGGGCGGGGGTCGGGCTCGGGGGGGCGAGGGCTCCAGGGTCGGGCGGGGGGGCGAGGGCTCCAGGGTCGGGCTCGGGGGGGCGAGGCTCCAGGGTCGGGCTCGGGGGGGCGAGGGCTCCAGGGTCGGGCTCGGGGGGGCGAGGGCTCCAGGGTCGGGCTCGGGGGGGCGAGGGCTCCAGGGTCGGGTCTCGGGGGGCGAGGGCTCCAGGGTCGGGCTCGGGGGGGGCGAGGGCGCCAGGGTCGGGCTCGGGGGGCGAGGGCAGGGGGTCGGGCTCGGGGGGGCGAGGGCTCCAGGGCTCGGGGGGGCGAGGGCCAGGGTCGGGCTCGGGGGGGCGAGGGCTCCAGGGTCGGGCTCGGGCTCGGGGGGGCGAGGGCTCCAGGGTCGGGCTCGGGGGGGCGAGGGCTCCAGGGTCGGGGGGGGGGGCGAGGGCTCCAGGGTCGGGCGGGGGGGGGCGAGGGCTCCAGGGTCGGGCTCGGGGGGCGGGGGGTCGGGCTCGGGGGGCGAGGGCTCCAGGGTCGGGCTCGGGGGGGCGAGGGCTCCAGGGTCGGGTCGGGGGGGGGGCGGGCTCCAGGGTCGGGGGGGGGCGAGGGCTCCAGGGTCGGGCTCCAGGGGGGGGGGGGGGGCGAGGGCTCCAGGGTCGGGCTCCAGGGAGGGCTCATGGCTCCAGGGTCGGGCTCGGGGGGGGGGGCGAGGGCTCGAGGGTCGGCTCGGGCTCGGGGGGCTCCAGGTCGGGCGGGGCGAGGGCTCCAGGGTCGGGCTCGGGGGGGGGGGCGAGGGCTCCAGGGTCAGGCTCGGGGGGGGGGGGGCTCCAGGGTCAGGGGGGGGCTCCAGGGTCAGGCTTCGGGGGGCAAGGGCTCCAGGGTGGGCAGGGTCAGGGGGGGGGCAAGGGCTCCAGGGTCAGGCTCGGGGGGGGGGCAGGGCTCCAAGGGCTCAGGCTCGGGGGGGGGGCAAGGGCTCCAGGGTCAGGCTCGGGGGGGGGGCGAGGGCTCCAGGGTCAGGGGGGGGGCGAGGGCTCCAGGGCTCGAGGCTTCAGGGGGGCGAGGGCTCCTCAGGTCTCGGGGGGGGGCGAGGGCTCCAGGGTCAGGTTCGGGCTAGGGTTAAGGGTTCCACGGTCAGATTCGGGCTAGGGGTAAGGGTTCCACGGTCAGGGTTACGGGGAGATTTGGCTCTTACCCAGCCCCCGTGTTGTCGGATCCAGGGCTCCAGGTTGCTCTCCAGGTAGGTACTCATCCACTCGGCGATGCGAGGCACCAGCGCTCCCATTTCCTTCTCGGCGCTCTCTACACTCAGGGCGGCCCCGAAGCAGAAGAAAGCCACTAGACGGCCCCAGTTCACCCCGTCCCGGAACAGTTCGCCCACCACCTGCTCGAAGCGGCGGTACGCTGTGTCCGGGGTCACCCGCAGTTGGGCCGACAGGTCACTGAACGCCCGCCGGTAACGCAACTCGAACTCTTCGGCCGCGTCCCGCAGGGCTTGGCAGGCCGGCTCAGCTTCGGACCCACCGCTCACGCCGGCTGCGGCCTGCTCCGGGCCCACCTCCCCATTCTGCTCACATAGCCGGCTCCAGCTGAGGCCTCGCTGCGACAGCTTATAGCGGAGAAAGTCCGTGACCAGCTCCCCACTGCTGTACATCCTGCCGCTACCCCTCACAGAACCGGCATGGCGTGGACGGGGGAAGAGATACACAGACCGGGGCCAAATAGAGGACCAGGCCCGGGAGTGAGAGACAGCTCGGGGCAGAGAGACAGACCCGGCACTCCCCGCCCCTGAACCACACCCACTGACACCAGGCCCTACTCACTGAACCACACCCACTGACACCGAGCCCCGCCTCCCGGCACTGAACCCCACCCACTGACACCGAGCCCCGCCTCCCGGCACTGAACCCCACCCACTGACACCGAGCCCCGCCTCCCGGCACTGAACCACACCCACTGACACCGAACCCCGCCTCCCGGCACTGAACCACACCCACTGACACCGAGCCCCGCCTCCCGGCACTGAACCACACCCACTGACACCGAACCCCGCCTCCCGGAACCACACCCACTGACACCGAACCCCGCCTCCCGGCACTGAACCCACACCCCTGACACGACCCCGCCTCCCGGCCCCGCACCCCACCCACTGACACCGACCCCGCCTCCCGGCACTGAACCACCACTGAACCGCCGAACCCCGCCCACCAACCCCCCCCGCACAACACACCCACGACATAGAACACTGAACCACACCACTGACACCGAGCCCCCCCCTCCCGGCACTGAACCACAACTGACACAGAACCCCTCCCGGCACTGACACCACCCACTGACACCCCGCCCCGCCTCCCGGCACTGAACACCCTCACTGACACCGACCCCGCCTCCCGGCACTGAACCCCCTCACTGACACCGAACCCCGCCTCCCGGCACTGAACCACACCCACTGACACAGAACCCCGCCTCCCGGCACTGAACCACACCCACTGACACCGAACCCCGCCTCCCGGCACTGAACCACACCCACTGACATAGAACCCCGCCTCCCGGCACTGAACCCCACTCACTGACACCGAACCCCGCCTCCCGGCACTGAACCACACCCACTGACATAGAACCCCGCCTCCCGGCACTGAAACCCCACTCCTGACCCGAACCCCGCCTCCCGGCACTACAACCCCACTCACTGACACCGAACCCCGCCTCCCGGCACTGAACCACACCCACTGACACCGAACCCCGCCTCCCGGCACTGAACCACACCCACTGACACCGAACCCCGCCTCCCGGCACTGAACCACACCCACTGACACAGAACCCCGCCTCCCCATGAACCCACCCCGGCACTGAACCCCACTCACTGACCGAACCCCCTCCCGCACTGAACACCACCCACTGACACCGAACCCCGCCTCCCGGCACTGAACCACACCCACTGACACAGAACCCCGCCTCCCGGCACTGAACCCACTTACTGACACCGAACCCCGCCTCCCGGCACTGAACCACACCCACTGACACAGAACCCCGCCTCCCGCACTGAACCACCCACTGACCAGACCCGCCTCCCGGCACTGAACCCCACTCACTGAGAACCCCCTCCCGGCACTAAACCACACCCACGGACACCGAGGCCCCGCCTCCGCACTGAACCACACCCACTAATGCCGGCCCTACTCACGAGCACCCACTCCCACGAGCCCGCCCCGGCACTGAACCACACCCACTGACAGACACTGAACCACACCCACTGACACCGAGCCCCCCTACACCGACTCCCCCGGCACTAAACCACACCCACAATGGTTCAGTCCCGGAGGTGTGGCTCGGTGTCAGTGGGCGGGTCCCCTTAGAGAACAGGTTCCCCCGACTGAGCCACGCCCCCTCGCAATGAACCTCATCCTCGAACACTGAGCCCCGCCCCTCGCACCGCCTCCTTACACAGACTTCGCCCCGTGGCACCCAGCCCCGCCCAATGACACAGAATACCGTCTCCCTTCAAAACCTCGCCTCCTTATACCAAGGCCTGCTGTCTCCCTGAGCTCCTCCCCCTGGCACCGAGCCTCGTTTTATTACACCGAGCCCATCCCTCACATTGCGCCTTGGCCTTGGAAACTGTGCTCCGCTCATTGACACCAATTCCTGTGCTTCTGTTCTTTCGAAATCAAAATAAACGGACAATCTCTCTTGAATTGCTTGCTATTGATAAGATTTGCGGAACCGAGCCTCTCAGATCAAAAACACAAACTGCTGCATTTGTCCATATAACACTACAAAATAATTCAGTTGTGGTGGAGTACTCTGGGACATTCTAAACCTGTGAAACAAGCTAAACAAAGTGTGAAAGTTCTTTATCTCTACACAGATGGTTTCTAGAGAAGTTAGTTGTTTCATTCATGAAACAGCAAGATTTTAGAATGGAAGATAGGGCAGTGTCTGAAAAAAATCAATGAGCAAATTATCTTTTATTGAACGTATTTTGGGACATATTCTCCGTCAATTTTTAAATACACATCAGTGTGCTAGTCTAATTTAATAAATTATGGATACTTATGAAGGCCTGCCTTCTCAACCTTCCCCCACCTCAGAGGTGTGGTGGTCTTCAGATTAAATCACCACTGGCCAGCTCCCCCCCATAAAGGAGTGAGCATCCTATGGCCATTTGGGTTTATGGGGACTTTTTTTTCAATACAGATAGACTTCTATTCCATCTAGGCATTTCCTCAAAGTTTTAAGCTGACAAAGAAGCGTTTGTTCAGTGCAGATTTTGATTTAGTTTTAGTTATGAAATTTTGTTTAGAAATTGCTCAGTGTGCCTTGTGCCACAGGAACCACAAAGTATAAGCTCAATTCAAGGTCTCGACACTGGTGAAACTCACTTGGTTTCAATTGGTAATGATTGCCTGCCAATCTTTTTGGCCAACTAAATAAATTAAATCAAATTAACTCAGGGACAAATTAAAAGAAGCAGCACCCAAAAGAAAGTTAACTGCCCGAAACAAAAGACAACTGGAAAGGAAACTTAACACATCAAATCAAAATATGATTAAAGGGGTCAATAATACACCCCAGTCCCTGCAGTGCCAGTGGGCATGGAAGGCATTAACTGCACCCCCCTACTTTCTCCAGGGACAGCTGCAAATAAAGCCACTGTAGAGGGGCAGATAGTTGGGTTAGATGACGCCCTCGGTTACCTGCTGCCTGGATTTGTAGGTGGCAAGATTTGCTAGGCCTAGGAGCAGGTTCAATACGCAATCGTTACCTCAATCAGAGAACTCAAATTTCAAGAAGCCAATCTTATGGGCCTTTTTGAGGTTTTTATACAACTGAAAATCAATCATTTCATTCAGTACTGTTAAAGGGATAGACAACACTCAGCATTCTCAATGTCAATAGAGTATAAGGATAGGAATGCAGCTTTAAATAGTGAAGGCGAGAATGAGGAGCACAACTTATCTGCCATCCGATCCATGCAAGACAATCACATGTTAAAAATGAATATCATTCATCAGTTGCCAAATGGATTCCAATGTTGGACCATGAGCAACTGAAAAGTCATTTGTATGCCACTTCAAAGAATGAAGTGCTGAGTTACTTTGGTCTAATCATTTATTCACATCTTATCACACTACAAAGGGCTCCAGATGTCAACTGTGTATGTGTTATTGTCTCAGGGATAAGGCTGCATCAGGTACAATGCAATCAAGGCACCCAAAGCTGTGCTCATCTCCTACAGTCTTTCAATCATAGGTTCCCTTTCTGCACACTTTAATCATTGTTGTTTCTGAAGTTTAATTTCAGAATGAAGGCACCAGGGCTCAATGCTGCACATTTTCAAGTCCTTATTCAATGGAAGAGCGAAGGAAGGACAGGTGTCCCATAAATGTATGAATAATATTTATATTAATGATTTGGATGAGGATATAGGAGGCATGGTTAGTAAGCTTGCAGATGACAAACTAAGATTGGTGGCTTTGTGGGCAATGAAAAAAGTTATCTCCAAATGCAATGGGATCTTGATCGATTGGGCCAGTGGGCTGATGAATGGCAAGTGGTGTTTAATTTAGACAAATGTGAGGTGATACATTTTGGTAGATTGAACCAGGGCAGGACTTACCCAGTTTATGGTAGAGCGCTGGGAAGAGTTACAAAACAAAAAGATCTAGGGGTACATGTTCATAGCTCCTTGAAAGTGGAGTCACAGATGGTTGGAGTGGTGAAGGCAGCATTTGGCATGCTTGATTTCACCGGGCAGAACATTGAATACAGGAGTTGGAATTTTTTTTGAAGTTGTACAAGACATTGATAAGGCCACACTTGGAATACTGTGTGCAATTCTGGTCACCTGATTATAGAAAGAATATTATTAAACTAGAAAGAGTCAGAAGAGATTTATTCAGATGCTACCAGGACTTGATGGATTGAGTTATAAGGAGAGGCTGGATAGACTGGGACCTTTTTCCTCTGGCTGAGGCTGAGGGGTGTTGTTATAGAGGTCTATAAAATAATGAGGGGCACAGATCAACTAGATAGTCAATATCTTTTCCCAAAGGTAGGGCAGTCTAAAACTAGAGGGCACAGGTTTGAAGTGAGAGGAGAGAGATACAAAAGTGTCAGAGGGGCAATTTTTTCACACAGCATGGTGACTATCTGGAACAAGCTGCCAGAGGTAGTAGTAGAGGCGGGTACAATTTTGTCTTTTAAAAAGCATTTAGACAGTTACATGGATAAGATGGATATAGAGCAATATGGGCCAAATGCGGGCAATTGGGATTAGCTTACAGATTTTTTTAAAAAAAAGGGCAGCATGGACAAGTTGGGCCTAACGCCCTATTTCCATGCTGTAAATCTTTATGACATGTCAATGCGATCAGCTCCAACAGAAAGCCCTGCCTGGGGGATACGGACAGATGGAATCTGAGCAAGAACAAGAGGCTGAGAAGAGATCCAGACAGCAGCGGTGACTCACCATACCAAGTTATATTGTCAATGTATCTCCTACTTACAAATGAGTGAGGGCCCAGAATGCCTGCAATGGTCTTGTAAATCACAGATGCCACATTCTTCATGAAGACCTGACATCACATGAGTTTGGAGACTTCCCTCTGCCAGTGGCTTTGAAGGTTACAGTAGTGCTCAATTTCTTTGCCACTGGGTCTTTCCAGAGATCAACAGGGGACTTGTGCCGCATTTCTCAGTCGGCAACTTATTATTGCACAAAGGCGGTGACCTATGCCCTTCATAGGAAGTCCCATCACTATGTCAGTTTTGCTCTGTACGAAGATAGCCAGGTGAAATGATTCCCCAGCTTCACAGCAAGGGCTACCATCACCATGCAACTAATGTGTGACTATTGCAAGAACATGTTGCACTGGTATGTTGAGTACTGCGAGAGTTCTTCTATATCCTCCTAAATCCTATATGACTCCTATATCCTCAGTCACTTCCAGATTCTTGACATTTTTGAGGGTCCAGATATCTGCTGGGGTGGTTGCACTGGGATAAGGACTACCCACCCAAGTACTGGCTGATGACTGTGCTGAAGAGAGGTACAACACTGCTTACAGCTCCACACATTCTCTCACAGAACAGATGATAGGACTGCTGAAGATGTGATTCAGATCCCTGGACCACTCAGGTGTCTCTGCAATATATACTGGAGAGTGTTTCCCTAATGGTTAACTATGCTCTTCATAATCTGCCTGTGTGAAGAGGTGAGCCCTTGCCAGAAGATGAACTAAAAGAAGATGAGAGCTCATTGGAAAATGAAAACATGGAGGTCCAGGAAGCTCAAGAGACTGCAGTGATGGTGGTGGTGGTGGTGCTGGGAGAGATGCAATTGTGAAAACAGAGACAGTATGAATGTGCTGATGCCACAGAAGAGGGAAGACATAGGAGATGTGTCCCTGATATTTTCTTCCTGACAGATTTCAGGGAGAGTAAAGTTAAGTGAATCATCTGGCTCTCCTAGCCCTCCAAGACATTCCTGTTATCTCAGGGGATAGCCAACCCATCACTGATAGAATGAGTCCTTTATTCACACTTGCACATTCTGACTTCATGACTTGCTAGGACAAGATCCTAGTTTTGATCAGTGGTGACCTGCAAATGTGCACTCTGTCCATTCAGACTTGCGGCTTTCAATGTCACATACTGATGCAAGCACTGCCAGTAATGAGATGTGGACCAGGATTTCATCCAAAAATGCAAATTCTGGATTTGGATCTGAAGAAACCTCAGATGATGCTAGAGGATCGTTGCTGATGAACTCCCTCAATCATTGTTGTTCCTTGAGGAATGTATTCAAAGCTTACCCCTCATACCCTTCTGATAAAGATTTAACCACATCTCCCTGACAACACAGGTGTCCAGAGACTAGTTGCACTGAGGTTGACATCACATGAATGTTCATCTCAGAATGGGTCACTCACGGGTGGGAATAACTAAACCGTAAGATAATAAGATTCCGAAATACAAATACACAATACTTTTAGTTGGCCATATACGCATCCAGTGAATTTCAATAAATGCAATTTTTTTCAGTGATAGCACACTCTTGAATCAGAAATAACATCAACATTTTAAAACTTTCCTAACACTACCAATATGCCTTGTGAAGCCTGAATTCCACAGCAGAGGCACAGGCAGTCTGCTGACTGCTACATCCTGCTGCCTGTGATGATCTTGGTGGATGTCCTCTGATGGACCAAGTCTTGGAGGGCCCTGGTCAGTTTTGCATTTCCTGCTCAGAGGTAGAAGCACCCTTAGTCTACATTGCTGCGGGGTACACGCAGAGGGTATTCTAAGCAGCTATACACCCTTCGAGTGTCTTGAATGGAAGCTACCAAGATGTCTGATTAGAGCCCGGCCTCCTTTTGAGTGCCACAGGGTCCCGGCTTCACTTCTGTAGGTGATGTGATACCTGGTGAGAAGTCAAGGTGCATGGTCCACATTTTGACCCTATCCTGGTGGTTCCCACCAGGGTATGCAGCCATGGAGTGCAGAGTGAGTGCAAACCAAAATCTAAGGTCATTAACCAAGAGCAACTGAGCGATTACTAAACCTGGGTCTGAATAACCTACCTCTCCTGCTAAAGCCAAAGAAAGTGGTAGTGAACTGAGAGAGACACATGTTTCCCCACATGGACACGTGCTCAAGAGTACAGTACTGTTAAGCCCTCATCAGAAGGACCTTCTGAACCAAAGTCTGCATGGTGGTTGCCAACCTTCACAGAACAAAGAACAATGAAAATTACAGCACAAGAAGAGGCCTTTTGACCCTCTAAGTCTGCACCGACCATGGTGCCCAACTTAACTAAAAACCCATTTCCTTCTGGGGACTATATCCCTCTATTCTCATACTATTCACGCATTTCTCAAGACATCCCTTAAAAGTCACTACTGTATCTTTTTCCTAGGATGGACTCGAATAGCAGAGGGCTTAGGGTGAGGGGTTAAGGTATAATTTGGATGCTACACGGAATGCACTGCCAAGTAAAATGGTGGAGGCAGGTACTCTGGAGTTATTTAAGGAATACTTAGATGGGCACATGAACAGAATGGGAATGGAGGGGTATAGAAAACTGATTTAAAATAGGGATCATGAGCCTTGGGAGTCCCTGGGAAGTGTGTAAATAGATGATGATATTGATGTACTTGTTTTTATCCTACAGGTGCTTTGGTCCTTGTTGTCTAACGAGGGGCATACACGCAATGGGTTGTGAGAGGGCTGCTCTTGGATCTTTTTCGAGAGTATCCTAGTGCTTCACGTCATTAGTGTACGCTTGACCTGGACCATTTGATGGGCAACACAACAGCTCAGTGACTATCGCTGTGCTGTGCAGATACATGGATTTGGGCCTGTGTCTGTGGGAGTTTGCGCATTCTCCCCGTGCTTGCGTGGGTTTTCTCCGGGTGCTCCGGTTTCCTCCCACATCCCAAAGATGTGCTCTTAGGCTAATTGGCAAAACAAATTCTCCCTGAATTGTCTCAAATTTGGTTTTTTAATCCATAGATCTATAAATATAGACAGGGATCATGGGTAGAGGTGGGAACATCGGGGTGGCGGCGTGGGCTCGTTGGGCCAAAGGGCCTGTTTCCCGTGTTGTTTTGTTCTTTGTTCAAAGCTCCCCCGGCAACAAGTTCCAAGCGCGCACATCTCTGTAAAAAATCTGCCTTCTACATCTCCTTCAAGCCTTGCCCCTCTCACCTTAAATCTGTGCCCCCTAGTAATTGAGTCTTTCACCCTAGGAAGAAGATCTTCTGACTATCCATTGTGTCCATGCCTCCCATCATGTTATAGATTTTTATCAGGTCCCCCCTCAATCTCTGTCGTCCAGTGAGAACAAATCAAGTTTCTCCAAGCTAATGCCCTCATAGCTAATGCCCTCCATAGCAGACAATATCCTAGTAAATCTTTTCCGTACCCTTTCCAAAGCCTCCACATCCTTCTGGTAGTGTGGCAACCAGAACTGAACACTATATTTGTATATTTCCATGGTAACCATGAAGCACTTGTATGTCAAAACCACAACTTTGGATAGAATGCGGACTGACTCCCCCATCATTCATCCCAGTCTACTGACTGATTCTTGAATAACTACTCGATGTTCCAACGTCTCCCTCTATATCTCCACAGTGAGTTGGCAGCCCCTTCCAGAGAGTCTGTTTGGGACTGAGTGGATGGTTATCTTCCAGCAGCCCTCCAAATGCCAGATATGTGGACTGTCCCTGCTGCCAATTGAGTCAGGGACATATCAATGAATTGATTTCCAGGAAGTGACTCTGAGGCGGCTCAGTGGCATAGTATTTAATACTGCTGCCTCAATGCCAGGAACCTGGGTTCAAGTCCAGTCTCAGCTGACTGTCTGTGTGGAACTTGCACATTTTCTCTTGTCCTCGTAGATTTCTTTTGGGTACTCCAGTTTCCTTTCTCAGTCCAAACATGTGCAAGTTAGGTTTATTGACCAACCTTGCTAAATTGCTCCTTAATCAGGGGGGCTGGCAGGGTAAATATGTGAGATTACAGGGATAAATTCAGTTGGGATTATTGTTGGTACACACTTGATTGTCTGAATGGCCTCCTTCGGCACTGTAGGGATTCTATGACTTGAATCTAGAGCTACACTCCATTAAGGCGCATGTCTGTGCATTGGTGGAGGGTGCCTATCGTATGCGAATGAAGGCCACCATGCTCAAAGAATCAGCAGGGGGTGGGGGGAGCCAGACAGATGGAACTATTCCTTCTTCCTGGATGGGATGGGAGAATAGAAGTTGTTGAGATTCTATCTAATTTCCAGAAACCCATCTCTTCAGCCATCTTGGCAAATGGTCTCTGTGTACCCCCTCCAGTCTTTGCTGTGCTTACAGAGTCCTCTTCCTATTGCAACAGAAGGCAAGGACAATAAGCAGTGACAGGGGAGGAGGTGCTGGTAGTGCTGCTTCTGCAAGATAAATTCCCAGACGCCAGCCACAGCCTTATGTTCAGGCTCCACCCTTCTGAGGGTTTGATCCCACTCTAGCTTTTCTCTCTTGACACAGGCTTTGAATGTAAGTTTCTGTCATAGTGTTTGGTTTTCAACTGCAGTCAGTATCTTCTGGGTGGGTGGGTTCAGAGCTTTATTCAACATATCTAATCCACATGATAATATTTGATGCACTGTACTCACCATGATAAGAGTATGATGTTTCCAACCATTCCCAAAAATTGAAAGAAATTTTGCGGCTGTACTGTATATAACCTGAGGGTCTGCCTGTGAGAGTTAAACTGTAGCAGTTTGAGATGCTCCCAATACCTGACAGACTGCACACACATTAACCTTGATCATCCACTGATGAGGGCTTAACAGTACTGTACTCTTGAGCACGTGTCCATGTGGGGAAACATGTGTCTCTCTCAGTTCACTACCACTTTCTTTGGCTTTAGCAGGAGAGGTAGATTATTCAGACCCAGGTTTAGTGATTGCTTAGTTGCTGTTGGATAATGACCTTAGATTTTGGAGCCATTGAGTACTTTGCAAAGACTTCATCTACACAGTGCAGGTGTTATCTTAGCCACTAGAACACAAGCCAGGTTATAGGACTGTGGACAGGAAGATCACATGAGTAGTGGGTTGAAAGTGGAAACACTTTCAGCTGAGTTCCCATTTCTATGTCCACTTTCACCATCATATCTTCCCTCTTATGGCCTAGTCACACTTCAAGGTGGGACATGCTGAGAATACTGATGCACATCAGTGGGATAATGAACAACAAAGGCCAGAGTTTCATCAATCCTATTTATTTGGCATTCTGAGTATGTAAGCCATTAGTCAGGACCTACATGTATGTGTGTGGTTGCAATCTTTGACGCACCATGCAGGTGGCCAATCTTTCCAATGAATGACGGTATGGTTACAAAAGCCATATTATGTCACTCATGCTTGAGACAGACTCCTACAACTCTCTACTATAGTGCATTGTGTGGTTGGGATGGTTCTCAGAGCATCCTATTCTTTTTGATAGTTCCTAAGATTCAGCATCTGTCTCCAGCTGAGTAGAATTTAGAGCCTATTGTACTTACAATATGGACCGTCCACATTTAACTCTGACTCGACTATCACCTTCAGACCTATCTTCTTGACCAAGCTATTGATCCCACATGTCCTAATATCTCAATTTAGAATATTTTACTCCAAATTGGGATTAAAGGTGTTATATAAATGCAATTTGTGTGTTTTTAATTTTAAATCAGCATTCAAGTTTTTTAGTCTTTTATCCAACTTTCATAGAATCTTCAGTGCAGGAGGAGGCCATTCAGCTCAAAGTCTATACTGACTCTCCAAAAAGCATTTTACTCAACACCTGCCTAACCTTATTGTTCCGTTAGAAAACAGAAGCATATCAGCAATACAAGTATAAAATTGGAAAATTTATTTCTATGATAAGATGTAAGCATTAAGTACTTTTCATAATTAAATAGAAAACACACAATGCAAAGAAATACCTATAATGCATTTTTTAATATATGATTTTTAAAATATTATGTCTGTCAGCATTTATTATTGGAATTTCCAAAATCCAAATGTACAAGTATCAGGTGCCTTCCCACCTTTATATCAGAAGTGGATTTAAGCCTCTCCCCACAGATTTGAATACAATTCCATAGTGCCCAGTACAAAAGGCACACCTGCACAGTTGGATGTTTTTTAGGTAAGATATTAACAGAGGATACATAGAACATTGCAGCGCAGAACAGGCCCTTCAGCCTTCGATGTTGCGCCGACCAATTAAGAAAAAGCAATGACCCACTAACCTAAACCATTCCCTTTTCATCCATAAACTTATCTACTAACCTCTTAGACACCACCAAATTTGGCGCATCTACAACTGCAGCAGGCAGGGTATTCCATACCCTTACCACCCTCTGGGTAAAGAACCTATCTCTGACATCCGTCCTATAACTACCACTCCTTAATTTAAAACTATGTCCCCTTGTGCTAGCTTTCTCCATCCTAGGAAAAAGGCTATCACTGTCCACCCCATCTAAACCTCTAATCATCTTATATGTTTCAATAAGGTCTCCTCTTAGCTGCCTTCTTTCTAACGAAAACAACCTCAAATCCCTCAGCCTCTCTTCATAAGACCTGCCCTCCATAACAGGCAACATCCTGGTAAACCTCCTCTGTACCCTCTCCAATGCCTCCACATCTTTCTTATAATGTGGGGACCAGAACTGCACACAATACTCCAAGTGCGGCCACACTAGAGTTTTGTACAGTTGCAACATGACGTTGCGGCTCCGAACTTCAATCCCCCTACCAATAAAAGCTAAGACTCCGTATGCCTTCTTAGCAACCTTATCGACTTGATTGCCAACTTTCAGGGATCTATGCACATATACACCAAGATCCCTCTGTTCTTCAACACTATTAAGAGTCCTACCATTAGCCCTATACTCTACAAATTTGTTATTCCTGCCAAAGTGAATTACCTCACACTTTTCCGCATTAAACTCCATTTGCCATCTCTCGGCCCAGCTCTGCAATTTGTCCAAGTCTCTCTGCAAACTATAACACCCCTCTTCACTATCTACCACTCCACCGACTTTAGTGTCATCTGCAAATTTACTAATCCATCCTTCAATACCCTCATCCAAATCATTTATAAAAATTACAAACAGCAGGGGCCCCAAAACAGACCCCTGAGGTACACCACTTGTCACCGAACTCCACGATGAATATCTCCCATCAACCACCACCCGCTGTCTTCTATCTGCTAGCCAATTCCTAATCCAATTAGCTAAATCACCCTCAATCCCATACATCTGCATTTTCTGCAGAAGCCTTCCATGGGGCACCTTATCGAACACCTTACTAAAGTCCATATATACCACATCAACTGCCTTACCCCCATCCACCTCTTGGTCACTTTTTCAAAAAACTCAATAAGGTTAGTAAGGCACGACCTACCCTTCACAAAACCATGCTGACTATCCCCAATCAATTCTTTTCTCTCTAAATAACTATAAATCCTATCCCTAATAATTCTTTCCAATACTTTGCCCACAACAGAATTATAGACTCACCGGTCTATAATTCCCAGGAAAGTCTCTATTCCCCTTCTTGAACAATGGGACCACATTCGTTATCCTCCAGTCTTCCGGCACTATACCTGTAACCGACGACGACCTGAAGATCAGAGCCAGAGGCTCTGCAATCGCCTCTCTCGCCTCCCAGAGAATCCTAGGGTAAATCCCGTCCGGCCCAGGGGACTTATCTAACTTCCAACCCTCAAGAATATCTAGCACATCCTCCTTATCTACTTCAATACTTTCCAGTTTGCAACCCTGTATCCCAGTGTTCTCCACAACTACATTTACATCTCCCTGCGTGAATACCGAAGAGAAATATTTGTTCAGTGCCTCTCCAATCTCTTCAGTCTCCACGCAAAACTTCCCACTGCTGTCTATGACTGGCCCTAATCTTGCCCTAACCAATCTTCTATTCTTAACATATCTAAAGAAAGCTTTAGGATTCTCCTTGATCCTATCAGCCAAAATCTTCTCGTGTCCCCTTTTAGCTCTCCTCAACTCACTCTTTAGCTCCCTCCTGACTAATCTATAGCTATCCAGTGCACTAACTGAGCCTTCAAGCCTTATCCTGACATAAGCCTCCTTTTTCCTTTTAACCAGCGAATTAACTTTTTTAGTACACCATGGTTCCCTTACTCGATCATTTCCTCCTTGCCTGACAGGGACATACTTATCAAGGACTCGCAGTAGCTGCTCCTTGAATAAGCTCCACATTTCAGATGTTCCCAGTCCCTGTAGTTTCCTAGTGCAACCTATGCACCCTAATTCCCTCCTAATAGCCTCATAATTACCATTCCCCAGCTATAACTACTGCCCCCAGGTTCATGCCTATCCCTTTCCATCACTAAGGTGAACGTAACCGAATTGTGGTCACTATCACCAAAATGTTCACCAACTTCCAAGTCTAACATCTGGTCTGACTCATTGCCCAGCACCAAATCCAACGTAGCTTCACCACTAGTTGGCCTATCTACATACTGAGTCAAAAAACCTTCCTGCACACTTTGTATAAAAACTGACCCCTCTAATGAGCTAGAGCTATAGCTATTCCAATCAATATTAGTAAAGTTAAAGTCCCCCCTAACAATTACCCTATTACTTTCACTCCTGTCCAGGATCGACGTTGCAATCCTTTCCTCTACCTCTCTAGAACTTTTAGGAGGTCTATAAAAGACTCCCAACAGGGTGACCTCTCCTCTCCTGTTTCTAATCTCAGCCCATATTACCTCAACAGACAAGTCCTCATCAAACTTCCTTTCTGTCACTGTGATACAGTCTTTAACTAATAATGCCACTCCTCCCCCCCTTCTACCTCCTTCTCTACTCTGACTGAAGCATTTGAACCCTGGAACCTGCAACAACCACTCCTGTCCCTGCTCTATCCATGACTCAGAAATGGCCACAACACCGAAGTTCCAGGTACTGGTCCAAGCTGCAAGTTCCTCCACCTTATTGCGAATACTTCTTGCATTAAAGTATACGCATTTCAAACCATGCCCTACTCCACCCATACGCTGCTGTGCTTTACAGTTCTCATCTATGACCCCCCTATTCTCGTCCCTCTTAACATCCAAACTACTCAGGATCCCACCCCACCTCTGAATCAGTTTAAACCCCCCTGCATAGCCTTTGCAAATTTTCCCCCCAAGATATTGGTTCCCCTCTGGTTCAGGTGTAGACCATCTCTCTTATAGAGGTCCCACCTATCCCAGAATGAGCCCCAATTGTTCAAGAACCTGAACCCCTCCCTCCTGCACCATCCCCGCAGCCACAAGTTCAAATGTTCCCTCTCTCTGTTCTTCTCTAAACTATCCCGTGGCACAGGCAAGAGTTCAGAGATAACCACTCTGTTTGTTTTGGCCCTAAGCTTCCACCCCAACTCCATAAATTTCTGTTTAATATCCCCTTCCCTTGTATTTGCTGTGGCTAAAGAAAAATTCCTAACACATACGAAAGTCAGGAAGTGTTCTGACCAATATTTGTCTCTCAACTAATACCACAAAATCAGAATTTTTGATCATTCTGTTTGCAGTAGCTTGCTACAATAGAATCCCTACAGTGCAGAAGGAGGCTATTTGGCCCATTGAGCCTGCACCGACAACAATCTTACCCAGGCCCTATTCCTGATACATTTACCTTGCTAATCCCCTGACAAAAGGGTTAAATTAGCATAGTCAATCAATCTAACTGCACAATTTAGGACTGTGGAAGGAAACCAGAGCACCCAGACAAAACCCACAGAGACACAGGGAGAACCCGTAACCTTCACACAGGCAGTGAACCCCAAGCCAACAATTCAGCCCAGTTTAAAAGTACACAATTGATTGGAAGGATATCTAGAGTGCAAAATAGGCTTTTTGTTTTACAAAATTCTATCCAATTACTTGTTTTCAGGTTCTAAGTTTATATTTAGGATTGTATTATTGTTTTTCAGCAAGTGTCTGCTTTATCATTTATGGGATTTGAATGCTATGATGAAGGCCAATATTTATTGCACACATACCTAATTGCCCTCTGGTGAGGTGAGCTGCCTTCATGAACTACTACAGTCCATGAGATGTAGGTACACCTCGTTGTAATATCTGATGCACCTCATCTCCTCTCACATTATTGGAGTAAAACTTGATTATCAATAAAAACTCTCATTCCCATCATTATTCTGTAAATTGAGTTTGTCTTTATAAGCCCTATTTGTGAACAGAACTTCCACTCGCCTGACTAAGGGGCAACACTCCAAAAGCTAGTGGCTTTTGCTACCAAATAAACCTTTTAGCCTTTAACCTGGTGTTGAGAGACTTCTTACTGTGTAGATGCACACACAGTGCTGTTCAAGAAGGATTTCCAGGATTTGAGCATAGATCATAGAATCCTTATAATATAGGAGACCATTCGGCCCATTGATTCTGCACCAACCACAATCACACCCAGGCCCTATTCCCGTAACCCTACTTATTTACCCCTGACACTAGGGTCAATTTTACCACATCAATCAAGCTAACCACCACACTTTTGAACTATGGAAGGAAATTGAAGCATTCAGAGGAAACCGACACAGTTATGGGGAGAATATGCAAACTTCACAGTCACCCTGGGCAGGAACTGAAGCCAGGTTGTTGTGAGGTAGCAGTTCTGACTACTGTGCCACCCCAGTAATAGTGAAGGAACAATGAAATATTTCCAAGACAGGACGGTAATTGACTTAGAGATGAATTTGCAAGTGGTGGTCTTCCAAAGTATCTGCTGCCCATGTCCTTGTTGAGATCATGGGTTTGGAAGGTGTTGAAGTAGGAGCCTTAGTGAGTTGCCGCAACATATCTTAAATGGTACAATAGCTACCACTGTGTATTAGTGGTGAGTCCTGGATGAGCTTATTGACTGTTGTTAGAACTACACTCACCGAGACAAGTGGAGATTATTCCATTGGCGATACAAATAGGTAGTCCCTCCCCGGGTCACCTGACTCTATTCTCTCCGCAACCAGCCCCGCCTTCTCACTGTCGATTGGTGGAATTAAAACCGCAACCGGCCTCTAGTGACGCTGATTGGTCAAGCGGCGCGCCTGCTCGCCGATTCCGAAGGTCGGAGGAGGTTGTGGATTGGTCAATGAAGCTGAGCTGTGATCAATCAAAACGCCATTGGCTGCGTTTGAAGTAGGAGGTTCCAGTTTGATTTTACGGGCGGGGAGAGAATAGGATGGGGCACTCACTCTGGAACCGCCCAGAGAAGACAAGGGGAGAAGTTCTCTCTCTCACACGTTGTAACCGCCCGGAGAAGACAAGGGGAGGAGCTCTCTCTCTCTCTCGTACATACACTAATCGCCCCGGAAAGGGAGGGTATAGATAATCGCTGATTCTCTGAGCACCCGGTTTGGAGACAGAATCTTTATCTCTCTCTCTCTCTCACAAACCCCTCTCCGTCTCTGAGCGGCCAGGCTGGAAACATGGGGATGTTTCTCACATCTTCTGTCTCTGTGTCTGGGGAATTCTGGGACCGTTCCTAGGGTTACCGCCCAGCGGTGACGTCATCCGACCAATCAAATGCAGCGGCTCTGAGAAGTGGGAGGTGATTGGTCAGTGGGCAATTCAAACCTTTAACGGTTCAACGGCTGGATTCAAACCGGAGAGAGCGCGAGAGGGAGACACAGAGAGAGAGAGAGAGGGAGGAGATAAAAATAGAATAGAAAGACAGGGGAGAGATAGATAATAGAGAGGAAATACACCAAGAGCGAAGCGAGAAGAATTATCCTAGAGAATAGCAGAGGGATATATAATAATACAGAGTAAGAAAACAGAAGGAGGGAGATCAGTTAGAGACAGAGCCCAGAGCCATGGCGGACTCGCACTTCACCTGGAGTTATGATGCCCCGACTCACGTCGATTTCAGCAACCTGCAGGAGCAGGATGACCCCAGGGCCGACTGCTGGTTCGGTGAGTGGCGGCGGGCCTATTCCACCGGGTATGGGGCTGGCGGGGACTTCCTACCTTTCCCCCTCTCCGTTCCCTGGTTAAATCAACATCTCTAAGCGGGGGAGGGTGGGGGGAAAGGGGTGTCCTCGCCCACCCAGGGCCAAGGATCCACTTCCCCCCACCTCCTCCGGTAGTCGGGCAACCTCTGAGTTGTTTGTGGGCAACGGATGTCAGATTTAGGTCCCGGGCAATACTCCACTGCAGCGAACAGTTCAATCGTGTTTATCCCTTTCTCCACTTTCCCATCCCTTCGTTCAATTGGATAAAGTTTCCAGTGTTTATAAACGTCTTTTCCAAAGTAGCAAGACAGTCCACTCCAAAGTATTTAACAACAAAGAGCATTAGAGACATCATGAGAAATTAGGCTTGG